>CM067369.1:41826726-41894226 GCA_034401795.1 Chaetoderma sp. LZ-2023a | reverse complement strand
AAGTTTAACATCTGTGCACGAGTTTGAGACTGTCATTATTAATACTGGGTATATCCACCTTGTGCCTGGATGACGGCCTGGACACGACGTCTCATGCTGGTCACCAACCAACTGATACGCCATTGTGGTATTCGTTGCCATTCAAGATGGAGTGCGTCTGTTAATTCCTGTAGGTTCTGCACAGGAGGATCCCTCCTTCTCACCATGTTTCCCAGAATGTCCCAGATATGCTCAATAGGGTTCATGTCAGGGCTCCTTGCTGGCCATGGTAAGGTTTCGATGGCATTCTGGCGGAGGTATTCATGCACAGCTCTAGCACGATGCGGTCGGGCGTGGTCATCCATGAATATAGGGTGGGTTCCAGGTGCATGATTTACAAAATGAGGGACCACAACTCTATCCAGTATGGAATCTTGATATCTTTGTCCATTTAGTGTTCCAGGTACAGTCAACAGATCCAGCTTACAATCAAATGAGATGCACCCCCATATCATAACGGAACCTCCACCAAATGGAACTTCTTCCATGATGTTACGTTGGTCGTACGCCGTGCGTCTGGACCTCCATACACGAGTTCGACCATCTGTGGCATGAAGCAGGAACCGACTTTCATCGGACCAGTGTACCCGTCTCCAGGATCTCATGTTCCAGTGTCTTCTTTCGTTGCACCACCTCAGACGCTCCTCTTTGTGGTGTGCAGTGAGGAGAGGACGTCTGACAGGTCTCCTAGCTTTCATGCCAGCAGCATACAGTCTCCTTTTGACGGTAGACATTGACACTCTATTGCGCGTTTCCCATTGCTGGCTGAGCACTCTGCTGTTGGTGAATGGAGATCTCCTAACAAGGCGTACTAGGGCTCGATCATCACGGGCAGTAGTCTTCTTCGGTCTTCCAGATCTAGGCCTGTCCTTCACCTCGTTAGTTTGCCCATGTTTTGCAATCAAACGACTGATTACAGTATGGTTAATGTTCAGCTGTCTGCCAATCTCTCTGCATGACATACCAGTGGTATGCATGCCTATGATTTGCCATTTCACACGATCACTTAACCTTCGTCTTGCCATAGCGGTTCACAATCAAGAGCTAATTCTCTCTGTACAAATAAACCACGGTCATGAACACAAAATTCCTAATCTTGTCGCCTAAATCTGTATGTAATGTTCTACACCTCAAACTGGACTTTTACATAACTGAACACGTGTGCTGTTTCCCGCCACGCACGGACATCAAGCGGCGTGAAGTCATGCATGCATGTGCATTTCGTACTTGGAATTATGTCAGCTAACGCGGGGACAAAAAGTATGGCAGCCTAGTTGTACCATCATGTTTCTACGTTCTATTGTTTTTGCTGGTGCTTAACTTTTGCACAGGTGTATACATATACCATCATCATTGATTGGAACGTCTGCTGTCAGACCGAGCCCTGATCGACAATATTTTTCATGGTCGTAGCGCAAGAGACCCACTACTAAGCTCTCTCGCTCCCTGCGTTACTATATACATTGTTGTCAAACGCCGTATTTATTCTGATTCAGTACCTACACAATTTTGCTTTTTATGCCATTATCTGACCATGAAATTAATAAAATTATAAAAAACCAGCTATTCAAATTCAAATTCAAATTCAAATTATATATGAAGCTGCTTTATTATCCACACGTTTAAAAAAAGTGTCGGGGATATTGTACATAATCGCCTCCGCCTGCCTGCCTGCCTGCCTGCCTGTATCCGCCCGCCCGTCGCTCTATCTCCTCCCAAACCATTGTGTGGAATTAAATTAAATTTGCTGTGGGTTACCCATATTTTTCCGCTACAAAACGATATTTAGATTTGGTTAGATTTTTTTTGGTGGTGGTGGTGGGGCGGGGGTAGGGTGGGGGTTATGGCAGGGGTAAAAAGGTCAAATCACTTGTAACTCAACTCGTTTGAAATCGTTTGATTGAACTCAACCAAATTTGATAGGTGGGTTACCCATATGATCGCGGAGTGCAAGAGACCATTTATATTTGTCTCCGCGCACAGGGACGGTGGAAGGACCAAAAGGTCAAATTTGAACCCACAGAAATTGATTGTAACGCATCTCCTCCGAAACCGTGGGACAGAATTCAACCAGATTTGATGTGTCAGTTACCCATATCAATGTGGAGTACAGGAGCACATTTACATTTGGCCCCGCCCCCAGGGGTGGGTGGGGTGGGGTTGGGGTGGTGTCAATATGTCATGAAATTGATTGTAATGCAATTCCTCTGACACCGATGGACGAAATTCAACCAAATTTGGTATGTGAGTTACCCATATGATTGTGGAGCGCAAAAGGTCTCTCCGCCATATGCGTGCGTGCGTGCGTGCGTGCGTGCGTGCGTGCGTGCGTGCGTGCGTGCGTGCGTGCGTGCGTGCGTGCGTGCGTGCGTGCGTGCGTGCAGTGGGGTGGGGGTGGGTGGGTGGGGGTGGAGGGTCAAAAGTTCAAAGCGGTGAATGTGGAGATTTGCGATGACGCGTCATTGACCGATCAATCTAGTTAAGAATTTGGGTTCGTTGTCGAGGACCCCGCTTACCCTGATCACATATCCGAACGACCGAGAGTAGAATCGGATAACGGTATCACATGGCGCAAATTCGGATCACCTGGTACAAATTCTACTTGATTACTCCTGCTTCAAGTGAGAGTAAAAGTGTGTGCATGCGTAGATAGGTAAAGCACCAACGTGATAATGTCAATCACCATATATTAAGTACGTGTAGCAAGGTAGGAATGGTCCTTTCCAGTTTATCCATGCCTCATATGGCAACATAATGGACCTTTCCGTTTTAGCTATGCCCCGCCCATCACTAGCTAAGCTCCACCCACACCTCGCCGTGTTGGGATTGACCGATTCCCGAATGCATATAACTATCAATTTCCTGAAAACTATACAGGGAAGCTGTTGAATATTTTGTAACTAATTTATTAAATAGTAAAGACATACAATCTGGAAAGGTGAATTAATCAACTACGCGATGTGTAAGGATGATGTCATAATCATTTACAGTATGAACTACTCGATTTAGTTCGTCTTATGCGCAAGCGTAATAGACTGACGTGTTGTACGAATTGCGTCTGCTATTTGATAAACATGCTGTTGAATATTTTGAAACTAATTTGCCTGGCCATTGTTGCTAGCTAATTTTCTGGAAATTTATAGTCAGGGAGTTCAGTGGTCGATCGATCCCAACACGAGGTGTGGGTGGAGCTTAGCTAGAGATGTGCGGGGCATAGCTATAACTGAAAAGGTCCATTAATATTTATGATGTCGGTTGGTATAATATATCCCGGTTCCTGAAAGTCTACTTATGTTGTTAATCGAATGTTTATAAAATCGTCGTCGTCTTTTAAGTCAGTGTCGAGTTTGCTCGAGTTAATAAAAACTGTTAGTGTTGATTAGTGGTGAAACACAACGATAATAGTTAATACACTGATTTTATATGGTTTGCGGTATAGCAATACAATACATATTTATTCGGCAAGCTCAGGGTTTCATTAAATTTGATAGCACCAGTAAAGCAAACATTCCGGATAGGTTCCCGGTATGTTATGCCAATGATCGGTTGACTGGTTACGTCTAAATACTGTTTACGTGGAAGTGTTCAATTTAACAGGTTTCAACTTTCAATAATCATAATATTTCCTATATGAAACGTTTTAGTATGGCCGAGGATAGTGAAGATACTTCTGGGCGATTGCTGCAATCTAAATATGAGGGATCTTCTCATAAACTATTCCTAATATGCATGTGCGTGTTTTTCGGGCCACTATCATTTGGCTACACGATCGGTTATAGCTCACCTGCCATTCCAGACATGGAGCGTCGTGGCCTGATCAATACTCGTGTGGGGTCGTGGTTCGGATCACTGATTGCAGTCGGTGCGATGTTTGGAGGCCCCCTCGCGGGATGGTGTATTGAGAGATTGGGACGTAAGAAAACAATGCTTCTAACGTTTGTGCCATTTGGGTTTGGCTGGCTGACTCTAATCATTTTTAATGATGTTTTATATCTATTGCTCGCACGTGTATTGACAGGTTTTGCTAGTGGGATGGTAACTGTTGCCTGTCCTGTCTATATTGCGGAAGTAGCAACCAAAACACTCCGAGGAGCATTAGGTGCAGGAATTCAACTTTCTATAACAGTCGGCATTCTAGGAGCTTATGCTGCTGGAATATACATGGATTATCGGTACATGGCCATGCTAGGACTTGGATTGGCTTTACTAGGAGCTGCTATGAGTATTTTTCCACCCGAGACCCCACGCTGGCTAATGATGCGAGATCAAAAGTTGGATGCAATACGATCCCTCTCATATCTCCGTGGAGCCCATACAGATGTCGAGGACGAATGTCGCGATATTCAAGATGGTATACAGCCAGATGAAAAAGTTACTTGGTCAGAAATCATGAAAAAGACCGAGATTTTCCGGCCTCTTCAGATTGGCATCATGTTAATGTTGTTTCAGCAGTTAAGTGGAATCAATGCTGTCATGTTCTATACTGTCAGTATCTTTGAAGGGGCAGGATTCAAGCAGAGTCAACTAGCCAGTGTTATCATTGGCGCAGTTCAAGTCATAGGTACGTTAGTAGCATGCATGCTCATGGATCGCATGGGACGACGCCCTCTTCTGCTATTTGCCGGAGCTACTATGAGTGCCACCTGTTTTACATTTGGCCTGTATTACCATTTAACAATTGGTCAAGGAATCGGCGGATCCTGGGGCTGGCTTGCTATGAGTAGCCTTATTATCTACATACTCGGGTTTTCTCTCGGATGGGGCCCAATACCTATGCTGGCAATGTCTGAACTATTCCCCACTCAAGCCCGGGGATTCTGTTGTGCTCTAGCCGTGCTCGTTAATTGGACTGCAGCTTTTGGTGTGACACTTCAATTCGTTACCTTGCAAGAGACATTAGGACAGGGTGGCACTTTCTGGTTGTTCAGCTTTTTCTGTCTCTTGGGCACTGGGTTTGTGTGGAAATATTTGCCAGAAACAAAGGGTAAATCCCTGGAGGACATTGAACTATATTTTCTCGGTAGAACACTCATTAGGAATATTTAAATAACAGCTTATTACTCTGGTTTTGGGGTTTTGGGTAACCATATTCATATTTACCATGGCCCTCTAAGGGCAAGAGCTGTATTGTTTGTCTGGGCGTTTGTGTGCATCCGCAGAGCTGTATACAGAAAAACAACTTATATAATAAGACTTTGGTCGTGATCTGGATTTAAAATACCCGGATCCAAAACTTATCAAATTACTATGCAGGCATATATTTCAATAATTACTGATCCGATTTGACTACAAATTTAACAAAAAACGTTACCATAAGCCATAGGCTACAAAATTTAGGATTCTTCAACTTTGGTCTCGATCTAAAGAAAACAAAAATCCTACATGATCTCAGATTTCTCTTGTTTTGTTCCCCGGATCAATACCGATGTTTTGAAATCATAGTCTACTGGAACACCTTTTCTTGTTTTGCAGTTTGATTCAAGACTGATCAATATAGCTTTCGAGAAACTCCAAAACATACATAGCAAAATCTATGCAATGTCCGGTTTCCGGTTCCATTACGGGACAAGATATTACCATAACCCTTTAACCCTCGAATTTGTCCAAACAAATTTTCAATTTTCTCACAGAAAATGTCCATTTGCAGACCAAGAGAATACTATTTTTGAAAATTTACCACTAAAATGACTGTTTCGGTTATCGAGCCAGTCATTCCAGTGGTAAATTTTCCAAAAAATAGTCTTATAACCGAGCTAGTCATTCAAGTGGTAAATTTTTAAAAGAAATGATCTTTTGGTCTGCAAATGAACATTTCTCAAGACCACTGCAGAAGCCGTTTTTGGCTGATATGAGGGTTAAAGGGCTAAACGGCTTAATGTGATACAAATATCAGTAAGCTGCCTATAGTGACTTGCTGAGAAATAACCTCAAGATCATTCCAATTCTACCAGTATTATAATTTAACCTTATGACTGCTCAGTGAATCTAATGTGTGTTATCTACATGTAATTGCGCTTCTCTCACGTGAGATGCTATTGTTTTAGCAATAATAATCTGTTACAGCTATCTCACGCTATTTTCAAAACCGTGTGTGCCGCTTGGCTGGTTTTCAACTATTCTCACGACCAACTAACCCATAACCCACTTCCCAGGCGCTCCACTCGATATATATATATATATATATATATATATATATATATATATATATATATATATATATATATATATATATATATATATTGGCTAGATCACTCATGCGCAAACCCTCACTATAGGGCTGGTTGTCGCCACCGCCGATGACTTGAGTTCAGTAAATCGTCAGTGCGCCCGTCGGTCAGTGGGCTTGTCCGGGTATTTCCAAATTTTAACACGTCGATGCTTCATTTCATTTCATTTATTTAATACGCCCAAGTTACAAGCTGACATGTGGGGTCAGTTACGATGTTACATATTGTGGCGGTAGAGTAGATATTATTATTATTATTATTATTAGACTATATTATACAGACGTCGTCGTTGTTGTCATATTCGTCATCGGTGGTGGTGGTGGGAATGTTGTTGTTGTTGTTGTTGTTGTTGATGATGCTGGTGCTGAAGTTGATGCTGAAGTTGACGTTGTTGTTGTTGTTGTTGATATTGTTGTTGTTGTTGTTGTTGTTGTTGTTGCAAGCTGTCAGTAACAGCTGTTCGGCTGATATTTCATTTTGGCAACTTACCAACCCGCGTCAACAACTATCAGTAGATCGATCGTGACATTTCTCAGTGCTCTTCTCATACTTCTGGCAACTTGCCTGCTCCAACCACCGCGGTCTATAAAACCGTGCCACCGGGTCTCTAATTTTTTCAGTGGTCAGACTCGGAGGTGGAAATGTTGCCGCGCGCTCTACAGTATAATACTGGCTACTAATTGGCAAGTAATTAAAATTTTGTTGAATGTATTAATCTGACATTTTATGCGACTAGGAAATGGAATTGGCAACACAAATAAGATTTAGTTAGTAATATGATATTCTCATATAAACGAGATCGGCGAGAAAATACTGAACTCTGAAATAGCGCTTCTGAGAGGGCCATGGTTGATTTAGCCAATATATACGATATCTATGGGATGAATCCACTTCTAGCTATGCCCAATCCATCTCTAGCTAAGCTTCGCCCACGCTTTGCCCGTGTCGGGATCGATCGAATCCTGAACTCCAAGAATCTCAATTTACAGAAAACTATACAGGTAAGCTGTTGTATATTTTGAAAGTCATTTGACTAGGTGCTGTTGCTGCCTAGTACCCAGTCAAAGTAGTTTCAAAATATTCAGCAGAATATTTATTAAATAGTAAAGACATACAATTCGTACAACTGCCAGACTTTTAAATGTTCCTGACGGACTTAGCTACGTCAGTCATTATTGACGTAATTGATTATGACGTCATATGTACTTGACTGACAGATTGGCCTTCTCTATTCACATACCGGTCCGAGCAAATTAGAAATGGGTTTAAGGACCGCTTTCAAAATTACACCATTTTCATTCCGGCCCACTCCCTGTTTCATCGATTCCTGCAAAACATGGACTGCCAGTTTCCTACCCTATTACGCCTTGAAATTCCAGCGTCTCAATTTCGTGACAACTATACAGAATAGCTATTGGATATTTTGAAACTAATTTTACTGGAAGCTTTTTCTGCCATAGGAATTAGGAATATTTATATAATCAATCAAATAAACTAATTTAGCAGGCAGCCGTTGCCTGATTCGGCTGATAATCAACAGTTTCCAATCAAATTAGTTTCAAAATATTCAACATAATAGTCCTTACATCCTAACGTATCGGCCCGTTCCTGTCTGGTTGTGATAGTTAAAGGATTAATATATTATGGGTTAGCATATGACAGGATATGTTTGTTAAGCTTCTCGTGTCCCATTAAATATAGACATATTTGCATAAGATATGTGATGCCTCTTGATTTCTGTTCAATTTCCATCAGCATGCAATGCTACCCAGCATGCAATGCCTTGACTCCGTATTCGTTACCTTTGGACGCCATATTCGTTTAGTCTGTTGTCTGTGCAGAGCAAGATTTCTAAAACAAAACAAACCCACATCCGCATGAGCATAATTATGTGTCCTGTTCTGGAAGCGTAAGCACGTACGTAGGACGTATTCACGGCAGTACATTCCACAGCCTGTATTTTAATACTGTTCAGAGCAATTGTGTCAAATTACAAGAGGAAATAGGAGAAAGCCGTTATATATTTTGACAATAATTTGGGTGAAATTTGTTGCTATCAATGACAGTAACAACATTCACTCAAATTATTATGAAAATAATTATTAGATAATGCGGTTACTACCAGCTACAGATTTGATACTAATTTGAATGAAAATCGTTGCTGCAACAGCTTTCAGTCTATATTCTAAAATAATCAGCATAATTTTCAGTCGACTATGGATCTGAAGAGCAATTTGACTAAGTTGTTGCTGACTAAGGCACCAAGAACTTTGCCAAATTGTTGTCCATAGAATCGCCTGGCGTTCAATATTGCTATCTACGGTTGAATTGGGGTTCGCTGTCGTAGTACTCCGGTCGAAAGTATCACGTGGTTGCCTTGCCTATCTACGCATGCGGACACTATCAATCTCGCTTGAAGCAGAAATAATCGAGTAGAAATTGTACCACCTGATATGAATCTGTACCGCGTGATACAGTTGTCCGCTTACCTCGACAACATGTCCGAACTTTAGGCTAGTAGACTGACTATGCCCAAAATAAATATTTAGCCAAGCTAGCGTGTCTACGTTTCTGTTCGATCAATTGATACATTTCAAACAAATTCACAATCTGTCAATGAAACTAACGACCACGAGTATACTCAGACAACGGTATCACGTGGTACAAATTTGTATCACGTGGTACAAATTCAACTCGATTACTCCTGCTTCACGTGAGAGTAAAAGTGTGCGCATGCGTAGATAGGCAAAGCAACCACGTAATACTTCCGGTCGGAGTAATGCGACAACATATCCGAATTCAACCATAGTTTGGATCAGGCCTGTGCTGTAATATTTCCAATGGTAACCAATAATACATGTAGGTTGCCTTATATGTTTTAAAGCGGCATATGGTAACCTAAACCTTAGAAAGCTCATTGATATCCATACTAAAATCAACAGATTAAGGTAACCCGTTTCAGGTCTCCTAAAATAAATTAAGGCAACCTCATGGAGAACGTTTTCAACGGGTTACCGTAACAGCACAGGCCTGAGGATATTGATTGCGTGTGTGCGGATAACAATTCGACAACGTTGTTGGTAACTTAGTAATCAACTACTTACAGTCAAATTTCTTTTCAAGTCCAGAGCGAGAGTCGACTGAAAGTTATGATGATTATTTTAGAATATATAGACTAAAGAGCTGTTGCAGCAACAATGTTCATTCAAATTATTATCAAATGTGTAGCAGGCAGTAATCGCATTACCTAATTATTTTGACTTTAATTTTCAAGCAAATTATTGTCAACGTATATAAAAGCTGTCTCCTATTGAGTCAGGGCATTGCATGCTGGGTAGCATTGCACGCTGGGTAGTATTAGCATGCTGGATAAATTAAAGAGAAATCAACTGGCATCTCATATCTCGTGCAAAAGAGTATATCTAATGGGACACGAGAACTTTAATGTTTTGATAGTACATCCAAATATGCCTATATCGGACAGCCGGACACTGTATGAACCACCATTTGGCCCCAGACACAAGTGGTCAGTTAATGCAACAGAATAGAGGGATCCATTTCTAGCCAGGCTCCGTCCACATCGTACACGTGTTTGAATCAGCTTTTTTCAACTTTGAACTCTGTAGTCCTAGAATCTCAATGACTAGGTAACTGTACAGATAAGTTCTTGGATATTTTGAAACTGATTTGACTAGGCAGTGTTACTGGCTATGGCAGCAACATCTCGCAGTCTAATTAGATTCAAAATATGTCAACATAATGTTTATTAAATTTTAAATTCCCCAAGTACATACAATTCATACACTTTCGATTTGAGTGAGTACTAAAGTTAAGACCTAGACACACTTCTTCATTAGTCCTCCCAAGTCACGTGGCTTGAGTGGGCCTGGCCTAATTAACCATATATTGAGTGGCCAAAAGGGGCGTGGTCTGGTGGGCGAATCACGATTTTTTGTCTCGCCTGCGACATAGGGATCACTAATTCCAGCGGCGGGGGCGGCGTCGTCGTCAGTCATTTCTGCAGTTTTGATTAATTTTTTTTTTTATCTCGCAGAATATGTAGTCCAGGGCAGACCGGGTCCTGTGGCAGCCGGATCCAGCGGTAACTTAAATATGCGAGATATTGGTATCTTCTGATACCTCTTGTTAATCAACTTATTTTTATCTCGCATTTTCACGAAGTTGAAAAGAGATTTTGGGAGAGGGTGGGAAAATGTCGGCGTGGGCGTGGTTAAGGATTTTTAAAATGGCATTTGCACCTCTAAGGGTACATTCGATTTTTAAAACTTCACAGATATGTTCTATGCGAAACTTAGGACTACATCAAAACATCAAAACTGTATCGATTTTTGAAATTTTTCTTTATTTTTTTCAAGTTTTAACTTTGACTAATTTTTGTGTCCAGCTTAATGTTAATCCTATGGGCAAGGTTTTTAAAAATGACATTTGCAGTTTTGCACCGACTTCATTCAAAATCTTTCAACTTCGTGAGGGGTCATCCGATTTGAAAAAACCCTTCACAGATGTGTTCTATACGATGCTTAGGACTAGTTTACATCAAAACTATATCGATTTTAGAAAATTTTCTTGATTTTTTTCAAGTTTTAACTTTGACTAATTTTTGTGTCCAGCTTAATGTTAATCCTATGGTTAAGGTATTTTTAATGACATTTGCTGCTCTGCACCCACAAGGGGTGATTAGATTAAAAAAAAAACCTTCACAGATGTGTTCTATACCATGCTTAGGACTTGAACTTTAGGCCTATCTTGTATCCAATTTATACTCATAATTTCTTGGTTAAGCTTTTTTAAAATAACATTTGCACCCACAAGGGGTCATCCGATTTGAATAAAACTTCACAGATTTGTTCTAATACGATGCTTAGGACTTGTCCAGATAAAAAAATATATTGATTTTCAAAATCTTTCCATATTTTTCGTCATTTGAACTAGTAATGATAATTTTATGACTGATTTGCATCCAGGTTATATGTATTATGCTATGGTTAAGGATTTTTCAAATGACAATTTAATCAGCAAAGACTTGCTTTTGAAACTGGAAACCTTGGGGATGATTATACATATCATATGGGCAAGGATGTGCATGCCACTTGGAATTTTGTTCTGACCCCCCCCCCTCCCACCCCAATTCCCCCCCCCCCCCCCCAAATCTCCCCCCCCCCCTCCCGGTGCTGGGCCCATGGGTAAAAAAAATTATCGATTGTAATGCAACTCCTCCTAGACCATTTCAGATAGAAACTTGAAACTTTTGGGATAATTGCACATATGGACAGGGATGTGCATGGCACTTGGAATTTTGGTATGACCCCAGGTGGGAAATGTGGGGTGAAAAATAAATTTTTTTCCAAAGGTGGTCATGTCACATATCATTTTCAAGCCAATGATAAGTAGTCTACAGTACAAGGAATTATTTTGATCTTGGATCAAACTGAGGTTAGGGGGCGGGGTCAAAACGTCAAAAGTGGGCACCAATCGATTGTAATGCAACTCCTAGACCATTTCTGATAGACACTTGAAACCTTCGGTATGATTACACATATGGACAGGGATGTGCATGCCACTTGAAATTTTGCTATGACCCCCCCCCCCCCCCCCCCCCAGTGGTTGGGGACTGTGGGTAAAATTTTTAATTTATCCAAAGGTGGTCATGTCACATATCATTTTCAAGTCAATGATGAGTAGACTAGATTACAAGGAATTCTTTTGATCCTGGGTCAAACTGAGGGTAGGGGCGGGGTCAAAAGTGGGCACCAATCGATTGCAATAAACTCCTACTTGTGCAATCATCCCCAAGGTTTCACGTTTCAAGAAATTTTTTTTTCAAAATGGCAGTCGTCATAAAACTTTTTTCCGTTTTTTTGCAGAAATCAACTCGGAATGAAAAATTTAAAAAAAACCCATTTTTTAAATCTTTTTTTAATTTTTTTTTCAAAATTAACCATTTGGTCAGAAATGAACTCAAAATGACAAATGGAGACAATTTTTTTAAATGCCTGCCAAGATGACTTTTGCTCCGATCGACTTGAAATTTGGTGATCTTATGGGCCCTTTCGCGACTTGACGTAATCTCAATTTTGAAGAGGATTTGAATTGCAACCACACCTAGAATTTTTGCCAGATAAGCACCAGAGTCCTGGGCAGAATGGGTGCTGCGGCAACTTAAAAATGCGAGATAATTGGTATCATCTGATAGGGCCTACTTCTTGTTCAACACTGGCTCATCCGATCTCAATGAAATTATACAGACGTGATCTATATTATACAGGGATGTGATCTACATAACACGAAATTTAATTTTGGGGCATTTTAACTATATTTGTCTCGCCCGCGAAGCAGAAAGCGAGGCATAGGGATCACTAATTCCGACGACGTCGGCGTCGTCATCGGCGTCGTCCGTCATTTGTGCAGTTTTGGTTAAGGGTTTTTAATCAACAGGGAATTGTTTTGATCATGGGTCAAACTGAGGGTAGGGGGGCGGGGTCAAAAGTGGGCACCAATCAATTGTAATGTGACTCCTCCTAGACCATTTCACATCCAAATATGTATTATGCTGATTGTTTTTGAAAATGTTTCTTCTTTTTTCAGACTATGAACTTCGCTTATGTTTGGACCATTTGCCTTTCGGTTAGCCCCAGGGTGCCAATTGTCATTACTATGACTTCAGGTTATTTCTGTGCAGAAAGGCTTTATGGTTCAGTCTCCAGGCTATGCTTGCCCGAAGCTATGCTTGCCCGATGGGTAGTTTGAATCGGCATGTTGATTGTCAAATTTCAAAATGAGACTATCCGGTGGTCCATCATATCCTGTGATGTACAATTAATATACAGTACAGGTAAGCTATACGCTATCTTCTGATAGGTCTTGTAGAATTTTGGTATGACCCCAGGGATACGGCTCTGGGGTGGGGGAGGGGGGGAGGGGAAGAGGGAAATGTGGGCTAAAAAAATAATTTTTCCAAAGGTGGTCATGTCACATATCATTTTGAAGCCAATGATGAGTAGACTACAGTACAAGGATTTATTTTGATCTTGGGTCAAAGTTAGGGTAGGGGGCTGGGTCGAAAGTGGGCACCAATCGATTGTAAAGCAACTCCTAGACCATTTCACATAGAAACTTGAAACTTTCAGTATGATAACACATATGGCCAGAGATGGGCAGGATACATTGGTATTTTGATATCACCCCCCCCCCCCCCCCACCCCAGGGCCAGGGGAAATGGTGGGTAGAAAATAAATTTTATCAAATGTGGTCGTCACATATCATTTTGAAGCTTGTAGTTAGTAGACTACTTACAAGAAATTATTTTGTTCTCGAGTCAATCTGAGGACAGTGGCCAGGGGTCAAATGGGCAATCGAATTCTATATATGTACATGGCTTGGACATTGTTTTTTCGCAAAATATTTAGTCCTGGGAGGACCGGATCCTGCGGCAGCCAGGTCCTGCGATACCTTAAAAATGCGAGATATTTGGTATCTTTTGATACCTCTTGTTCAACAATGGCTCATCCGATCTCAATGAAACTTTACAGAAGTGATCTATAGTACACAGGGATGAGGGATGTGAGCTCCATAACAATAAATTCCATTTTGGGGAATTATAATTATCTTTTCATGGTTTTGGACTTCAAACTTTTTTCATATTTTCTGGTTATGGTTTTTTATGAACCATTCTTTTTCAACAACGGATATCAACAAAATTTTACTGCAGCGTTATATACTATGCAGGGGTTCTATCCGCATCATTCCCCATTTCATTTTGGGAAATTTCTGCTTTCACACAGTTTTGGACTTTGTGAATGTTTTTCAAGGTTTTTGTGATAAGGTTGTCCATGGACCATGTAACTGAACTATGGTCATTCCAATTTCATTGAAACCTTAGAGAAGTGCTCTATGCAATACAGGGATACGATCTGCATCATTACTGATAAGATTGTGGGCAAGGTTTACTACTTTCTTCACGGTTTTGAACTTTGAACACCTCATGTCTGTTTTGTTGTAGTTTTTGCACTGAAAACAAGAGGCTACACCACCTGAAAAATAAAGTTGGATGCATTGGATAAGATAGCATATATAACCAATAGAATACAACAGCTCAGCCCAGCACTAAGATTAGCCACAACCAACAAGTCCCTTGAAGGGGGCACTCCAGGAAATATATGTAATTCGATAAATTTCACCCAAACTAGGATAATCTCACTAGCTTACAAACGAAAGGCAAGTTGCAAATTCAATCATATCTTGCTTGTGGCACGGAAAAGGTAATTTACCTACTGTCATGCAGCATGCGCCAAAAGCAATAAGGACAAACAAAAGGTCCATTCAGAGTACGTGCCGTCAGACATATATCAGATTTAAACCTGAATGAGGACACTAGTGTAGCTGAACATTTCAATCCGCCAGGCTATTTTATCAATCATGATTTGGAAATCTTACACGGAACACTGATTTTAGATATGGAAGAAGAGACAGAAAAGTGGCGACCATTCAGAGAATCACGCTGGATTAAATGGCCCTATGTTATCTGATGATAACTATGTAACCATTTTGGAGAGGATATGGATGAGACCATTCCATATGCTATTGATCCATCTTCAACTCTACCATCCGGATCTAGATCTAGGTGTTGTTTCAACAGATGACCTGAATATTGACTCTGTTTTACCCGTCCCACAAACACAGCATCACTCACCTAGGCGCATGAGGTATCAGGTTCGAGGGGAAACGCATCGCACTTCTTCCTCTATATGTTATCGCCAACTCCAAACTCGCACTACTCAGAGTCAAACAGGAATAAGGCCATGCCGTCTTCTCAACAGGTTCCTAGATTATGAACTGTATTAGAATGTTCCTTGAGCATGTAAGTCATCATGGATCTCACTTGTCCACCTGCAGATGTTTCGTGTTTTATTTTCACGGATTCTTTTAGTTATTGTAATGTTGCGGACTGCAATTAGTTTTTCGGTCGTAGCACAGTAGGGTAATAGTAATGTGATAATGTGCAATGGTAACAGTAATTCAATAATATGAAATTACTAAAAAATGATAATATGAAATTATGGCTTAAAATGTAAGACTCTGCATGACACTGGAGACATTCAACTTGTCCAGAAAACATTTTCAATCATTAACTTATTTTCCGTTATTGATAAAGTCTTAGCTGTAGTTTCAGCTGTTCAGCTATTGAACATACGTTAAACAATCTGCAACAGCAAAATGGACCTTTCCAGTTTTAGCTATGCCACGCCCATCTCTAGCTATTAGCTCCACCCACACCTCGCTCATGTTGGGATCGATCGTTCTCTGAACTCTCTGACTATCCATTTCCAGAAACTATACATGTAAGCTATTGAATATTATGGCAGCAACAGTGTCCAGTCAAATTACTTTCAAAATATTCAACTGCATGTTTATTAAATAGTAGGGGCATACCATTCATACAACGTGTCGTACTATTAAGAGTTAAAGACGTATAAAACCATTTATGACGTAATGATTATGACGTAATCCTACGCGCCACTTGGCTGATTATGACGTCATGTGATAGATGGATACTATGTAACAGCAAAATTGTGATGTTCTATTTTTGCTAATTTTTGGCAACTCTAAATTATTTGAACACAAGCCTTATGTTCCAACAATACTACTCCTTGAGATGCCAAAAAACCAACAGGGTGTGTATTGGGGGTACGACTCGCAGAACTCGTTAGATTACGCGTTATAACGGGTAGTTATATTTACACATTTATTGAATTACACGCTAACAATTACGCGTTATCAAGACACGTTGTATAAGTATGTATTTTCAAATGATGCGTAAATTATTCCGCATCAACCAGGCATATTATATTGTTCTATAATTTTTCATTGCATCAATAAAGCCGTCATGACGCGTGGTCATAATAATATGCTTTCTGTTTGCGTGTATATAGAGCATAGCCATGTTGTATATAGGAATATGCGCATTTTATAGCGATAAGTATATGCATCATAGGTTATGATGCAAAATTTCATCTATGCTTAGAGAAATTCAGCATAGATTAGCTATGTTATAGGCCCTATCAGTTCTAGATTCGTCAGCTCAGATATTTTATAGGATAGCCCTGATATATTAATTCTATTAGTTCAGCTCAGATATTTTATATTAAGTCAACATATTATATATGTCAGATCTACGTATGTCCTTTATTAAAACATGTTACAATATACCTTTCCAGAGTAGCCATATTTCATCTGACGTCCTATGACGTCATAATCAGCTAAGCTGCGTGTAAGATATGTCATAATCATTACGTCATAGATGATTCTATATGGCCCGTCTTTAACTCTTGATAGTCTGGCACGTTATACGAATTGTATGTCTCTACTATTTAATAAACATGCTGTTGAATATTTTGAAATTTATTTGACTGGGCGCTATTGCTGCCATAGGCAGCAACAGCACCCAGTCAAATTAGGTTCAAACAGCTTACCTGTATAGTTTTCTGGAAATTGATAGTCAAGAAGTTCAGAGATCGATCGATCCCAACACGAGCGAGGTGTGGGTGGAGCTTAGATAGCGATGGGCGGGACTTAGCTAAAATGGAACGGTCCATTACATGTTAATATGACGCAATGACGCATTACTCTATAACGCATGACTCATGCATATCTATGATATGCATTTAACAAATACTACATAAATCTTGCAAATATATTTGACGCGTGTACCCCTTCATAATGTACAATATAACCGATGTGTTAATCATAGAGTAAGGATCATATGTTTTGACTCTACTATTCGTTCAGTTTTACTCCAATGCAGATATATTTATTGTGATCGGGATAGTGGTTTTCCAGCTCACCAAACTCCCCAAATTTGTGAATTCTGATCCATTCCATTATATAAGATATATATATATATATATATATATATATATATATATATATATATATATATATATATATATATATATATATATATATATATATATATATATATATATATAATCTATCTTATATCATATATCTTAAATATGATCACTTAAACTTTAAAACCTGGTTGTGCATTGTGCGCATATGGTTGGAAAAACATGTGACATCCATCGGTTTTCATTGAATGTCCCATTCTATTTTAACTTTCAGATGACACTTCCGTTAAATTCAAAGTGAGATGACTTCTATTTGAACTTAGCAATTCCGTGAATTCTGTTGGTTTTCTGCTATTGCGGAAATGCACTGTCCTTAATATTAATCATGGATGCAATTAAAATTATACTTAATCTGTAACAATGGCTCCTTGTCCCGCGGGTATTAGTCACGTTATGTCTGGATGGATCGGCACCTACCATGGACGAAAATTTTACGTATCTTTTTCCCCTTGGGTATGGAAATTACGTACCTGCATAGACATTCTAGGTCTAATTCTGGTCAATTCTAATCCTACCTTAGCAGCTGAGCGTTAATGGCCCTATGTTTCTTGTAAAATACAATTGTATCATAAGTTGCTTATTTTTTCAAAATAATTGTTGTCTACGTATTATCTGCAGAAGCTTCCTTATGCTAATTAATTAAAAATTAAAAATGAAGCTTCTACACTCATGTTTACAAAGAACCGACAGGGATGTGGTACTGGCTGTGTCCGGCAACTACTACTACTACTACTACTACTACTACTACTACTACTACTACTACTACTACTACTACCTACTACTAACTACTACTACTTTTTTGTGTTGAAAATCCGACGCTGACGCAGTCGGACACACTTCACGGAGGAACTCCTTTAAAAAAGGCTTGCAAACCCCAATAAAAGTCTGGTGAATTAGCAGGCTTTATTAATAGTATATGAATAACAATACAAACTAAACATATCAAAACAGTGCAAGCTAAAATACTCTATTACCATATACCAGACCCATGGCATAACTACATAGAAAGCAAACTTAATAAAGAGCTGATAACATAACATAATTCAACAAAGCCATTACTATTTGCACACCGTGTAGTAGTAGGCCTAAATGGCGAGCATAGTTACACAGCAAGTGGTAAAGCGACTTATCAATAATTAGCAGTAAGTTACCGCTACTCATTGACACCATTCAGCTGATTCATGACCGGCAGGCTAAGTAGATAATACGTAGCTTAACGTATCATACGTAGCTTAACGTAGCACACCGTATAGTAGTAGGCGCAAATGGCGAGTGCAGCTCGCCAACAAGTGGCGAGGTGACTCGTCAATAAGCAACAAAAGGTCACTCCTTGACGCCAGTTAGCCGATTCTTAAATACCCAGCAGACGTAGTAACCTTTATGTAGTATAATGCACAAAGCGAAAGTATACAAACTATGACTACATAGATGGCACTTTGGGTTCACATTCTAAATTAACTTCTTTGTAAGTTTTTGCAAACTACCCTGGAACAAATACACATACAGTAAACATTTGCAACATGTCATACTCTGTTAACCTACTGAACTCGAAAGTCGGATCACGTCCAGAATATTGACGCGATGCTCAGTTGATATTTAAATATACCGATTCCCAAGGTTAGGTTATTCGTCAAAATTAGCGTCTCCTAAGGCATTACAATTTTAAAATAAAGTCAATTAAATTAAATTAAAATACCATATATCAATATACAACAAGCAGCGAGTGTGCTAGCTTATACAAGTTCTGCTTCTGCTATTTTTAGATATCCGTGTTCAATTGATACTTGGCCAGTTTTGCACCATACATCTTTAAATCTACTTTCTTTTCCATGTTCCACTACCCTGTAAAATTCACAATGAATGCAGTTTATCAACAATGATCTAAATATAGCTTGTATGGATCTTTGGTGGTTGTTTCCTGTTTTATCTCCGGCCTCTGAACACCGATGCTTCCAAATGGCCCACACTCCTACAGATAACAGGGTTACTAACAATTCTTTCTCCTTGCTATTAATCATTCGTCCGATAGTTGAGCAATCTTTGAACATAATTGTTTCAGCCATTAATTTCACATATTTGGTTCCAAATTTAGCAAGGAGCATACTGATATATACCCAAAAGCCTGTAGCTATACAACACTGTGTAAACAGATAGTCTATTGTTTCCTCCTCAGTATTACATAATAAGCACTGGTCTGTACTTGTTATCTTGCACATATAAGTCACATGGCCGGCCCATAGCCTTCGATGGAGTAATCGCCATGCCAGGTCCCGTGCGTTTGCTAAGTAGACAAGGTAGATGTATTGTTTTCCACGCATTTTCCCAGTTCCTTGGCGTGCATCCTAAATTGTGCCAAGCCTAATTACAATAGGAGTCTGTCTCCGACTTTGCATTATAATTCCATACCAGTCTCTAGATGCATGTTGTATTTTATATGCTCTGACTTAAATACTAATGTTGGTTGCAACATATCTCTGTTGCCACGTGCTTTCGGCAATTTGAATCATTCATCGGGTATTGCATTCTTTATTCTAACAAATAAGCTTTGAGCATCAATATCCTTCATTGATGTTGCTCTTGCTACATCCTTCATCGCAATCCATCTGCGAGATTTTGGATTTACTAAATCACGTAAATATTGAATGCCATTTTTGGCCATGGAGGGCAAATATAATACAGCATCATTATCACGAATCAACTCCTTGCCCCAAAGACGTTGCTCCAAGGCATCTTCCCAACAATTGGGTTGTGGCATTGATCGTTTACATATTTTTAAGGCTTCGAGGTGTTCTTTATATACATTTGATATCTTCTGATTGTGAGGTGGCAGTTTATTGCACAAAAATAAACATTCTACTGGAAATGGATCTACGTACCTTTGTAGAAGTGTCCTTGAAAGACTTGACCAAGATGAGTTTGAAGTGAGTAACTTATTCAAGAATTTCAGTTTTAAAGAAGCACACTTTGCTAAAACATTAACCAAATCCAGGCCTCCATCATGCTTTTCATTGGTGATGTTTGACTGCGATACTAAATGGGCTTTGTCCTCCCATAAAAAGGACAAAAGTAACGTGTTGATCTTTGACTCTACTGATTTGGGCATATGAACTACAGAAGCGGTATACCACAGTCCAGATAAAATTAAATTATTAAGGACAAATGTCCTGCCAATGACAGTTAGGCGACGTCGTTTCCAATTTACTAATGCACACTTTAGCTTGGATAGCCTTTCTTCCCAGTTTATTATTACATCTTGATCTCTACTAAAGTAAATACCCAAAATCTTTATGACATCATCTGACCAGTTAACATCCATAACATTGTCAGTTCTGGCCTTCCATGCGCCCAAAAACAATCCCTTAGATTTGTTTCTATTGACTTTAAGCCCTGATGCCTTTTGAAAATCTGCTAATACTCCATTTAAAATTCTAAAAATCAGAATTTTTACCTGCAAAACAGTCGTGTCATCTGCATATTGAGAAACCTTTAATGGCCTTTCTATGCCACGTATACACATTCCCTGAAAATCATTATGTTGCCTCAAGGTGGCCCCAACGATTCCATAGCTATGACGAATAGAAGCGGAGACAATGAGAAGCCCTGTCTGACACCTCGTTCCAACACTACAGGTTCAGATAGATGATTATTTACTAAATAGCAACTTGTTATACTAGTATATAAAATATTGACCCATTTAATAAATCTGGAACCAAAGCCAATATGGTCTAAAGACTTAAACAAGAAATCCCATTCAAGTCTGTCAAACACCTTCTCGTTATCAAGTGCTATTATTGCTGCTGGGATGCAATCCTGTTCAACTAATTGAAAATGTCCCGTATAAGCAATGTGTTGTTTAATATTGTTCTCCCTGGTACAGAGCAGGTTTGATCATCACCAATTACTTCGCCTAGGACTGCGCCAAGTTTTAGTGTTAGTGCCCGAGTAATAATCTTATAGTCTACACAGAGTAGAGAGATTGTTCTATAATTCTGTTTTTTATTTCTCTCACCACTCTTGTATATAAGTCGAACATATGCTTGGGCCATCGATGGAGGGAGATGCCCTTGGGGACTTCTAACTTCATACATTTGAGGGATTTTGTCAAATCACCAATTGTTAGTGATTGGTCACAGCTTTCGCGCCATGAATCTGGAAGTCTTTGCGTTGTATTAGCTAAAATATCTCTAGTTGCAGCTTGATCACTTCCCTCAGATTTATACAATGATTTGTGAAATTTGGATACTGTTTCCATCATCTCTGTATTTGAGGACACTGATACACCATCATTAGTCTTCAATGAGCGCATTAATTTCTCTATACCTCTTGCTTTTTCCAAGTTACAAAAGTAACGTGTAGGCTTTTCGCCCTCGGTGTGCATTTGTGCTCTTGACCTTATTTTGGCCGCATCAAATTGATATTGCTCTATTTCCGTTAGTCTACCTTTTAATTTAATTAATAGTTCGTAATAATTATATTCTCCATTATTAATTTTCTTATTAATTTTACACACCGACCTCTTTACGCTTTCGCATTTCTCGTGCTTTTCTGATGGAATACTGCCTTGAAATATATTTCAGGTCGGATTTAGCATCCTCCCACCAGTCTGTTATACATTCATACACACTTCTCTTTTCATCCCAATGCCTCCAACAACTTTCTACACATTTGCGATAGCAACTATCTCGTAGCAACGCTACGTTGAGTTTCCAAAATCCATCTCCTCGTTTGATCCAGTCAGCATTGTCTAATGTGATGGAAAACATATTGTGATCAGAGAAAGTTACTGGTTTTATGTTAGTTTTACACATGCAACCTTTCAATGAGCGTTCTACATAGATCCTGTCCAATCTGGATGCTTTCTTTCAATCTGTTGAAAACCAAGTAAAGTCCCTTCTCTCTGGATTTTCAATCCGATAAGTGTCTAACAAGCTTTTATATTCACAGATGTATTTCAAAATATTATGAGATGTGTCATTAATATTAGACCTAGAGTTTCTGTCTTTAGCCTCATCTGATATGCAATTAAAGTCACCGTCCATAATTAGGTTTTCAGGCGTTCTGTCTTGAATTATTGTGGAAACATCATTTAGTAATTCACGACGCAATTGATGAGAGGTTAGCGCATAAAAGCACATCAAATTTAAAGTTGTGTTTAGTACATCAATTGATACACAAATCCATCTACCATTTATATCTGATGACGAGGATATAACGTCAACATAGTTGAGATAGCGGGGCAGGATAACAATGGCCACACCCGCATTATTGTCTTGTGTTTAATCCTCTGCAATGTATGGTGCAGATAGTAAAATGATGTTTACAATCGCCATCATTAAATTAACTTGATTTGGATTTTTTAGCTCGTTTCTTAGACCTTTACCGAATTTTCCTACGAATTCAATGTTTCCTAGTTCTACGACAGACAAAAATTCATATTTGAAAATATCACAACCATGGCGCTGTTGACGATATTTAACATCTCTCGCCGTTACATAGGGCACTAACACGTCACCACCTTCTGATCGGTACATCACCATTTCATCTTTCATCTGTGAACTCTGTGTTTGTATTGACACATCTGATTCTGCAATTGACATTGCATCATCATCCATATCATTTTCCTCAATCTCAGATTCTGAGCTATTGTCTTCTTTCTGGCGCTTATTGCCACTTGACTTACATTTGGCAGCATCATCAGTCCCCATAGCTTCAAGCTGACTTAGATCAATCAGGTTTAGCAGGAAATCGGCAGAGCTTTCTGTTTTCTGTGACCTAAATTTACTCTGTCCTAATATTAAGTCATCTTCTAAAGAGTAATGATCTGCGTCTTCGTTACTATCGTCATTCGTCTGCGTTTCATTTACATCCATAATGGGCCTCACCACATTTTGATTAATTTCTTCGCCCCTCTAATATTTCTATCTCATCATCTGCAGTTACTTCAATAGGATTTGCTCCCTTTTCTGTCTCCTTTATAATGGCATGAACCTCGACGGTAGCTTCTGCAGCGATGTCATCAGAAGCATTTGTCTCAGGTGCATCCTTTAATGTAGGACTGCGTACTTCTTCTGTGGGGTTGTTTTTGTTGTTTGGACAGCGCCATTTGAAATGGCTGCTAGATGGTTAGTACTAAGGCAGATTCGACATTCTTTTATCTGCCCTCTATACCACAAGGGCAGAACAAAGCTGCCATCAAGCGTCGATCTGTTTCGTAAAGGGCTATCCACTTTTTCAAACCAGATGCGGCTTACACCATTCTCAAAGGTTCTGTCAAACGGATATGTTTCCTTTTCAATCTTCTGTATTTTACCATACTTTTTCAGTTCATTCATGATTCGTTCATCTGGAATCTCCAATGGAACTTTCATTTTAACTAACAACCTATCAGAAGTCAACTGCGGACTATCAAAGGAGCTATACCCTCTTGTGGGGGCAGATGCTTTAGTATGAAGCCCATCAGCTCATGCGAAATAATCCATTATGTCCAACACAATAAGCTGGAGAGAGTTAAAATCTGGAACTGAAGAGAACGTTTGATGCAATGAAAAACACATTAATTCTTTATTGGTGGAAACAACTGGCTTGGAGGTGGAATCACCCGAAAGCCGGAGGCAGGCAAAACTCGTGCATATGCATAGACAACAGGAAATGCAGCAGATTAGCTATTGCACAAACAACCAAAATATGTTGAACGAAAAATGCCTGATATATTTGATCAAAGAATACTAGAATACGTATGCAGCATTAGATATTCCGAAATCCAATCGTAAATTCTGAGAAGAACTTCGACATAGTAACTGCATTGCTGACAATCTGTGGTAGCTGAAATTTGAACCACTACCCCTCGCATGACAGCGAATGCAGGTTGTAGCAATGTTGCACTGACATTGGAGCAGATTGATTATGGATAACCTTCAAACCTCAAAGCAGAAATCTTCGCTCTATATAATGCTACAGAGACAGTAAAATTACGAGAGTGTATGCCAAGAAATACGTCATCATCATGGTCAGTCATGAACTCCATGTCAAGCCCTCATTGCTGGTAATCTGAAGAATACACATTTCAGCAACTGACAGAAAATACCCTTTCCTAGATCACCAGTATTTTGTTACAATAACACACCCACCCACGCACTCACGCACGCACTCTCGCACGCACGCGCGCACGCACATTGTCATCATAGGAAATGAGAGTGCAGATACATGAATGACAAATCAGATCCCTCCATTAGACTGACTGTAGTAGACGTCTAAATAAGTGAATGATGAATACATAGGCATGATTATGGACAAGTGGCTCAGTATTTCAGATATTGCCATATTTCGTGAATAATACCAATGCTACATGTACCCGGAGTTATATAGTGATGTAAAACTAGGGGTTTTTCTCGGTTCAAGGGAGGTAAATATTCTGAGTTTTTATTAGAGACAATAAACACAGTTTTCTCCCGTGGATAATTGTCAAATAAAAGGTATTTTAACAAAGGTGAATTCAGTGACACGCCTGCAGAAACACAAATATATATCTAGTTTGATTTCTGTTTATTATGTGAAATAGTACAAATGTCACAAATAATACGTTCCTGATAATAAGGTAGTTTATAATGTGTAGTCAAATTCAAATTTATCTATTTGCGCCATAATAGTATGTGTACAAAGTCGGAATGGGTAGTCCATCAAAGACTAAGTCTATAAACGAGTGGCTTTATTACCTGATATACCGGGATGGCAACACATTACACAATATGGAGAACACACATACATGCAAACAAACATATGGGATGGAAGGGAGGGGAGGGGTAATAATAATTTCAAAATGAGTGTTTATTGGATTGTAATTTCGTGAAAAACATACACGTTTTGATTTTCATAACAGCTACATCGCTTTGATAGTGACGCCAACTTACACGCGATGTATTTGACCATGATGTCAGATACCTAAGTGAGAGATTGGATCTCTCTATTGGAGGTGGCCTGTAGGCCATGCGGGTAGTATATCAGTGAAATAGATTACCTTTTCAGTGGTCCTCAGATGCTCCGTGGTTTCGAGGGGGCGTGTCTTAATTGCCCATGGAGTGGCGTGTTCTAGAGGTCATTATTGTACACGCCCACCAAAACACGGCCCTTCCTACCACGCCATATATGGGCAATTACGCTACGTGCCATAGCAGTAACAATGAAAAAGCATGCCTATCGCACCCGAGGCCTAGTGATGAGCAAGACGTGACCGAGCGTATGTAATGGCAATGGTAAAACAGTAAAATGCTGTTTCTAAAATTTTAAAAATGGCTACCAATCCCTTATACTACTACTTCTTCTTCTTCTTTTCGATCGCTGGTATGACACTTGGAGAGCGGTTCTCAAGATGAAATCTGTGGTTTTCTGCAGTTCTTCCACAGGCCCATACAGCTTTTCAAGAAAAGAGGTTGACAAAGGCCAGATCTCTTCTCTCAGCAGCTGATATGTACTGCAACATTGAAGTATGTGCTCTGTGGTCTGTTTTGCTTCTCCACAAGGACAAGCGGGCGATGTCGTAAGGTGGAGCCGCCTGCACATGTGTTGGTTTAGTCTGTTGTGTCCAGTTCTGAGACGAAAAATGGTCACTTGCTCTGGACACGAGAGATGATGGTAGGCATCTTATGATTGAGGTGTTCTATAGAGTGACTTGATGATAGTCTTCATCTCTGTATGGGTAACCATGTTTTCTGTCTGATTCTCTTCTGCACCCACCCTCCACAGTGTACTACTTATTTCTAAAATATTTAAAAAAACACTCTAAAATACCTATTTTCGTTGTTTCCTCTTGCGAATCCAGTAAATCCGATGGTATATGTGTAATGTATAGCTCTTGCTACACTTGACACACTTGCAACAGTGCTATAATTACATAATTACAGCATCCATTACTACTAGTACTAATTCTAGTAGTATGTTTTCACTATATATATATATATATATATATATATATATATATATATATATATATATATATATATATATATATATATATATATATATATATATATATATATAAAACATACTACTTCAGCCAATCACATTGCGTATCTCGCTGTACTAGTGAAAACATACTACTAGTACAGCGAGATGTTCACTCTAGCGCGCTCTTCGCCAGAATGACTGAGAAAAACAGAGTCTGGTATTTATATCAGTCTCACCTGTCAAGCAAAAAAGCTATTATCGATTATGGGCTATGCCATTAGACGTGTATAAATTAAAACCCAGCTGTAATTCAATATCAATTATGCCCTATAGCGATAGACACGCAATGTGATTGGCTGAAGTGATAGACGGGCATAAAATATACCCAAGTATTGAAAGAATATCGATTATGCCATATAGCGATACATACATGCTCTGATTGGCTGAAGCAGTAGATGCACAATTATTGAAATGATTATTTGCTGCGCTGCACTTTTGACTATTTACGCAATACAATTATAGCAAACAGAGGGAGCATCACTGCTCTCAAAACACTCAAAAGCAAATTGACAGTCAATTATTGAATATTGGTGCAAGGGATAGTTACACTTTAGGCATCAGGCCTCTTAATCAGATATTGTAACAGCCAAATGTGTTAGAGACACGTTAATGATGATTAATTTGATAATACGATTACATACCACTTTTCCACCCAACCCTGTATTATGATTAAAAACAGTCATTACTATTAGTACAGACACAATTTTACTTTACTCTGCTATTTGTTAGAATGACGAGAAACACCGAGTTTTGTATTTATTTATATGTACGTCAGCTGTCACTCAAAAGGCTTTCTATCTGTCAGTCAATATTGATTAATGGCTCTAGTGATCTGATTGGCCGAGAAGATGGATGAACGATCTGATTGGCTGAATCCATAGACGCACACAAATTATAGCCAGCTGTTGCCAATAGGCCTGGTTGATTATTGCCACGATAAGTGATACTTATACTTTTGGGCATCTGTGTCAATTATTGTAACAGTCAAAAGTGACATATACACAAATTGCAAAATTACACCAATACGCAATCAATTACTGAATATTGGCGCAATGTGACAGTGGCACCTTTTGTCATCTGTCCTCTCAATTATTGGTCATTGGAACAGACAAAGTAACAAACATATGTTCAAGTTGATTAAACAAATTTGTTTAAATTTCACCAAATATGTATAAATATGTTTCAGATTGTAATAACTTTCCAATGGATACTGACAGCGTCACTACGATAACACAGTTATATACACCACGCAGTAAAAAAACTTTAATAGTAGGCTTTAGTGTTGCTAGTAGTAATGTTTTATGAATTATTACCACGATTTACAAGTATAACTTACAAGAAGAATTCGAACATATGCAGAAATAGGCTGTGTTTCAAGCATGACCACTACCACGGCTGTTAGCTGCTTGGTCGCCAACCCCAGCCCACTCTAGCTACCATGACCTACCTTGCTCGAATTGCCAGAGCTACCCCCGCTACACAGAAAATTGTGGCTCTGACTTCGTCGACTCGTGTCGGTTAGTGAGCGAGAGCACGAGCTGCTCTACCGGTCCTGTTGCAGCTCACTCTGCCATGGTGGCCGCACCTGCGGCGGCGCCCGCCTCGTACGCATGAGTGCAGTGCCAAGCGATAACAGAAGAAAGGACTTAGCCATTCTTAGGCATTTTCCGAAAATCTGTGCACAGATGTCCAGAACCACCAAGCCATAACATCATTTCCAATATGGTGTTGCTTACATAGTATAGTGGTTGCACTATGGGCACGCTGGGGCCACTATGCTATTTATGCACACCCCATTGCGAGTGATGTTATGTCTTTGTAGTTCTGACCATACGACCGTACTGCAGATGTACACATGCACGTATGGCCACAGCAACCAAGCCATAACATTCCAACTTCCAATCTGATTTTGCATACGTAGTATAGTGGGTTGCGCCCATACAGAGCCACATTTATTAATAATTTTCTGCATATGGACTAGGTAGAAATACAGTTTCAGCTCAATATCCTAAACACTGAAGCCACCTATTTCAGTATGTAAACACAATCCCCCCTGTTTTGATTGGCTCCCAAAGTTTAGAGTCCAGATAAATGAAAATATAATTTTTCCTAAACAATTTCACAAAATGCGGGGATAGGCCTGCATGAGCCGCTATGTGGTATCATCTAGTTACCCCATAGGTTTACCTATAGGAGCACGGCCAAAACTGGATAAATTCCGAGATTTCCATAAGCTTGGACAAGTATCAAATTTGGTCAAAATCAGTCAAAAGTGGATATTATTATCACCATTCCCAAAATAGATGCCCAAGATGGTAACTGGTACATCAAACCATGAAACAACAAAGCCACGATCACCTGAAGAATTCAATTTACCATGAGCTAGTGTGATTCATATTTAAATTCGACCCAGATGCCTTGTCAAAACTATTAGGGCCTAGAGCATAAAAAGACGTTTTATAGAATAAGGCGATTCGCAAGTATCCTCTGCATAAAGTGACAATTTTAAATTTCCAGGATGACCTTGTAATTTCACACCTATCACTGAATCTTACCGTATCGTAAACCCTTTTACTGCCAAGCCACCCACAACCTGACACGGCACATATTTTGAGAACTGTTCATTTGCAGGCCAAGAGAAGACTATTTTTGAAAATTCACCATTGGAATGAATGGCATGATAATCGATTCTCAAAAATCTTTTCTTGGCCTGCAAATAAATTTAATAAACAAATTATTCTGATTTTTTGAACAAATTTAGTCATTAAAGGGCTAATGGCAAATAGTTCTAGTGTATAAGTTGTTGTTGTTGTTGTTGTTGTATTTGTTGTTGTTGTTGTTGTTGTTCCACGATTGCTTGCCACAGTGCTCGTGCATATGAGGCGGGCGCCATCGCTAGCGAGCTCATCGTCGTAGAGTAAGCTGCAATAGGGCGAATGGCATGCATGATTGTCTCATTCATTGACTGGTATGCCTCCTGGACGTCAGAGGCGCAATTGGACGTGACCGATGGGCATTTATTTTCATGTCTCGAGCAAGATAAGTCAGGGTAGCTAAGAGGGGCATGGACATGAGATCAGTAAATTTTCAATATGCCGTAAATACTGAAATATGGACGATGAATACACTGCTCAAATAAACTGTAAAACTCCTTCTACTGGACTCGCTAGTTCAGTGTTTTTGGTACGTGTATTAAAATGATGTGTCTTAAAATATTGAACATTAACGATTGGGTACTAGAGAAGACTATGGGCTTTGTATCATATCGTTTTACGTGAAATAACATTGTCTGGTATGAACGGAGTAGTTCTCATGTACTTTTCATGATTCAATTCTCTTTAACCCCACAATGCGGCAGTTGTTGGGTGGAGTGTGTGGGTGATGTGTTGGGGCGGGGTGGGGGGGGGGGGGGGTGGTGGTGGGGGGCGGTGGTGGTGCTGGTGGATTACTACACCAATGGCCATTCATTGCACATGAGCCATTTTTCTCGATCTCTTATTGAAGGTCTCGCAAGACATGAATGTCTGGACTAGCGCATACGGGGCAGGCGGTGACACTGGCGAGACCATCGTGGTAGGACAAGGCACAACGGTGCATGTGGAGTGCCTGGTATGCTTGCACATCGACCGGTATGTCTCCTGGATGTCAGTGAGACAATTGGCCCTGCTCGATGGGTTTTGCTCTCACATGCCGAGCTAGCTAAGTCACGGTAGCTAAGAGAGGAATGGATATGAGATACATTTGACAACACAAAAGATTAGTTTGTGACAGATATATTACTGTCTACCGTAACATATATCCAGAGCTCTAGATAAGCTTTTCAATAATTGGGTGATTCACTCTTAGAAATGTTGTAAATTGGTTTTTTTTGTGGAAATTAATTGAGCTTTTTAAATTAAGTTATTATATATTATTAGCAATAGAACTGAAATTAATTGGGTGATTGGCTATTTCGGCACTCATGATTTAAAAAATTAATTGGTTGATTGGCCATTTTTATTGGGTGAAAACGCAAAAACCCTGCTTATCTAGAGCTCTGCATATATCACTACACTAGTCTTTCAAGTTTACCAGTTTTTATTTACTATCATACTGATATTTTTCTAAAAATTGCGCTGTGCCTGCAAAATACGCTAGTTCAGTGTGTTAGAGATATTTCTGAAAAGAATTTGTCTTTAAATATTGTATATTAACGAATTGGCAAGTAGGTAAAATTCTATAGCAATTTTCGAACGTAAATGTCAATCATACTAGCTAGAGTGGTATGGCTGGGCAGACAGCAGCACCTGCAGTGCAAGTGTTAGTGCTTTGCTGACTGACTGACAGCTTGAAACATATTTCTCCATATTGAAAAAATTTCTTTACGCCTGTGAATACTCTAAGGAATCATGCTACTATTTCTTTACACCTTTCTAATAGCAACACAGAAGTTTACGATTATATTGCGTACTAGGTGATGCATACGACTATGGCCTCAAACTGGTGCTGGTAGTAATCATTGGAACATTATTAAAGTCTGAAACATAGGTTCTTTTACATATTTAGCTAAATTTATGCAAGTTTGTGGGGGAAACGTGATATATAATGATATTACTAATTAATCAACATGAACATACGTCTGCCACGTTTGCCTGTTACAATAATCAATAACTGAGAGGGCAGATGACAAAAAGTGACACTGCCACTTTGCGCCAATATTCAATAATTGATTGTGTATTGCTTCAGTCTGACAATTTGTGTATATGTCACTTTTGACTGTTACAATAATTGACACTGCATATGCGCAAAAGTACTGGCAAAAGCTGCCTATAATTGATGTGTGTCTATCACTGTAGCCCATAGTCAATAACTGTGCATCTATCGGTATAAGGCTGGCATGTGGCTATAATTTATGTGCGTATATCACTCGCACATAATCAACATTTGGTTGGCAGGGGGCTAAAATTTATGTGCATCTATCACTTCACCCTATCAGATTGTGCATCTATCGCTATAGGGCATAGTCATCATCGATTAACAGCTGACTTGTAATTTAATTATCTATATCCCATAATCGATAATTGTGCATCTATTGCTTCAGCCTATCACATTGTGCACCACTCGCTATAGCCCATAATCGATAATTGTGCATCTATTGCTTCAGCCTATCACATTGTGCACCACTCGCTATATCCCATAATCGATAATTGTGCATCTATTGCTTCAGCCTATCACATTGTGCACCACTCGCTATAGCCCATAATCGATAATAGCTTTTTTGATTGACATGGGAGGCTGATATGACATCAGATATAACGGATTTTCCAGAAGAAACAACGAAAATAGGTCGTTTTAGAGTATATTTTCTCAAATCTTAGAAAATAGTAATATAAGTGGTGGGTACCTATTTTTAAAATGGATGATTAGAAATGCACGTTTTACCATTTAACTGTTTTATCATTACTATTACATACGCTCTGTCACGTCTCACTCATTACTAAGCCTCTGGTGCGATAGACACGGTTAATCGTTGCTCTCCCATGTCATGTGCTGTCGAGGATGTGTGCATTATTTGCCCATATATGGAGTGGTAAAAAGGGACGTGTTCTGGTGGGGCTGTTTGTACAAGGACACCTAACAGAACACGTCCATTTCTGCCAGTCCAAAAATGGGCAATTAAGCCATGTCCCCTCGACACCACGTGATCTGGGGTGACCAATGAAACGCTACGTCTATCTCACCCATATATTGCTCATGTTATAGATTTTTTAACTTCTGTTGGAATATAAAATCTTAGGCCTAGGTTACATTGTGAAATCAAACAACAACAAATGCACCAATTTTGCTACTTGCCAGCTATGTATGGCCAACATGCCAAAGGTACAAGGTCTTGTAGCTGCAATCCAATTTTTGAATATAGGTGACTATTTGTGCAATATGACAAAGTAAACCAATAATGCACAAATATGTGTTATTGCCTTCGGCCACGCTACACTAGCATGACTGAGTACTTCTGGCGTTTGTCTAAGCATGCCCTGTACATGGCCCAGACTTCCGTTGTTTGGTGCGGGTGGAATTCCAAGCAACTTGCACATCAATGGATAGACACTGACCAGCTCAAACGACTGTGCTTTGTAATTCTCACGGAAATTTGGACCTCTTGCCACAAAGATTGGCCGCATAGATTCGATTTTGTTGTCGTAGCCATGGGAGCCCAAATTTGTCCGTTGAGTAGATTTTTTCTGAAAAATATATTATGATTGATTAATAAATAGGTGCCTATATTATGAAAAATGAAAATGCATGCACGTGAGCTTACAGTATCAGAGCGACAGCGTGCTCATTGTGGAAATGGAGTCAGCGCATATTCAGGTGTCTATCTGTTTTGTTAGATAATAAGTCTACTTGGCAGCCCCCCCACCCCCCCCCCCCCCCCCCAAATAAAAAAGAAGAAGAAAAAGATCAGTTTCATTATCCACAGTAGTAATCGGCATTCAATTTTAGGTCAGAATGTAGTGTTAGTGTAATCTTCAAACCACTAAATTTGCTGAAAAAAATCAAAATATTTGCAATTTGAATGTCCGTTGCAGGCCAAGAGATAACTTTTTAAAATTTATCACTGAAATTCCAGTGTCATTCCAGTGGAGAATTTTCAAAAATTGTCTTCCCTTTTTTGAAAAACACTTTATAGGCCAGTTAAAACCAATAATGCTGTTGAAATAGGTTATCTGATTTCAGATTCTTTATCAGAGTTTCTCTACTTTTGCACCAATGAATACAGGCCTACAATGGATAGACTGTAGCAGCTATCGGTACTTCATCCAATATTATAGGGTGCAATTTATTAGAATCAACTGATTTATTAGTATGATAGTATAAGTGGTTGTCAAGATAAAAATGATGTTGAAGATGAACATGATCGTGATGAAGGTGGCGACGATGATGATGTAATTGATGGTGGTGATTGTCATCAGCATCATCATCGTCACCATATTCATCCGGAAACTCTTAACACTAGTGATGTTAATACAGCAAATAAAATCTGTGCTGATATTTCCAAATCTAGCACTGTAGGAGACATAGATTTCTGTCCCACATGCCCAAATCTATTGACAAACAATGTCTATTTGAAATTTCTTGATGTTAGAAACTATATGACAACTAATTTTCTGCATTACTTATTTCCTACCAGCTACAAATCATGTAATATATGTAAGCCACGTGTTCCTCTAAATTTCTCTATGCCAGACAATAGTCTATCTCCCATTAAGACAAATGTCTCTCAACTACCACAATTCTTCTTACCAAGTAAAGGCCTGCGAATAGTGCATCTAAACAAGCATGCACCAATGATCCAAAGGTTTTTACCTGAATGGGTAAATGATGAAATTCTAGCCTCAATGAAAACGCGAGATAATTATCACACCAAAAGAGACATGCCACAATACAAACATTGGCGTAACAAGACAACGGCTCTATTAGAAAAGAGCAAGTGAAAACTATTACAAACAAAGATTAGAAATTTAGAAAATCAAAATGATATATGGAAAATTCTCCGTAGTCTTAATCCTAGCAAGCAAGAAGCAAATACAAAACAATTCTTAACTGCAGACGGTGCTATGTTATTAGATTCTAAAGCAATCTGTGATGCCTTCAATGGTTACTTTACTGAAGCAGCAGCAAATCTGTTGAAACTACAATCATCATATAATTATAATATCTCATACCATTTTCATAATGTAATAAAGCAGAAAGTGAATGATAACATCCCCACTCATGTTTATTTTAATATTCCAGAAGTAACAACAAGATTTGTTTTTAGGCAACTATCAACACTAGATATTAAGAAATCAATAGGACTAGATAATTTGCTGCCCAAATACTTAAAGATGGCAACGTCGACATTATGTTTTCCACTAGCCTATATAATAAACTTAAGCTTAAGCACTATGACGTTCCCAGATACATGGAAAAAAGCAAAGATATTCCCTTTGTACAAATCAGGTAATGTTAACAACATAGAAAACTATCGCCCAATTTTTATTCTACCTATACTATCTAAAATAATGGAGCGCCATGTTCATAATGAATTGTGTAAATACCTTCTCCAATATAAATTACTTTGTAGCAATCAGTCAGGTTTTAGACAGAAACATTCATGCGAGACAATGCTCCTAAAAATGCTCGACAATTGGCTAAAAAATATTGATAATGGATATGTCACAGGAAATGTTTTACTAGACTTTAGAAAGGCATTTGACCTGATAGATCACCGCATATTGTTAGCTAAGTTAAAATTATATAAATTTAATGATTCTGCACTAAAATGGTTTTCGTCATATTTAGAGAGAAGGTCACAGTTGGTCAGCAAATCTGGCATGCTATCAGATCCCATGACTGTCAAACATGGAGTTCCCCAGGGGTCGATATTAGGCCCATTATTATTCATAATATTTGTAAATGATCTACCATCATGTATTAATCACTGTGACACAGATATGTATGCTGATGACACAACCATTTATTATAAGTCAAATTCTATTACACTATTAGAAGAATATTTAAATGATGATATGAATGCAAATAAGAAATGGTGTAATGAAAACAGGATGATTGTAAACGCAGACAAAGCAAGATTTCTCTTAATAGGCTCTCAGACAAAGGTTAAAGATTTCAATGAAATTAATATACAATACAATAATACAGCGATAAAGGCTAGTAGATGCGAAAAACTACTAGGGGTTTACATTGACAATAACTTAACTGTTACGGAACACGTTGACAATGTTGTAAGGAAAATTTCACGCCTTACTGGCATATTTAGGAAACATGCCAAAAATCTTCCATACGACATACGCATTAAATTCTTTAACTCTTACATCTTGCCTCATTTTGATTTCTGTATTACAGTATGGGGAAATATTTGCAAAGAGCACCAATTAACAAGGCTCTTAAAGTTACAAAAACAAGCAGCACGTATTATTCTAAATGCTAAATATGACACACCCTCCAAATCATTATTTGAAAAGTTAAATTGGATGTCCATCCATGACCGCATCAAATATAAAACTGCATGTATGGTCTATAAAGCTGTTAATGATCAGACTCCCGACTACTTATCAAACATGTTTATAAAATCTGCAGATTCACATAGTAAAAACTTACGCTCCACTGACAATGCTCAACTAAGAATTCCATTAGCAAAAAGTGTGCTATATTCGCACAGCTTTTCAGTTGAAGGAGTCAAGATATGGAACTCTCTGAAAATTTCTCTGCGTACTGCTCCTTCCCTAGCAACATTTAAAACTCAGTATTTCAAGTAAAAGACTATATAACTATATGATCATAAGTATTTTTCATCACCAGTCCTCTAAGAAGGTTAAAAAGCTGATTTTTACCTCCAGGAATAAATGTGCTCAATATTTGGCTCAAAATGTAAATTTTCCTTCTGACCACCTGAATCCAGGTTTAGTTCTGCCTAAACCATTTTTTTTATCAAACTTCAATCCACACTTTGTCAGTGTTTGGATCTATAAAAAAGCCTGTATATCCAGAATTCCCAATACAACTGATCTAGTAATACATGTACTATAATTATGATATCAGTTCCAAATGCCAGTGACAGATTGGATTCACCCATTCACAAGCACGGATTCCCATATAATAGGGGTCCTTTTGAGGGTATATACCCAAAAAATGCAAATTTGGGACCCCCAAATGTTCAAGCAGTTGGTCCCTTGGGACACAAATTTTAAATTAATATTCATGTCGTCTTATAGCTGGTGGTTTTGGTCGTTTTCGAAACAATTTGTTGAAAGCTGTTGCTGTCTATGACAGCAACATGTTTCAGCAGAAATTGTTACCAAAATGTCCACCAGCTATTCTTCTGACAATATTATACCCTAAAATACCCACAAAAGTCAGCATGAGACCCCATAATTCAGTTTGGGACCCCAAATATCAGGGTGCAGGGTCCCTGGAACCTCCAAAATTTAGATGGCATGGCCAACACTGTTCACAACATAAACTGTGCACAGGTCACTGAAATTTTGCATACTTGTTTGACTGGAAGTTATTACATTACCATGCATACAGTAATTGCTTCTAATCAAATAAGTTGCAAAATCTGCAGCTTCGGCTGTGTGTGTAAATATATGTTAAACTTGTATATAGTATTGGTTTTCCGCGTGTGTGAATATGTTTGTGATTGGGCACGTGTGTGTGCGTGCGTGTGCGCTTATGTGTATACGTGTGCGCGTGCGAGCATGTGCGCGCGTGTGTCAGTTTCCATGTGTAGGAATGCATGTGTGCGTACAATGATGTGTAAAATATGTCGATTTCAAACATATAGTGTATAAACTGCACATTCTAATATATCCTGTACATAAATATTTTATATATAATAGTTATTGAAGGCCCTGGGGAAGACCAGAGATATTGTATCACTGACTGAATTACCTTCATAAAATAAAGATTATTATTATTATTATTATTATTTTTATTATTATAGATGGAATCTTTCTTGGTCTAAATGGAACACACAGATCTGCTCGTTTATCATTCGATTCAGTTGCTTCATCATTAACGGTACTTCTTGAAAACATCTTGAGAATAATTAATTCATTAAAGGGGCTATACCTGATAGAGCTATAAATTTTATATATATATATATATATATATATATATATATATATATATATATATATATATATATATATATATATATATATATATATATATATATATATATATATATATATATATATATATATATATATATATATATATATATATATATATATATATATATATATATAACCATGTTCTCAAAACGCTTCCAGGGGTCAATACTCTCATTTTAACATCAATTCTAATATATACGACTACTCAGTATCCAAGAAGATGCAAATTGTGAATTTCAGAAATATATGCATCCCCGTTTCGCAGAGAAACCAGAATACTCGCTACTAGGGGAGGCTTGCGATTCATCGCTGGTCTTGTATAAACAAAACATTATTATGCAACGAATTTGTATTTGTTTGCCGTCCCAATAGAATTTTTTTGCGGTTTCGGTCCTCCCAGCTACACACTTTTTGATGTTTCCGATTGCCGACGACCGCAGTGGCGCTATTATTTTGCCGATCCCCGGCGAACTGTCTAGACATATTTAATATTTTCTGAGTTCTTTCCAATTGGATTCTTTCGTAAATATAATGCTTTCCAGAAAAAACAACAAATAATAACAAATATGTGTGACTGGGTCGGAATTTATGCATAAAAATTAGTATGTCCTAATAATACACCGGAATATCTGCTGATATTACAGCAAAAATACTGAACATTTCCAAATTTATTTATATCTCGGAGGTAATGCATCTTTAAGCTTAGACATTCATTATGAGTAGGTCTACGGGCCACCTGTGCATGATCCCGACATATGTTGCTAAATCATTGGTTTCTGCGTGTGTTTTTGTCATAGCTTCGATACTTGCAGGATAATTCAGGGTCAGTTTTAATTCACAAACCTACGTGGAAATTGTTATAGATATCAAGTAGTTGCCCTGGTGGCAGGTGCAATGATAAATAGCAATAATAGCGAGTTAGTATGGTTCAGCACAGCATAATATCTGGGTACCATTTCCACCATTGAATAACAATCTCCTATACTAATTTTATGTGGCAAAGGTACAAGTTATTTAAGTCGTTGGTAGTATATTTGTCAGTAAATGAATTACCGTGAATAGGTAGTTTATCTAGATGAGAGAAACGATGTGTGCTTTCATTGCAATGCAACCTACATTTTGCATAAGTTACCTTTCTAATGTACCAACCCTCGTCGGCTACTGCAAGAATGTCAGGTATTCTGCGATGGCTTGTGTAATGCCAGCGCTCTGGGATGTCACGGCGCCAGTACACAGTCATGTTTGTGTGAGCATCCGTTAGTAAATCGTACACTTCAGCTTCGAATCCTCGTCTAGGATTTATCTGAAAATATTAATACTAATAATAAAACTAATCTAGTAGCAGCAGTAGCAGCAGCAGCAGCAGGCGTAGCTGCAAAACCAGACTGTACGAACACAAAAGATTGCGTTTTAGTGGGTGTTTCTTTCAATCGTTCTTTCGTCGTTGTCCCATTTTTGTTCGTGATCAAAATTTGCAGCATACAGCGCTTTCTACATTTTTGGGCCAACTTGTAGGACCTCATGGGCATTGAATTGATCTTAGTTTCGTTTTGGATCAGTTCAATAGTTTTCTAGAATTCTGCAATTGCGTATCCCAAGCGTCCGTTTTGGAGCATTTTTAGCTGCAAGTTGCAGGTCAATAAACTGTCATGTTTCTTCGTTAGCTAGCTAGTTAGTTAGCTAGCTAGCTAGTTAGATCGTTCGTTCGTTCGTTAGCTAGCTATAGTTTGATCGTTCTTTCGTGAGCGATCGAGCGAGTGACCGAGTCAGTCAGTGAGTCAGTGGGTAAGTGAGTCAGTCAGTCGGTCGGTCGGTCACAGAAGCTTATTCCGGATGCTGTTTCTGAACTTTTGAACGGATCATACCGTGCTCAATATTTTCGTAAGGTCTTCGAAAGCGCAAGACAACACTTTTTACCACATCAAAAATCAGCCAACGACTGAGTGAGATATCTGTGATATCCGTTTTGAAAATAATGACTGTAAATACCCGGATAACACGTAGACGTTGGGCCAACGTTGGCAACAGGTTGGCAGATCGCAGTTGGTATTACAACGTTGGACCAGCGTTGGGCCAACGTTGGCCGTATCACTTGTTTGCCAATGTTGGGCCAACGTTTGCTTGCTATCAGGGTATTGGCAGCTTATTCCAGGTCATCGTTTCAAGAGGTGTTTATATACTGTAATTACGCGTAGTGCCTACACGCGCAGTAGTCTTAAGGTATATAGAGTAAAAAGTAGGTTAGCGTAACCTACTTATGGCGCCTAACCCACATCTACTGTGATTTTATCGACCTTGTTTAATTATATAACTTCCTACCATTTTGGCTGTAGATTTTCCAGGGAACGTCAAATTCTTTCCTCTAGATGAACGGTTCAAAAGTTATGACCATCTTTGTAAATCAGAACACAGGAAGGTTATTGGAAATGCTGACTATATTGATGAAGGTTATGTTTAGCGCGATTGCTGTCAAAAGTTATTAAATGTGTGGGTCAATTGTTTTTCAAAAGGGGCCAATTTGACAATCTTTCCATTTATGTATTGGCAGAAATAAATTCTCCTTGATCAGACAAGTTGAAAAAGCTAAACATGGTTACTTTTTCAACGCGATTAAAAAAATACCAGGGTTTTTGTTGCTTCCAGATATGAACACCTGGTCTGATACTTAGGTGGCACCCGCAATGTCTTTTCGCAAAATGGGGTCAAGGATATCAGATTTGATTTTTTTTGGCAGAAATGAACTCACCTTGAAAAGAGGATTAAAACACCCAAATTTATTTTGGTAGATGATGTCAAATCCTCAAATCTACCCATTCTAGTGTTGACAAAATGGATATTGGAAATGTTGGATATACTGATGAAGATTTTGAAACGATCTCCGTAAATAGGCCTAGTTATAAAATGTGTGGCTCAAAAACGTAAAAAATCGACAATAAACAAGTTCTCTTCACAAATTTGTGACACACTTTACTTTCTCATTTGGCCGAGATAAATTTCAATTGATCAGATATGGTCAATGGGTATTTTAGAAATTATCATGGCCGCCCTTAGAGTTACGTGATCAGATTGACACCACAGCTACAATGCTTCATTTTCCCACAGATCCTCCAGAGTTTATTGAACTTTCAAATTATTAACAACAACAACAACAACAACAACAAAACAACAACAGCAGCAGCAGCAGCAACAACAACAACAACAACAACAACAACAGCAACAACAACAACAACAACAACAACAATAATAATAATAATAATAATAATAATAATAATAATAGTAAAAATAATAATAATAATAACAACAACAACAACAACAACAACAACAACAACAACAGCAACAACAATAATAGCAACAACAACAGCGGCAGCAACAACAGCAACAACAACAGCAACAACAACAGCAACAACAACAACAACAACAACAACAACAACAACAGCAGCAGCAGTAGCTGCGGACGCTGATGATTTAATAGATAAAGGCATTCACCTGTGCAGTTGGTCCCCATCCGTTAAGAGAGTACATCGATGAATTAACATAGTTATTCAGCTCAATTGTTTTGTTATCCTGGATGGTCTCCGCCATTCCATGGTCGCTTGTCACGATTATATTGACGATGTCCAATAACTTCGACTTCTCCATTTGTTGAAGCAAATAACCCAACACTTCGTCCATTTCTTCAACTTTCTGCAAAACCTCAGGCGAGTTAGGTCCGAATTTATGTCCTGTACTGTCTGGCTCATTGAAGTATAGGGTGACAAAGTTCAACCGAAAGTCAGCAAACCATGAAACAACAGTATCAACTCTTTCCCGGAATGGCACATCATGATCGTATGGTAACCAAATATTGGCTCTCATGTTTTGTAATTTCACCATAGAGCCTGGCCAAAAGAATGTTCCTGCCGTCAGGTTATTTTTGCGAGCATTAATCCATATTGGCTCTGCTCCATCCCACCATTTTGTGTCTTTTGTTCCGAAGGTAAACTTTTGCCGAAAAACTGGATCATACATGTAGTTGTTTATTATGCCATGGCTTTCTTCATATAAACCTAGGTTTAAACAGAGAGGTTTAATATCTTACACACTCTCTACACAATTGACCTTTCTAGTTTAACTATGCCCACACACACTCCCCCCCCCCCTCCTCCCCCATATCTAGCTAAGCTCCACCCACACCTCGTTTGTGTTGGGATCGATCGATCCCTGAACTCCACGACCATCAATTTCTATAAAACCATACAGGTAAGCTGTTAAATATTTTAAAACTAATTTGAATGGGTGTTGTTACGGCATATGGCAGTTAATTAGATATGAACTTAATTATGTATAAATCGGCATAGTATAATAGGTCAGTGGACACATGCTACGTCTTCTACATTGAGCTGGTGTTCTCCAATTTTCTACACAGTTCTGTCCGCTTGACCTAATACTATATACCATATACTGTTAACCAGAAGGACAAGATATGGCATGATACTATGTGCACGAGTTCAGCGAAATTTGTGTAAAGACACCCATAGAAATGTTTAAACGAAAACCACCCCAAAAAAGTATAATAATGAAAGGTCTCCCATTTTGATGATGGTCAAACTTCGATAGTATGAATTCAATGTCATCAAATGAAGAAATGGCTCAGGAATGAAAGAGCAATGGTTATGCTATTATTAATCAAATAGATTCGAACACAGTCTTGGCTAGAAGACGTTGGTCCAGTTGACTCAGATTTATTCCTATACTAAAACTCTGCAGAGCAAGTCTCAACGATAAACAGCTATTGTACCATGAGACTACTGAGTTTAAGTTATCAATGCTCAGGCCAGGAAATTGTCGGGAACGCCTAATTTAAATAACAAAGATGAGAGCAGATACTAAGATTATTTTTCAGAATTTTGAAATTTGAATGAATAAATAAATAAATAAATAAATAAATAAATAAATAAATAAATAAATAATAATAATAAATAAATAAATTGTATATATTTTGTACTCGTACTTTCAGTTTGACGTCTACCAATAGCAATCTTACTAGCCACAGTTCATTTCATTTCCTCCAGCCTGGTGTAGAACATCCAGGATCTTTGATCATCGAATAGTGTCAAAGAGTGTAACATGTCAATACCCATCTTGTAAAAGTCCCAGTATTTGGACATGCCCATTGGAATTAGCTGCACCCAGAGTGTGTCTGCACAGCTGTGCCCTCATTTAAGGCTGCCCAAGTAGGCTCCAGTGAGATAGTAATTATTTTCCTGGATGCGGCACAAACTCACGTTGGACACCATATTCTGGATGCTATTGAGGAGAGCGATGGGTCATAGGGTTACACTTACTCCTGGCTTTGGGCAGTGCGATAGGGATATCTTAGACAACAGCGTCGATGGGGAGGTGCTGCATGAAAGCAGATATTATTACGTCTGTATTATGTTTGGAGAAACTATCATTTGTACGCTTAAACTATGCATTGCCGAAGTTGTAAGGTCTACTCTAGAGGAGCGCCCATTTCTTAAGGGTTTAAGTGCCTTCTAAACCTCAGTTGTTTCGACGTTTGTAGTATAAAATTAATTTCGATATGTTATTTCCATGTTCTTCATTGACGGCATGCCCGTTTTAGGGCCATATTGTAGCAAAGGGGCAACAGCCCTGCCATCTATACGAGAGTTTCCACCAAGACCAAGCACACTAGTCTTTTCGCTAGAGATGGTGTACTCAGACGACGTAAAGTTTATAGACGAGGAAAAGAAGCTTCTAGATAATCTTTTCCCTATAACTTCATAGCAGCTTATGAATGAGAATTTCTTCATGAACGAAACCAAGACAAGGTTTACACATGTATAGCTATCAACGAAAAGTTATGTCAGCGACAGTGGAATCTAGCTATGTGGTGCGGATAAATGGAGGAAGAGAAAATCCTCGGCTCGCTGATGTGCAGATCATCCAAGATTGATGTACGTTACATCATCGGAAATATAGCACTCCAGTCTTGGAAAATTATGGCTCAGCAGATAAGCAGATCAAGGATCACACTCGCCAAAATACACGTGCATGATGCACCCTGTACATCCTTGCCGCTGCGCAACTGTAACAGCTGAGCAGCTCCAAAGGCTGTCCTAAATAAGCTTGACACCTGCCACTGCAAACACATCTGTAATATTACGCAAAATCACTGGTCGGACACGGAATAAACTCCAATGACTCTTTATACACCACGAGCAATACAGGCCCAGTGTCAGTAAAGGTGACCCAGCAAAGACCGTCTATGTTAGACCATGTTCTACGAATGCCGCACGACATGCTTGCAAAAAAGACTTTGGAATTTGTTGTAGCCTGCTCAGACCCAACACCGACAAAGCCTGCAGAGGACGTCACTGTACATATCTCTTAAACATGCTATGTACCGATCTGAAAGAGACATGACTGGGTACACTGAGATCCAAGAAGAACTTGAGTGAGCTAAGAACTCCGGCAGAAGATAGGAAAATGTGGACAAAGAAGGACGGACTGATAGCAGGGGCTGGATGTTTCCAAACTAGTGCAGACGCAGAATACATCATCATCATCATCATCATCATCATCCTATTCAGACAATTTCCGGGACGGACCATTGCCATTTTTCATGACGGACCTGGGTCATTTATATTGTGATATCAATTAACAAGTGATATATTTGATTATGACATCGGATACTTAGGTGACAGATCGGATCTCTCTATTGTGTGGAGGCTAGTTTTATAATCTCAATCTGCAGATCACCACCTCTTGCTAGCGGGCACGATGAGTCATCTGGTGCGAGTCAATATAGCACATCTTGAAAGTGCTCCACCCACTGCGCAGCCTATGGGTGCCTCACTACACAGACATGTGTATATATATCTGCGATATCAATGCGTTTATCAATGATAAGGTTCTTAGAACGAATATCTGATACTAAGCCCCCGCTATCACCTACTCAAACCATACATCCTTATTTGGACATCTGCACGTAGGCTTGCACGCATATTCAGCATCGGTTCCAATGGAGCAGGAAGTCACGCTTAGAATGTACCATGTTCTCATTAACTGCATCGAGGTTACCATATCCGGAGGTTACCATATCTAGCCATGCATCCGGTTCTTCAATAACATAACTGGCAAGAATTTTAATGACTGATCAAATGCATGAGTTCAGCCAACGGTCCCGCCCGCCTGTTTGTATCTACCTCCTAGTATTGGAGATTTTTTCTATACTTTCATTTTTACATATATATGGCGGAAAGGGCCACTATACCGACTAACCGCCAGAACTGTGTTCGGTAACACCAATAAAAGCGAGGAAACTGATAGTAACGTATCAGAACTTCTCTACCAATACATTGCCTCAACTATAGTCGCGGCCCCTCAGCTTTAATCTGAAGTAGTCTAATTATTAATGACCGTTGATACGTTGACACCAGGTGGACTGTTTTTCCAAACTCCTCCATGCATTACCCTATCAATCTGTTTCTCCTTAGTACACTGGCCTGCTTGGATGTTGAGTTAATGGCCATCGATACTGGAAACGGCTTCTGCTCCATTTGCGGACCAAGAGGGGAATACTCTTTGAAGATTTGCTACTGGACTAACTGGCTCGCTAACTGAGTTTGCCACACCAGTGCTAAATACTTTTACAAATGTTCTTCTCTTGGTTTGTTGGGGAAAGTTTTCGGTGAGAGGACTGGGACTTCCATGACCAAACTTTACCATTAAATGGCTAATAGTGACATTTTCTGTCGATTCCAAGTCTAGTGACAGACTTTTGTCAACAGCGATCATATTTGTTGCAACAATCAATGTATACGCGCCATGGTGTGGCCATCGTTCCGTGTAATTTTGAAATGACCATATCTATTGATCAATACGAGAACAGTTGTTGCTATATTAGCCATGGTGATTGAACTATGACGAGTTAGCACTTTCATGCCTATATACAGGATTTAACAGAGTCACTATATTATCAGAAGTCTATAGTATTATGGACTTCTGCTATTATGTATCATGACTATAATATCTCTATATAATATTTTAATACGAACTGTCGCCAAGTATTTAAAAACATTATAGTAAGATTTATGTACTAATTTCCTGCATAATTGCTTTGCAATATATAGTTGTATGGGAGATGCGGTTATAACGACTAAATCTCTTCGAAAAATTAAAATATTTACTCATTCAATGTCCATTTGCAGGCCAAGAGAAGACTATTTTTGAAAATTTACCACTGTCTGACTGGCTCGGTTACCGAGCCAGTCATTTCAGTGGTAAACTTTCAAAAATAGTCTTCTCTTGGCCTGCAAATGGACATTACTCAAAACCACTACAGAGGCCGGTTTTGGCCGATTTCGTCACGAAAGTGTTAAATCAACCTGCGGAAGCCGTTGGACAGGTAATGGCAGAAGACCTGGCCATATCCTGACTTCTTACAAGACCATGGACCGCTGAAGAGTCACGGTCTCATTTATTTACCCCATCAAGACGTCAGTCTATACTTGTCCAGATTCGAACAGGTTCAGGTGATAATGTAGGCTACCAATCATAGCCAAGATTGACCAATTATTTGAGTAAAAAACAATGTCTGTCGAACAGTCGATATCCGAGAACTATCAGAAATACGTCTGTGGCAAACAATCTAGAACGAACCGCTGCAAGAAATGAGCGGGAAGTAGTTAACATGGGACTCATCTCCAGTGAGTAATATAAGGGAGCGATACGGGATGAGATCCCAACAAATCGGCCATATTCGACTCTTTGGTGGGTATAGTCATCCATAGCTATTAACTTCTCTATGACATTACACGTGTTCTATCCAAGTTAACTAACTTTCTACGTTACAAACTTTCTCTATACCAATAGAACTGCACTCGATGGCAACGCCGTATATCTATATCGATTTATTGACAAAAGTCATGACTCTTATTCTGATAGTACTTTATAGGTTACCTAGACAGGCAAAAATTTATGATCGAAATCAGGTGGCGTTGTTGACTTGGTTCGCTTATATCGAGTCCCTAATGTCAAGGTCCGATTTAAATTATATGTAGGCTGCTTTTAAATCTATTATGCATGCCACTACAGCTAACTTTCAAAGGTCTTATTTACACCGATACACGCTTATACTCCTAGATGGACAGATGTAGTGAGAAATGAATAAGATTGGCTATGTTTCTACCGCTAGCCAGATAGTCATTCTCAGAGACACGAACCAGACTCGCTGGTTAAGAATGTCAGTTCGCTAAGCATAGATCCAGCGTTTCCCGTGCATTGCTCTAGATCAAGCGTGCTATTTCAAAACCTTTACTGGATGGTGATTAACATTTACCGCACCTTGACCAACCAAAGAACTGACTCAGATTCAAGGGTGACTAATCCGCTTTCTCCATGTCACCTGTTATTCTGGATATGATGGCACCAGGACTTCCAGTTTAGGACGATGACTTCGTCAATCGCAAACGTTACTAACTGCGCAGCTAATTCGTAGTGAAATATGACCATTCTGAGTGATCGACTGCTGATAAATGAGCTTTGGAGAAATGGGTGGACCTTTCCAGTTTATCCATCAATCATATGATGTCATAATCAAATACGTGACATGTAGGATGACGTCATAATCAATGAGCTCATGAGTGACGTAGAAAAATGTGTCACGAACGCTTAATTGATGGCGGATTAAGCGTTGTTTTACGAATTGTAGGGCCTATGTCTTTACTATTTAATAAAGATGCTGTTGAATATTTTGAAACTAATTTAATTGGGCGGCAGAAACAGCACCCAGTCAAATTAGTTTCAAAATATTCAAGAGGTTACCTCAATAGTTTTCTGGAAATTGATAGTCAGGCAGTTCAGGGATCGATCGATCTGAACACGGGCGAGCTGTGAATGGAGCCTAGCTAAGGATGGCCGGGCATAGCTAAAATTGGATCCCTCCATTTCGTCTGTCGTGTCTAAACCATTAAGCACCATACCAATATTAGATAGGCCTGTTCTGGAGGCCTAAGAACACACACACTCCGACACGTTTTATAAAATCTTTGACTATATATAAAGTCTGATTGACATAATGAATGAAAGCTGAGTGACATGCGGGGATGCGCCTTGTCGCATCAAATGTTATCCTTCGCAAATGCCCAAAACATCAACACGAATGCGTTCTCTAAGTATCCAGGCATAATGCCTTCATCACGAAACGCGAGGGAAATAAAAAATATTTACCAATTTTCACATTTATCTTACCTCTGTATAAATATGGTTTATTGTAGGCCCTACTTCAAGATGAAATGGTTTATCATCTGCAAATTTAACCAGACGCCCAATCCATTAACAAATGCTTACATTCTGAATAAACTAGCAAGATCTAATGTCTCGCTTTCAAAGACATGGTAGCATTTTAATATCTTGAATCAAATGTAAATGGTATATCTTGCTGGCTTACCTATAAACAACTCGGATAACGCATGTTATTGGGCCAGTACCGAACGAATACCGGCCCAGGTACCAGCGTGAGCGGGGAAGGACGATATTTACTTATATCGATCAGTGTTCACCAAACCTCCAAATGATGAAACCGATTTTGCAGTGGAATCCAATAATGCAAAGTACTGCCCTGTAGGTGGGGCTTAGAATACACCTTCCGTATCCTCTGCGTGTCGTACGAGGCGACTAAAGGAGGTAAGGGTGAGGTAACCCTGACAAAAACCTCGAGTGCTGAAGACGGAGGTTCCAGGCCGCACGGCGCACCATGGATCCACGCACTTAACGCTTATGATCATGTCGATAGTCACTTACAGGACTGGCGGTATGATCAGCGAACGAAAAGAAGAAGAAGAAGAAGAAGGTAGATGCTGATGCTCTGACAGAGTTAGTCGGAGTAGCCTTCTCTAAAAATGATCCAGATATGATTAAGTATTGAACGATTGGAAAATTGTCTCCATATGGTGTAGACCTCGTGAATACTGTAGATACTGAGAATTTTGACAACCCAACATATGCATATTGGAGCGGTTACGCTGATTATGCTGGACTTTATTAGAGCTGAAAGGGATGGAGAAAAGAAGTTACATTTGTCTTCGTTCCAGTTGATGTTGCCATACCTTTTCTTGTATGATCACACCGACTATGCTCGTTGGGGGGGGGGGGGGAATATATATGTCAGATATGGTACAACTGGAAGCAACTCCGCCTGGTGTGTTCAGTGAATTCATGGCAAGAAACTTCCCTGTCAAGTGAAGTAATAATCTATTCAAACCAAGCACTGGAGTGGATGAATCGGGCATGTAAGCTGGCAGTCTAGAGCGGATTTACGAAGGGTGACAAGGCTCTAGAAAGGTGGTGTATTGTATTCGATGAAAAAGCCCAATTAGCTCTGAGCACACCCACCGGTTTCTTGGTATGCATGATAATGAACATGTGTCACATACAAGAAATGACACAATTCCAGCGGAGATAAAACGAGACGAGACAGACATCAAATTGTTAATGGAACACCTGCAATGATTCAAGGTTTTTGAGCCCATTAACGATCTTCGATGCATATCAACAAATGATGTAGCTCCCTCTCATATATGCTCTGACATCCAGCTGTCTGAAAGCCGAGGGAACGAAATTGTGAACTCCTTTGTAATTAACCGATTCGAAAGTGATGCGGTCGGGTTTCATGATGCCTTGCCAAAGGTAAAGGCTAAGATATCGTCTTCTATCTTGCCCAAGAAACCCAAGAAATTCCTTGAACTAACAAAAAATTGTTTACAACGTGAAAACAGTTAAATGATTGATGATTGATTCAGGCATATTTGAACTAGATTATTAGGCAATAATTATCAGTAATATTTTTCTTAACTGTTTAAACCATTTTAAATTAATTTTTTTCGGATTGGGGCACTACTAAAAACCTAAAATACTTTTTTTTAATTTTCAAAAAATCTTTGGGTCGTGACCTGTATTTGACCCCCAATTGAGCCCAGGGCAAAAGAAAAGCTGTTATCCGGCCTAGCGATGTTCCCAATGACCTATATAATGCAACTAGCATGAATGAAACATTGTACTAAACCTTGCCTGTCAAAGTTACATTTTTTAATTCTGCCACACCACTATTGATACCGCCACTGTAGGTTAGATCACTGAGTTATTATCAAGGTGGGCACTGAGCAGCATGTATGAAAGCACACAGCTCATCTTTAGTACCTGATGTTTTAAACATGTTTCAAATATTCACAAGTCGAGCTACCAGTGGTGGCACCAGGAAATAATTTGTTGGGGTGGGTGGGGATGGGGTGGGCGGCTGGTGGTGGTGCAAGCCAGGGGCAGATTTATTTCAAAATATTCAACAGTATATCATTTAAATTGTAACCTCGTCATCAAAGACATACAATTCAGACATTTTCGGACCTACGTCATTTTGATTGTAACGTGGCCTATTTGATTATGATGTTAGGTACTTGAGTGACAGACAAACTGTGTTCAAAATTAACATTTTGTCACTCCACCCATCAATATTTATAATTAGGGTTACGTTGTTATATTGTTGGTATATATGATAGGACCGTGTAACTGTTAACAGTGAATGATAGACATTAGTGGTGACTATCGATTTAGACTCTTAGGACGGAATTCAATAAGAAGGTTTAAATCATGCTTAGCCTCGATCTGGAAACAAATTACAAAGTAAATGCAAGGGTAGTATTATAGATAGGGCGAGAACCCACACACTTTATTAGTTGATACCCAGACCACACACCCTTCATGGGGTGTGGTCTAAATACGGACGTATGGGCACCCTACAGAAGTGGCAGGGACTCTTTAATGGCCCACCCACTTAGAAGGCGTGTCTATATTAGGCATTTAGCAACACCCCATGCTGGGGATCTGATATAGCTCACAACTAATGAAAACTGGGGCCCCAGAGCTCTAGATCAGCTTTTCAATAATTGGGTGATTCACTCTTAGCAATTTTGTAAATTCGTTTTTTTGGAATTAAATTTTTGTTTTTAAATTAAGTTATTATACATTATTAGCAATAGAACTGAAATTAATTGGGTGATTGGCTCTTTCGGCACTCATGATGTTAAAAATTAATTGGGTGATTGGCCGTTTTTATTGGGTGAAAACGCAAAAACCCTACTTATCTAGAGCTCTGCTGGGGGCTATAGCGATATCCATGCACCTAACCTTGCAATTACTTTGTTATTTGTTAACAGGTTTTGGCATGCCGGGTTTAAATCTCCGTATTGAATTCCAGGCTTAAAGTTCATATAGATGAATAAAATACACAGATATATGCGAATGGACCTTTCCATTTTAGCTATGCCCCGCCCATCTCTAGCTAAGCTCCATCCACACCTCGCTCGTCTTGGGATTGATCGATCTCTGAACTCCCTGACTATCAATTTCCAGAAAACTATACATGTAAGCTATTGAATATTTTTGAACTAATTTGACTGGGCGCTGTTGCTACCTATGGCAACAAAAGCGTCCAGTCAAATTAGTTTCGAAATATTCAACAGCATGTTTATTAAATAGTAGATACATGCAATTCGTACAAGATGTCGGACTATTAAGAGTTAAAAACGGGCCAAATAGAATCATTTATGACGTAATGATTATTACGTCATCCTACACGCCGCTTAGCTGATTATGATGTCATATGACGTCAGACGATAGATGGATACTCTGGAAAGGTGAATTGACAATGAATGCATGACTTTCCATCGCAAAGTTTATATAGCAGACATTCATACAACCATGCTCATTAGCGCAAGATGTCATCATTCGTTTCAAAGATGGTGAATTAGAACTTAATCAGCAGTGGAATCCAATAATGCAAAATCATCCCTGAGTTTGGCCATTGTGCACTCTTGCTTGCGCCATCCTTCCTCCACAAGGTGAGCGGATTATGTGGGCTAATGTAAACCACATAAGTGTTCAAACTCGATATGCTATATCTGAGCTATGTAAGAAATTCACGGAGCAGTACGCCATAGCTCAGCCCAGAACAGTAGCAAGCGCATGAGATGCGCAAGTACCAGTTAAGTATTTCAATGTAAACAATTTACCTGTTAAAATTACACAGGTAGAAGTGTGTGGTCACTTGAAACCAGTGACTGATGTGCACACTAGCTAAGTCAGACGAATGCATTACGGCTGTTACTAGTGCCTTACCTGAACACCTGCATGATGTGTACACACTACTACCGAAAATCTATGTTCAGAGCAAGTTACGCAAGTGAAAAATTTCCTGCTCAGAAATAAAAACACCTTTTCTTCGGGTGATGTTGATTTATGTGAAACACATCATGTACACCACAGCATTGACACTGGTGATCATAAGTCTGTTAGACAACCTGTCAGACGGCTTCCTATGCAAGATGAGATATGCTTACTACAGGTATAATAAAGCTTTCTGTGACACCTTGAGCAAGTCACATAGTACTTGCGACCAAGAAAGATTGGGCATTGCGATTTTGCATTGACGATCGCCAGCTTAACGCCCTCAGTAAAGGAGAAGCCTACCAATAACCACACATAGGCCAAGCGCTTGTCTCCCTTGCAGGTGCTCAGTGGTTCCCCACTCTTGATTTAGCGAGTAGATATTGGCAGGTGGCCATAGAGGCGTCCGGCAAAGAAAATGCAACTTTCTGCTTCAGGGACAGACAATTCTAGTTCCGTAAATGACCGTTCGGTTTATATCAACTTCGAAAGACTTATGGAATGCATGTTTGCACAGCTCCAATGGCAAATTTGTCTATGTTATTTAAACGATGTCATGTCTTTGGAAAGAGTTTCGAAGAGGCCACGCAAAACCTACAGCTGGTACTGGATACGTTTGCCACTGGCAATCTTAAACTCATTCCAGTTAAATGTCTTCTGATTAGAGAAATTGTAAACTTTCTAGGACATGTTATCAGTCCCAAGGGTATCTCCTCTGATCCCAAAATAGATAAATGCAGTATTACATTGGCAAACACCTAAGAATCTGACAGAACGTCTAAGTTTTGTCGAACTATGGCAGAGCAATTTGCGTTACATGGAACATTTAGCTGATATCACATGCCCCCTGCACCAACTAACTGAGAAAGATACTCCATTTGAGTGGACAGGGGTGCAAGAGACTGCTTTTCAAATGTTTAAGGAACCCCTCACAATTGTTCCTATTCCTGCGTATCCTGATCCAAAGTCTCTCACAGTTTATCTTAGACAGATGCCTCTGACTTTGGTATAGGTGCAGCGTTGTCTCAGTGCAAGATGGACACGAACGTGTGATAGCCTGTAGCTTAAGAACTTTGTCTTCCACTGAGCGCAATTCTGCCATTACTAAGAAAGAACTTCTAGCAGCAGCAGTTTTCTTTACCAAGCAATATAAACACCTCTTGTATGATAGAGAATTCAAACTGCGCATTGCCCATGCTTCTCTGAAATGGCTGAGGATAAGAAAAGCCCCAGAAGGCCAGATAGTACGCTGGCAAGAAGTGCTACAAAGCTACCAATTTACTGTTGAACATCGTCCAGGACGCCAACATGGTAACGCAGACGCTTTGAACAGTTGGGTAACTGTGGATTCCTCTCAGCAATTTCCTATCCTGGATACAGCCGAGTGGACATTAGACGCTCTACGTGAAGTCTGGACAACTGATAGCATTCTGAGCGTTGCCATTGCATGGCTTCTTGCTAGTTATAGGCCTATCAAAGATGTTTCACATCTGAGGGTAAGTATTCTTCTCAGAGATATGATCGGCTAGGTTTGAGAAATGATCTTCATTACTATGGTGGGCACGTAGTTATACAAACTGAAAGTTATACACACTTGATCTTGAAACAACTCCACAGCAACGCAGGACAGTTCGCTGTAGAACGCACGAAAGAACGCATTAACACACGTTTTCGATGGCATGGTATTCACACGTATGTGACTGCCTATGTGGTCAGATCCGACCGGCATATCAGAAGCGCACCACCGGCCCGAAAATCTAGCACTTCATTGGTGGAACTAATTAGTAGTGTGTGATGGGGTAAAAACTAATTAAGCAATTAATCGACAAAGACATTGGGCACCAAGATTGAGTGTGTATACATATTGTTCGTAAACAAGGGCAGATGAGTCGGTTAACGAACGGTACGTAGGGATTTTATTACCGCAGTAGGCCTACTAAAGGTCATATCAGTATTGATTACACATTTTACTTTGCACGTACACAGCTCCCCTCTGAATGATCAAATGTATGGACAAGTTTAGACAGGCTCGTATGTACCTATATGGACATTTCCAGCCAGTACAGATAACAGATTCAAAAACTATAGTAAGTCAGTTTATGTATACACAGACCAACAAACATACCGCATCTCGTGTAGAATCCGTACTGCCTGAGGTCCTAGCACCTCATACAGGCATACACAACAGCATTAGCCTAAACCAGCGCTATGACCAACCAGATTACACTCGAGCGAGATGCTGAGTCACGCCTTTGCACTTTTTTGACGATGCATTAAGTGAACCTTTGGTTTGAAACTAAATGTTACTTCTCGTCAAACGCAATATGAATCTATGTTACCGATTTCGTGATTCTACCTTCTTGCATTGCAGAGTTATTGACGAAAATGTGCATTCCGCCACACTGTGGCATTGACGTTTGACTTCTTAACCTCAAGTGAAAATATTTCTAGCGACTCATACTATGTGTGCCAGATTTGGTGATTCTACCTGACAGACCGACAGACCCAACCGACCGACAGACAGACAGCCAGCACCAACCTTAATACTCGCATCGGCCTTTTGCGATGTGAGCAATGACCATGATAACGAAATAAATGCGGGCTACTGGGCAAGTATTGGGACAAAACTGGGCGTAAGATGCGTAATCAGGAAAACTTGGTTTCATCTTAAGCTACCCTCAACTTAAGCCATCTATATTAATATGTACAGTACTTTTCTTTACCTGTTACAATGGTATAATGACTTGGAAATGTCAATGTTACGAATGGAGCTGTGACGTATGGCGCTCTAACACCCTCACGGATCATCCTGTCAAAGTTTGGCGTGTTTGCTTTGTTAAGGTAATCCCACCGGAATCCATCCATAGAAACCAGCAGCAGCTGGCCTGTATAGCCTTGCTGAGCAGCTCGAACACATACTCCGGAAGTTAATGCTAAGATGGTGATGAACTGTAAGAGAAGCGCGCGCCAGACAGCAGAGGCAACCATGATCTTTGCAAGCACGCCTGTGAATAAAAAACGTTCAACCCGTTAACCCCTACAGACCAGCATGGGATACTCTGATTATTACTTCGAAAACCCACTATGTTCAAAATATTGAACAGCTTTCATGCATAGCTCTTTTGAAATGGAGGAATCCAGTTTTAGCCATGCCCCGCCCATATCTAGCTATACATGTAATCTGTTGAAGATTTTGAAATAATTTGATTAGGTGTTGTTGCTGCCCATAGAATGTTTATTAAATAGTAAAGACATACAATTCGTACAACGACGCTATACTCCGTCATCAAGTAAGCGTTCGTGATGAACTTAGCTACGTAACGCATGACGCAATTGGTTATGACATCATCCTACAAGTCACGTAGTAGATTATGACGTCATATGATTGACGGATAAACTGGAATCCTCGATTGAAACATTCGAATTTTAAAGGTCGCTCAAAGTGCTATCCAACATCATTTAAAAGAGGCCTACATTTTAAAACAGAGATCTATATTTCTAGCCATGCCCTCCCTTTTGTAGCTAGGTTCCGCCCACTTCTCTACCTGTGATGGAATTGATTTGAAGTTTGAAACCTGGATTTCGTAGAATTCCAAGGTAACTACAACAGGTTTAAGCTAATGCTGACTGACTTCTCCGAATTGATGAATTCAATTTGTCGATCAAATATATGACGTCACAATCAACTACGCAATGAATGACGTAGCTAAGTCCGTTAGGAACTTTTAAAAGTCCATCAGGTGTACGAACTGTTTGTCTCTACTATTTAATAAACATTCTGTTGAATATTTTGAAGCTAATTTGACTGGGCGGGCGGTTTTTCTGCCATAGACGGCAACAGCACTCGGTGAAATTAGTTTCAAAATATTCAACAGCTTACCTGTATAGTTTTCTGGAAATTGAGATTCAGGGACTTCAGGGTTCAATCGATCCAAACACGGTCAAAGCGTGGGCGGAGCTTAGCTAGAGATGGGTGGGGCATGGCTAAAGGTGGATTCATCCATTGCACCCTATATGTACATATCCCAGGACGTTTGCCTCATCCGATGACCATAATAATTTGGAACTACTTATTATTTGTCCAGAGGAACACTATAGTCAGCTCCTTCCATATGTGATAATTTTTATCGTGAACCATATCTTCCCTAATTTTTAAACATTTTCCATAAGACACTCGAAGTGGCATCCTGATTGATTATAATGCTATTTTTACCAAGCAATCCCATCACGCAAAGTAGGCCTACAATAAAGCTAAAATAACTTCAAATGTTTCCAAAACAAAATAAAATGTGCTGTTGAACATTGTGAACATAATTCTAACAAAAATCTCCGTTTTCACAATAACTTATAAACTAAATTAGTTAGTTACCAGTTATTTCACGATCAAGCAATGCCCTGATTTGGTTTCCTGGCTTTTACAACGCAATATGATGACTAACCATACAATTCATGAATCCATTTCCTCAGTCAATCATATGACGTCATAGTGATCTACATGACGTGTAGGCTGACGTCATACTCATTACGTCATGAATGACTAGATTTACTCCATCTTAAACGCTTAATAGTCCGTCGGGTTGTATGAATTGTACGTTTTTACTATTTAATAAATATGCTATTGAATATTTTGAAACTAATTTGACTGGGCGCTGCCGCTGCCATAGGCCATAGGCAGCAACACCACCTGGTCAAATTAGTTTCAAAATATTCAACGGCTTACATATATAGTTTTCTGGAAAATGATATTCAGTGAGTTCAGGGATTGATCGATTCCAACACCAGCGAGGTGTAGGTGGAGCTTAACTAGAGATGGGCGGTGCGTAGCTAAAACTGGAAAGGTCCATTACCAAAACGTCCAGGATTTAAACACAAGTGTGTCTAAAATTGTGTCTAAAACCTAGTCATGAGTTCCTGGTATGCATTTAAATCGGCACTTTACAGACATTTCATCAGTTACGTCAGTGCAATTTTCCGCTGCAGTGGCACATTCCGGTGCACGTGAATCCTGTATAATCACTTACTGTCTTACCTGTTACGGTTAATACCCGATATCAAAAGAATAAACTCGTGCCACTCTGCAAACTGTATTATCTCAGCTAATGGATGTATGTTACCGCTACAACAGCAATTGAAAGACCAAATGCGAGCTAATCAAACACAATGTATATCTATCAAACATGCAGTAATCGCTGTACTCCTGCGTTTTACAATTTGACACCAAACCACAGGTAGTGTAGTAAAAGGAACTACATAATCCAATATGATAGAACACAGAACAAATATGAAATGTTGATAAATCTTAAAATTAGGTATCAAGGATTATGTGTGTTATGTTGTTCTTTGTGCCTGGCTACCTAGGTATGCATGCATACTTAGGTAGTTAGTTATCGTTGAATGTTTTGCGTAGTATTATCTAAGCGAAGTTCTGATCGCAAAGACGCAGACTATATTTAGGCAGGTTATTGTGGGCAATTGCTTATTCATCGGCACGTTAATGCGCTGATACAATGCAATTATTATTATTATTATTATTATTATTATTATTATTATTATTGACATTACATTGTAAACGAAGTCATGGTTGTCACCAGCCTTAAAGATATGGGCTGGGGGTGGGGGCTCATCACGGGGTATTAATATGGTGAGGGCGTATTTCTATGCTATGGAGCGGGTATTGTGATTTTCTGTGGTGACTGGTGCGCTTTTTAATGTTTATGGCGAGACTGGTATTATATGCTGTCATGGTGGTGCGAGGGTACTGGAAGTAGTAGCAGTGATATTAGTGGTATTCCTGAGATGATGAGAGGTGGTGGTGGTGGGAAATGTTTACGTAATGACTATGAAGTTTATAATGTGTGTTTGCAAGTTTTAGTATTTGCCTATGATGTATTGCTTTATAGTTTTCCTGTAGGATTTCTGTGTAAGTATTTGCTTTTGAACATCTGGTTCAGTCTCATTCCAGGGCATAGTTGCAGATATAGAGATTTTGTGTCTACCTCATTCTGTTCTGATATATTGGGTGTGCAGTTTATTCTTTGATCTAGTGTTGTGTGCATGTACTTCTGTGTTGGTCTTAAATAATTCGATTGGGATTTATGGAGGTTATCATGGTGTAGTTATCTTAGCAATGTGTATGATTGTGCAGTCCCAATATCTGTGAGTTTCAGCATATCTTCTGTCTTGAAGATGTCTTCAGCCTTTGCCGTTTTAGAGAACATTTTGAAACTTCTAATCTGTAACTGTTTTAATTTCACGTGCCTCGTTCCAAATTTGAAAGGTTTAGTACAGAGCTTTAACAGGGTCAAGTGGCAGGTGAGGCGTAAGTCCTTGGATGACACCGATGCCTTTTGATACTTTCGCTGAAATTCTTTCAATTTATTTATCCCAGGTTAGCCTAGGGTTCAGATAAACACCCAAAAATTGAGTAAATGGGATTCCTGGATTTCTCGCTTATTTATATGAAGTGTTGGTATATTCGTTTCTAATTTTTTTTGAATTTGTTAAAAGCATGTAATTGGTTTTATCTACATTAAATGACAATTTATTTATTGTAAACCAGGTTGTAACCACGTCCATTTCTCCATTAGAGTTGTTGTATAATCTATGGATATCTGTGCCACTGCAGAAGGCATATGTATCATCTGCGAAGAGAATTAGTGATAGATCTTTGCAGACAAATGGGAGATCATTCATATACAGAAGAAACAGCAAATGACCATGAATGGATACCTCGGGAACACCGCATGCTAAATTTCTGGTTGCGGAGTGTTTTTCGCGAAATCCATATTGGGAGTCATAAAGAATTGATTTTTTGTTTAGGTATTTGACTAATCGTTTGTACACCAGGCGTTCCAGCAGCTTTGAAAACAGAAGTATTGAGACAGGCCGGTAGTTAAATTGAGATGGGTCTTTTGCTTTATATATGGGTGTGACCAGTGCAATTTTAAGTTTTGCTGAGAAAACACCCTCATTGATAGACAGGTTACAGATTTGTGCTAGTACTGTTAGTAATTCTGATTTGTAGTTTTTGAATATCCGCCACTTGAAGTTATCTATTCAGGCACCTTTCGCCCGGTTAATATTGGCTGGAATTTTCTCATTATAGGTTGGGTGTATGAACATTGAAGATTGGTAACTGCCTGCCAGATAATCTGTATAACATTTTTTTGGACTCGCATGGATCTTCTCGGAAAGTTTTTAGTCCAATGTTAGCAAAGTATTCATTGAATTTATTTGCAATATCCAGGTTTTCGGTAATAATTTTGTTGTCATGGAAGAACTGAGATTTTTCGAATTTATTGTGATCCTTATTCAAAAGTGATTTAATTATTTTCCAAGTTTCCAAATTTGTATTTGTAACACATTTTCTTTGCTTGCTTTATTATTGAGTATAGCCTGTACCTGTATGTTTGAATTTTGATTGTATTATTGGTAACATGCCAACCAATCAGCTCTTTCCCAAACAATTGCCAAGCACCAAGATTCTCTCATTCGCCCTTGTGACGCTAGCCAATCAGTCATAGGGGTGTCAATTAATGAGACATTTGCATGTTATATCATTTAGGGGAAACGATTGCCGACTAGGTGGCTGGTGGAGCAATCGCTGGAAAGATAGGCAATAGACTTCACTCCTCGGTGCCTCTCTGCGCCCTGGAGTATAAATGAGTGATGTCTGTATTCTAAAAAACCCTCACACGATCGACGCCAATCAAAGCAATACCATCTGCATGTCTTATCAATGTTATCATTCAGTTTTGCGCGCTGTCCAGGGCCTTCTGCCATAGAATTATACAAGCGTCTCAGTTCTTGTCCTTACATCCTTCCCAGAGTGTAGGGGCCTATCTTTGTGCGGACGTTCTAGGCTCTCGTCTGTATATTGTACATAGTGTATAATGTATTAGTTTATATTAATATTGTCAACACTTTATAAGTCAATGTTGTATTATAATTATTATTATTATTATTATTATTATTATTATTATTATTATTATTTATTATTATTATTACTATTATTATTATTATTATTATTATTATTATTAATTATTATTATTATTATTATTATTATTATTATTATTATTATTATTATTATTATTATTATTATTATTGCTTCTATCATTGCGTATTACATGTTGTGTGCTGTCATTTAGCTTATATATTATAATAAATATTACATAGTACACCGGCGCCTTTTCCTCGAGAGCATAATATTAATATGTAAATTTTAAGACATCTAAGGACCTATGTGCCAGTTACGTCCAGTAGTAATATAAAGATAGATGCGTAGTCTCGTGCCGAGTATTCGCGTTTAACGCTCTGATCGGCCTTGTACTAGCTCAAGTTCATTGCTCCTTTATCCACTGGTTATTATACTCAGTATTTGCTTACAGATTGTGCACACTGGGCAGTCCATCGAAGGACTATAATTTGATGGACCACCTACATAGAAAACAAACCAAATTTTGCAATATAATTTCGGATTTATAAAAGTACATTTGCCATGATTAAGGGCATCATTGCACTCACATTATAACATAACAGACGATTAATGGACGTACACATAAACATGCGGAGGGTCATAACTTACGTAATCAAAGTGACGAAGTTACACAGTCTCCACTTCAGAAGAAGTTATTGGTTTGGTTGATGTCTATCGAATCCCTGATTCCAGGTTCCATTCACGCCATTCTAGGGTGTTTTTATTTCAGTCTATCATTGGTAACTTTCCCAGCTTTTACACTGGTACCCATTTATACAGCTAGGTGTAGAGAGTCAACGAGGAGTGAATGAGATTGCCTATGTGTTCAGCGATCGGCCGAACAGAGGTTTCACAGCTCTGTTCGTTACCGCATGAGCTACCGCCTCCTTCTCCACTTTAGAGACCAGACTGCTTCTATATATGATGCCACCAGGTTCCTGTCCTCATCTGTGTGGGCCCGTTTTGAATGTTAAGACGATTTTAAAGAGACTTTTTTCTGTTAACTTTTCGTCATAGAAAAGACTAAATTAGCCCTATGCATCTCGTTTTAGGTGAAATGATACTGTTTTATATGAATTCGGTAGTTCTCGTGTCCTTTCATGATTCAAGTATCTGTATCTCCCAATTGGGTGTGTGGGTGTGGTGGGGTGGACTGGTGGTTGGGAATTACTACGCCAATGGCCACTTACTACACACGAGATACTGTTCTCGATCTGGTATTGAAGGAGATCTCGCGAGACACGAATGGTTCAGTAGGCGTGAGATTATAACTGCCCTGTTATGTAACGGACCTTTCCATTTTAGCTATGCCCCGCCCAGCTCTAGCTAAGCTCCACTCACACCTCGCTTGTGTTAGTATCGATCGATCTCTGAACTCCCTGACTATCGATTTCCAGAAAACTATACAGGTAAGCTGTTGAATATTTTGAAATTAATTTGACAGGCGGCTGGTGCTGCCTATGTCAGCAACAGCGCCCAGTCAAATTAGTTTCAAAATATTCATCAGAATGTTTATAAAATAGTAGAGCCATACAATTCGTACAACCTGTCGGACTATCAAGAGTTAAAGACTGGCCAAATAGAATCATTTATGACGTAATGGTTATGACATCAAACACTGTGATTCCCACAAAATAGGCATTGACATGGCATGAGCCTTCGACACAATGGACCTTTCCATTTTTAGCCATACCCCCACCCATCACTAGCTAAGCGCCACCCACACCTCGCCGTGTTGGGATTGATTTATCCCCGAAACTATCAATTTCCTGAAAACTATACCGGGAAGCTGTTGAATATTTTGTAACTAATTTTCTGGTTGATGTTGCTGCCTATGCCAGCAACAACGCCCATTCAAATTAGATTCAAAATATTCAACAGAATATTTATTAAATAGTAAAGACAAACAATTTGTATAACAACGCATAGACCGTCTTCAAATATGCGTTCGTGACGTACTTATCGATGTCATGCATTATGATGTCATTCTATACATCACGTAGTTGATTACGACTTCATATGATGGGTAGATACTCTGGAAAGGTGAATTAAACGCTCAAAGATCCTAGATGTATTACGCCAGGCCAGTTGCAATGAAGGTGAGCTACGACTAGACTGGAGAGTTCCATTACAGTTACGGTTTCAGCACTTTACTCTTTCGGAAATACAGTCAAACCTCTCTACACCTTGGTTTGGTACCAGAAGATGGTTGATCATTAAGATATGTGGTCATAAGACCATTCGTCTTAAGGAACCACAATTACTTGGCCTCAAACGGTACTTAATCGAGCCAATGAGGTTCATAATGGGAACCCTATCATTAGTGAATCCATTTTGATTACCTGTACAGTGCCCATTATAGTAAGATGTGGGTGCTTGCTGGGGTTTGATTGGTCAATGGAGAATGGACGATATGCCGGATTGGTAGATTGGATTTATTAATTTGATGGAAAGTCAGAAAGCCTATACCACATATTTTGCTAGGGCACACAGACAAAACAAATTTAGAGGCCACTTACTGCAGTGGGTAGTGCGCTAGACAACTTAACCAGTGAAACGTGTCTGTGCCTCGGTGGTGGACTATCTTAGTGTTGTTTGAAACATAGGCTCGCTGCCTCTCTTCACTCAGAGAAATAAATAGACAGGGCCAAAGACTCTAGAGGTTAATTCCAACAGATTGAAACAAAAAGCCCAACCTGAAAGAGAACTAGAAATTCGGGACTGGATATAAACAAAGCAAACCAGAAACTTCGGTACAAACCAGCAGACAAAATGTATGTATGTATGTATGTATGATTACTGTATTCTGTCGCTGTAGTTGTAGAAACATCCTATAGCCGCAATCGGCCCTTCTTCACTTTTGCCCACTGTGTCTTGTCCTCAGCGGAAATCCTTAGCTTCGTAAGGTCCATTCTTGACTTGAGTGTATCAAGTCCTGCTTTCTTGAGATCACCTCGTAGCACGCTTAGCAGATTTATGCAATGGCGTCCTCTCCTGGCCTTGCATATGCTGACTCCGATTAGGGCGAATTCCAAGGCTCTCTGTACTGGTGTCTCTTCTGGCATCCTTAGCACATGGCCAAACATGGCCCATCTTTGCTGGGCGTCTTTTCCAGACAGCGGCGAGGTATTACACATCTTCAATAGTGCATCATTGGAAATTATGTTGCCTGGCCATCGGTGTCTAGTGATGGTGCGTAGGTGTTTGTGGTGGTAGGCATCAAGTTTGTCTAAAGCTGCCTTTGGAACTGCCCAGCTGTTACAGTTATACAGCATCAAGGATACGCAGGTTGCATTGTGTAAACGTAGTCTTTTTATCAAGGGCATCTTTGATCTATGAATCGGAGCTTCCAGAAGGACTGGAAAGCTATGTTCCCCATGACGCAGCGTGCAGCAATGTCAGCAGTACTGCAAAGCAGTGAGCCCATGATTGTACCTTTCCTCCATGGTTCGCCGCCACGAAGTGGATCGTCATTCTCTTTAGTTTCATGCTTTGTAGATAGGTATATCTGCGTAAACTCTGTTTTGGATTCATTCATGGAGATTCTAAATTTTTAGTTTGCTTGCAGTTATTGGGAGAAGGTCGTCAAGGGGTTTCTTTTCCTCGTCTATGAAGTCCACATCGTCGGCACATTCCATCTTTAGCAGTATACACAGTATTAACACTTGGGAATTTGGTCTTGTGGAACTTTCCTGCACGGATTTCAATTCAGCAGCAAGGTAACAGGTGAAAAGCACAGGCGATAGTGTAGCTCGTGGGGTAGTGTCGGGCCGTTCCGGTGTATCATGTCGGCTCGCCGTGCCGCAAGTGCACGACGAACGATGACATTGGCTAGCATCTGGTCTCGGGGTGACAGATCCTGTACGAGACTGCCCTATGGGTAACAGAAAACCGTCTCCTAAGGCCGGTGGAACTCAATCGTTCCGGTGGGGCAGTGCGACCATTGTGGCGAACATTAAATACAACTGTCTCATCCGAAGAATTTGTGTCACCAGTATGCCTGTCCATAGCAATTTCGTGATCTATGGACTTACAAGATTTGATTTGGTGACCTAAAAATCTAAGTCTATACAATGATTTTACCTAAACAGACTATCGAGTATGCTAGATAAAACTAAATAAGAGCATACGAAAATACAAGACATAGAGACAGCCAGATGAACCTTTAAACATGGGGCTCACGGAGGTACCACACAGATTCGTAGGTCCGCAGAGGTATCCCCGCAAGGGAGGCTCCCGTACACGAGACTTAGCTAATTAACTTAATATAAGTTATTATATCGCTAAGCTGAAAGGAAGAAGATTACCTCGGACGGAAAGTCATGTGCCTCACGCGAGCACTACTCCTAGTGCTAATTTGGGTGAGGAGTATTATCCTCGCGCGGCCCGTCGTCGCTGAATCCTTGCGAGAGGCAAGTTCCTTGTGCGGGCCTCAGTCTCGGGAAGGTGTAGCCACTGCTTAAAGCGGGAGAAGAGTAGTAGGCAAAAAGGGGGCCCACAGCAAAAATGCTTGAAAAAGGAAAGACCATACCTAGTTAGATTATGGCTATAGGGTTACGTGAGGTTTTACGTGAAGACGGGACAAACGATTCCAGAAGGATTCCCACATCACCGTCTTATGTGATTCTTAGTATGCTGAATTAGTAGTCACCTCTTTATCTATGCGGGCCTTCAGCTTTGGCTATCTATCCTTTAATTTTTAGAGACAAGAACTATTTTAGGCCGCAAATAACTTGTATCTACCTAGCTATTAGACATGGCTGTCATTGAGAACGGATGCCCTAATACATCAATATTGAAGACAGGGCTCATACATGTTATTTAGTAAGATCTCCGAACTGGATAAGAATCCGGACATCTCGCTCTGTAACCACATAAAACGTTACAGGACACAGGTTACGTTTCACAAGAGCATTATTAGGCAATTGTTCTATCGTTATGGTGGGGGTAAGAGAGACGAATACACACCGTAAATGTCCTTCCCGTGAGGGCGAGGCAGATCTAAATATCATGCCCAGACATTCTTATGGAATTCGGTGGGGATACGTATCTCGGCCGTCACCGGGTCCTATGGGACTAACCGTTTAACCCGTCGTTAGGGTTATATACAAGTTGCCCAGTTTTGCAATGCGGTCGGTGCCGGAGGATTGTTCAGCAAATAAAACAATAATTAAAATATGTGTTCGCAGTGCTTTCCTACATTGGCAAAAGTGCTAACTACTAAGTATCCGAGGATACAAGGGGAATGTATGTGACACCACACCCTGGCCATCACCACTCGGAAACCCCAACAGTTTCCCAGAGTTGGATCAGCCCATGGTGCGGATATGGACATCCAAACAATTAAGAAGCCACAAGGCTGAGTGGAACATGAAGAGAGACAAAATCTTAGAGTTATGAGTCTTATCGGAGTGCGGGGCTAGATTATCGCACTACCAGAAGAGAAAAGTATACTACAGATTTCTTAACGAAGAAAGTGTCTCTAATCATATTAAACCTATCCTATCGAGCTGAACAGAAAAGGTTTAGTCGGTAGCATACCGGGCTAAACAGTTATAGCACGGACAGCGTCCTCAGTGAAAAATTGTTGATGGCGGGAGAAAGTGCTGCATATATGTGTTGCTGTATAGTGTTTCCTACGTGCACTGCAGTCCTATATTTTCTATAAGTAAACAAAACATATCAACTGATGGCTACTGGCCATATATATATAAACTAACCAGAACAATTAATACGGTATCAAATGTTCAGAATTATATATCTTAGTACAGGTTTAACGAACCTACTATGGTGCGGTTAGTGAAAGCACCTTACAGAAAATGAGAATAACTATAAACATATACAGAAATTATAACAAGCGGTCCTAAAACCGGTACGGTACGCTCTTAGTCATCGTGACCGTTCTTACGAATACAATATAATTAGAAAAGTACATTTAGCAGAATAATTAAAATGTTAAATATAGTTACTTGAATACTCGGTAGCCATGTTTAAGTTAGGCTATCGTGTTACTGAAATTGATACGTCGTCCTTTAGTTGACGCGAGTTGATGCATTCTCTGGAAGCTGGAAAGTTCCTGCCGGTTAGTTCACACAAACATGATTCCCGCAAGAAGCTCATGGCGGGAGTACATCGCGTAGGACTGTAAGCACAATGGAATGTCTAACGAGTAGTCAGTAAGAGATACAATAGCATTACTGCTGTGACGAAAGTTCCCATACACCGATGGTACGGATGGAAGTTGACAACAACCCGATCACAAGCGGGGGTTGTTAGATGTAAATGCAGATACAAAACAAAGCTTAACGGTGCTGGGTATGTCAGCCAGCTCTGAAGACGCACCGGGCAAAGTTTACTTGCTGCGGTCGAAAGTTAAAAGAACCTGCACGACATCGGTATGGGGGACGGTTGAAATACCACTTTTAGGCGTGGCCGGCAGATCCGGCGAGTCAGCCACCAAAGAACATCCCTGTCTCTGCATCTGTAGAATCACATATTCAGGCCATAAAGTCCTCACCGCAAGTTCGTGTTCTGAAGTAGATATTGATACTCGTGAATGATAATTAGAAAGTTCCAAATTGCTCCCGCAAGTAGGGAGTTACAAAATTGTTTTAGTGCGGTGGGTTGGGTAACTGCTAGCTATGGGAGAAAAAACTGACAGAAAGCGAAATTATATGTGTAATATCTGTCGTGCTGGTAGTAGCTGGTACAGGTCCAACCTATTCGGCCCCTGGTCGAGGATGCTCTCGATCTCTGGATCGCGTCTCCTTTGATACTACTCGTGACGTCACAGGCGCAAGCTCCAATCAATTATCGGCCGTGCAACAGCCAATCAGCGCGTAGCTAATAATAGCGCAGTCGAATGTTCTAGAACATTCTAGAAGTTCTGCATCCACGTGGTTATGACGTCACGGCAATATTTTGAAGATAATCAAGAAGGGTTTTCTGTGGATAACCGATTTTGAAATGGTTTACAGATTTAAAAGGCCCGTCGAATTCTGGTCTTGATTAATGCCAGATTCGGCGGGAACAGGTAATTAAAAAGGATTACAGGGTACTATCTCGGTACACTAAAAGCTTCATCCCATCTTGGTCGTAAACTACGTGCTCCATCAAAAATAGCATCTAAGCGTGCGCATGCGCACTATGCGCTTTAACGAACTTTGTCGTTTTTACAATGTGATCTCTCTCATAGGCCCATATACGCTTATGGCTCTACCCAGGGGGTGTTCAGGGAATGAATCCAGGACAGGCAGCGTGTACCCAGCCGGTACCCGACCGGTTGATCCGAACTACACCAGACAATCTCCCTGTAGGGAGCCGATTGATGTCTCATACTCTACAAACCTCACTGGCTTGACTCGTACTCTCAGCTTGGTATCTGCGAATCAGTAGTCTCCATAGTCGTAGCTCATCTTCATTGCAACTGGCCTGGCGTAGTACATCTAGAATCTTTGAGCGTTTAATTGTGTCGAAGGCTTGGGACATGTCAATGTCCATTTTGTGGGAATGCCAGTGTTTGGACATGAGTACCGATACAAGTATGAGTTTAGCTCATACAATGTCTGCGCAGCTGCCTCCACTTTTTAAGCCACGTAGACATGATCTGATGCAGTCATCGATCTTGTCTCTGATGCAACATAGAGTAACATTGGATAGGATTTTCCGTATGCTGTTGAGGAGCACAATGGGCCGATTGGCTCGGGGTCAGGTGTCTTCTTTGGCTTAGGTAATGCGATAAGGGTGCCTTGGCCTACAATGTCGATGGGAAGGTGGTGCATAAAAGCTGAATTCATTAGGTGCATGATCGGTTTTGAGATAATCTCAATTGCATATTTAAATAGTTCATTGCTCATGTCATCAGGTCCAGATGCACGCCCATTTTTCACGGCTTTAAGTGCCTTCTCAACTTCTGCTGTTATACACAGGTTTTTTCAGTTATCCCCGTTAGTTTCGCTTACTGCCGTTAGGTGGCAGTTATAGCCACTCCGACATTACACGCGTGAAAACGAAGCGAAGCGTTGCATCACGCCTCACGTCGCGTTGTATACAGTAGCCACCACTAGCCTTCACTGTATGGCGCGCGTAGAGACTGTTACAACATCAATGTTGCTGAATATCAATATATATATATATATATATATATATATATATATATATATATATATATATATATATATATATATATATATATATATATATATAACGCCAGGCCAGCCAGTGTGGGAGAGGTGGGTGTGTGGTGGGGGTGGGGGTTGAGGTGGGTGGAGGGGGCGTAGTTTCATACATGATTCGTACACCCGTCCATAGTTATTTTATCCGTATCTATAGTCAATCAGCAAGCACATCACGTATTAGATCAGCCTTAAGATTTATAAGTGCCGAGCACACGATGAGAATGTCATCAAAATGTGTCAGTGATGTGACTGGTGCCGTGCTACTCAGTACTTTAAACACATCCAATT
>CM067369.1:41505551-41826226 GCA_034401795.1 Chaetoderma sp. LZ-2023a | reverse complement strand
TGCCTTCTCAACTTCTGCTGTTATAATTGGTGCTGGTAATGGCCTGGGGTCTCCTGCGAATGGGTGCAAGGGCTCATCATCTTGGTCAGTGAACTGTTCCTTGAACCATCTCGAATCGCCTTGCCTTTGCCCTGGTCAGTACCGATAAAGTGTCCTTCAGAGTTGTGTACAGTGAGTGGTTGTGTGTAGTCAATAACTCTCAGGGCTTGGGCAGCCCGAAACATTTAGTTACAGTCATCCATACTATCTAGAGCCGGTGGAACACTGATCTTCCAGTGGGGCCATGCGACCATTGCCACCGAGATTAAACCACACTGTCTCATCCCGACTGTTCATGTCACCGGTATGTCAGTCCATTTTAATTTAGAGAAACGGACAAGATGTTAATAATTAAATGGTCGCAAATTGATATACTATACACACAATATCACTCGATTGCCAGCAATGAGCACAATAATACAAAACATAGAGCCATCCAGTGTTCTTTCCACGTGGTTTCGCCGAAGATACCACACAGACCCTTAAATGCGCAGAGGTATCCCCGCAAGAGAGCACCACAACGAAGCCACTTGGTGGTTTATTATAAACTAATATACCCCTAACACACACACACACGCACGCACGCACGCACGCACGCACGCACGCACACACACACACAGAGAGAAAGAAAACATTGTTGTTGCGAGAGGAAAGTGCCTCGCGCAGGCCTCCGTCACAGGAAAATGCCTTCAACGCCGAAACAGAGGAAAAGAACTGGCAAAAAGGGCCACTCTTTTGTTCAAACAGAAAATACCAAGTGCTGAAAATCCTAGTGAAGCCATAATTAATGTGATGCACACTGGTTTACGTGAAGACGGGACAAACGATTTCCGAAGAATTCCCAGGTCACTGTCTTATGTAGGTCCAACGTTACTGCATTGGCAATTGCCGCTTTATTTATGCAGGCCTTCTGCTACATTTTAACCTACCAATTAGTTATTAGAAACGAATAAATGCTTTGGCCGCAAGGGAAGGGATTCCTACCTAACTTTAGATACATTTATCCAATGGGCGCAGATTCCCAACTTTCCATAGGTTGGCCTGCATAGCATCTACCTCCGAAGGATAGCGTGCGTACATGTTATGAAGCAAGGCTCCCGAATCAGATAATAATCTGGTTACCCTGTCCCGCAACCAGATATAACATCACCAGGACAAAGGTTACAGTTTACACAAGCAAGTTTAGATTGTGTCATGTCATTTATGGTAGGGATAGAGGGATGGATATCCATCGCTAGTGTCCTTCCCGTGAGGGCGTGGCGGATTCCAAGATCTCACCCAGACACTTCAATGAATTGGATGGTGATCTGCATCTCGTCCGTCACCACGTCATACAGATTTAACATTTGACTTGTCATTAGGGTTAAGTTCCAAAATGCCCAGAATTACACTGCAGGCCAGTATATAACTAACTAATTCACATATAATATTATTTCTCTTCGCAGTGCTTCCTACATTGGCGGGGATATCTAACTAACAAGTATCCGAAGATACAGGGTGGGGGTGGGGGGGGGAAGGAGATGTATCTGAATCGACACTTTAACCATCACTGATCGGAAACGTCTGATAGCTTCTCAGGGTCGGATCCAGCCAAGGTGTCGATAGGGAATCCAGTCAATTAATAAGCCTTGCGGCTGGTGGATCGTGGAAAGCGACAATAACTTGATATATATGAGGCCCTAAAGGTAACTGGCCAATTTTACACAACCTTGCAGGTGCGTGGGGCTACATTACCACAACAACCGGAAAAGAGCCATACACTATGCGTCGCTCATGGAGAAATTCTCCCTAACCACTTTAAATCTATCCTATCGAGCTAAATAGCCAGATTTAGTCGGTAACATGTCAGGCTCGAGCAATTAGAGCATGATCAGCGACCTCAGAGTAAAATTGATGCTGGGGTGGGGGGGGGGGGTGATGTAGCGATGCAGATATATGTGTTGCTGTATAGTATTCCCTAGCGTACTGCCGTCTAGAGTTTTTATAAATAAACAAAACATATCAACTAGATGGCTACTTGCTATATGCACAACTAACTAATACACATTGATGAATACGATTAGAATAAAGTATCACAGGTCATTTGGACCTTACGGTGCTGTTAATTGAGAGCACCCACAGTAAACGAGGATAATATTCACAGTAAAACAGAAAACATAAGAAAATATAAGAATGCGGTCTTGAGACAAGTAAGGTACCTATTAGTCATCAGTATCATATATGGGAATAATTAAATGTTCAATAATATAGCTACTTGTGTACCTATTGGTCATCGGTACGGAAAAAGGTCAAGAGTCACTGAAATTAAGGTGCTAATATGTAAATAGATGGCACGTTCTCTGATGCTGGAAAGATTTCCGCAGACAGGTATCTGCAAGCAGGCTTCTGCAGGCAGGCATTCACAAGCAGGCTTCTGCAGCATGTCTCTGCAAGCAGGCTTCCACAGGCAGGTTGGATACGACAGGACAGTGCAACAGAACAGTTCAGAAGATGTCTATTAGATAGTCTTTTAGCTGCTACATAATTTAAACAGTTTGTTATAAAGTTTCCGTCCGGCGATGGCGGTATGAAAGTTTGAAGTTGGCCATTAACCGAGAGGCCGTTTGGGAGCGTCCAAAAACTTTGTATCGTCGAAAGGCGAGGACTGCTTACCAATGCGGATGAGCTGAAATCCGAATGGCAACGCAATGATGAAGGAATTACCATAGGTTTGCAGTTACAAACGTCTAGTCCACGCAGGTCCAGCAGCCCTCATGATAGGTCGGCTTTCACGCTGGTGATGCTCCTAATCTTTGATTTTTTACCCCTTTTATATTACTCGTGACGTCAAAGGTATGTGCCTCAGCCAATCAGCGGTCGAGCAGTAGCCAATCAGTATGCAGCTAGAAGTGGTGACGTGGCTATCACGTGCACAACACATTCTTTATTCATTTAATGCATACATGCGATTACGACGTCAAAATCAATATTTTGAAAATAATTTAACGGGAGTTTCGCGGACAACTAAGCCATTTCTGGTCCGGTTTAAGAATAGTTCTGTCTTCTTCTTTTCGATCGCTGGTATCACACTTGGAGAGCCGCTCTCAAGATAAAATCTGTGGTTTTCTGCAGTTCTTCCACAGGCCCATACAGCTTACCAAGAAAAGAGATTGACAAAGGCCAGATCTCTTCTCTCAGCAGCTGATACGTACTGCAACATTGCAGTATGTGCTCTGGGGTCTGTTCTGCTTCTCCACAAGGACAAGCGGGCGATATCGTAAGGTGGAACCGCTTGTACATGTGTTGGTTTAGTCTGAGACGAAAAATGGTCACTTGCTCTGGCCTCGCGAGATGATGGTAGGCGTCTTCTGATTGAGGTGTTCTATAGAGTGACTTGATGATAGTCTTCATCTCCGTATGGGTAACCATGTTTTCTGTCTGATTCTCTTCTGCACCCACCTTTGCCATCCTGTCTGCTTCCTCATTTCCTTGGATTCCACAGTGTGAGGGGATCCACTGCAATGCTATTCGAAAGCATTTGATGGTTTGTAATGCTTCTTCAAGTTGTGGCAGCTTAACTTTGGTGATAGCCTCAAGGACGGAGCGCGCACCAGATAAAAAGACAATATGTGCAATAGGGTCTGCTGTTCTGCTGATGGTATTAGCTGCATGGACCAGTGCTTCGACTGTAGCTCTGTAGTTTGTGCAGTGTTTGCCTGTCGGTATTGCAGCTGAATAATGTTGTTCGTTTGGATACTGTATGTGCAGTCCGGCACCTCCGCTCCTAATTGCATCTTTGGCTGATCCATCTGTGTAGATCCTTATCCATGTCTCCTGAGGGTACATTTCTTCCAGCATGGCTAGGGTCAGGGCCTTCTTGCTCACATCACTGTGTTCATCCTTAGTTGTGAGATGAGGTACTGTGGTGCGAATAGCAATGCGCTCTAGTTTGTTTTCCCAGGGTGGAGGATCAAGGGTGTGGTTTGGGTCTTCTATTTGTGCTGGCAACATTTCTTGGTGTTTCCTTTGAAGTGCTTTTGTCTCTTTCACAAAACCTGATCTTTTAAGTCTTCCTGATGACAGCTGTGCTTGCCTGATCTTCACCGGGTGGTTGTTGAACGATTTGAACTTTGCAGCTTGGTTCAGTGCTTTGCATTCTCTTCCTTTGCTAAGTGGGGGATGCCTGCTGTCTGCTCCATTTTTTCTATTGGTGTTGATCTCATTCCACCAGTGATGATGCGCAGTACCTGGTTTTGTACTCTGTCAAGGTGCTGTTGATGATATTTAGCTGCTGTCATCCATGAGCTGGATCCATACTCAAGGTGTGGTCGTACGGCACCTAGGTAGATGGTCTTGAGGATCCTTTCATTGGCACCCCACTTTGTTCCTGCCAGCTTCCTCATGATGTTTAGCTTTCTTCTGGCCTTTGCCTCTGCGTTCTGCATGTGCTCCTTCCATGTTAATCTTCTGTCATAGGTGACTCCCAGGTATGTCTTCTGGTCCTCATACTCGAGTGGAGTACCGCCCATTGTCAGATTGCCAACCTTGGTTTTGGTAGACGGTGAAAATAGCATGTCTGATGATTTTTCTTTGTTGATGGTAATACACCAGTGATTGGCCCAAGCTGTAATTTTGTCCAAGGCGAGCTGCATTCTGTACGTGGCTATCGTTGTGTACTCCTCGGTGCACCAGAGTACGAGATCATCTGCATAGAGGGCTGCTTGGATCCCATTGGGCAGCTCTGCTACAATGTTATTAATGAAGAGTATGAACAGAGTTGGTGATAATACGCCGCCTTGTGGCACCCCTTGTCTCAGCAATACATTCTGTCTAGATTGTCCATCTACCAGCACCCTAGCTCTGCGATTGTGTAGGTATGACTTGGTCCATCGGAATATGTTGCCACCGATGCCTGTGCGCTGGAGCTTCACGAGGAGGCCATCCTTCCACACCTTGTCAAATGCCTTCTGCAGATCGATAAAGGCAGCTAGCATCATCTTCTTGGCTTGAAAAGTGTCCTCTATGACCTGTGCAAGATGTGTTGTTTGATCTTCTGTGCTCCTGTGTCTTCTGAAGCCTGCCTGCTCTGAAACTATAATGTTCTCCGACTCCAGGTACCACTGCAACCGCTGGTTGACGATGCGCTCTATGGTCCTGCATATGCAGCTTGTAAGACTGATAGGACGGTAGCTCAGCAGTTTCGTCTTGTCATCCCTTTTTTTAGAATAGGGGCTATTCTGGCTTCCTTCCAGCCCTGAGGAACCTCTCCATTGGTCCAACTGAGATTAAAGATGTCTAGCAACTTGCGGAGAGATGCATTACCAAGGTGTTGGATCATTTCATTCGTAATGCGTAATTCATCTGGCCCGGGAAATTTCTTCTTCTTCTTCAATTGGCGGATAGCCTTCTTCAGTTCAATAGTTCTGTGATCCTCATTTTATTCCGGTCCTGATCGGTACCAAGAACAACGTGAATAGTATAGTTTAAGAAAATCACGTGCCAACTCGGTACACTATAGGCATGCACTCTCTCCCAATTCTGATACGTGTTGTCAGGGAAGCTCTGACATGTGCACATGCGCACTACGCATTCTAACGGACTTTAACAATACCTCTCTTAGTGCTTATATACACGTACTATCCTACTAAGGGGGGGGGGGCGTGCTTGGAGCGATTCCGGAATGGTCGCCCCATACCCAGCTTAGCACAAGCTTAGCTGGGACGGCCGGCACCCATCCGGTTGATCCATGCTAGACCACCCCGTTCTAGTTTGACACCCATGACAAACGATCAATGCACCACGGATCGAATGCATGGGAGCACGCTAGGTGGGAATTATAAACTTCCTGAGTAGGCGCATAGCCGAGAGGAGAGTGACGTGAGATACGCGTGTTTATATGAGAAGAGCACATAGAGGTGCAAAAATGTTTGGGAGAGAGGCGTACTTTTAGTTTTCATTTTGACCTGGAAATATTTTTCCAGGTCTTTTCTTTTTTTTTGTTTTGGTTTATTTCCTGGTGCGTGCTTACTTTCATTCAGTCTAATATCATTTAACTAAACAATAGCTCGCAATGGTGCTCTCTTGGAATGCGGATAATTATATTTCCACAGAGAACACCCAAGCGCCAACGTACCACAATTTCAGATAATATAATATATATAATATAAGATATATGTGATCACATATATAGATATGTCTAACAGTATATCACAGATAAAAAGGGTATATAAAGGGATGCATATAGTGCGGCCCGTTATAGCAGATCCGCACGGATAGCTTTCGCTACCAACAATCCGTCCCGTCATGCTAACACGGGAAGAAAAATAATAAGAAAAATAGTAATAATAATAAGTAAAAAGGCTAGTTCATCAGGCAGCCCCAGTGTAGCCGAGCTTGCATGACGGGAATAAGACATATTCGCTACTGTATGTTGTGTACTTACGTCGCACATGACGTGTTTACAACACAGGTATCCACAGCAATTATTTTGTGTGAGACATAGCTACGCAAGAATATTGCGCAGCTGTGTAGGATGACCATAGTCAGCCTAGGGACTGTGTTTCAATTTTAAAAACATATATAACAATAAGAAAAGTATTTAAAAAATAAATATAATAATGTTCCATTTTCCGCACACCTATTCATAAATCCTGCTGCAACCTCGACAATAGTGTCCACAAATATCCACTGAAAAATTTCCCCACTGAGTCTGAGTACCCTGACTCATGCGGGACAGACGTGCCGGGTAGTCCTCCACTGCCGAAATATCACTATCTATATTGCCCAGGTCGGTAATACTGAAACTGGAGGAAGGTGCGGATGTATCCATTGAAGCACTGGTGGTGGTGCTGATGATGACGGGTGTGGTACGAACTGGTGGCGGTGTGGCGACTGCTGACATCACTGTGGTCGCGGAGGTGGTGGTGGTGATGCAGGTTGCTGGATGACTGGAGGCTGTCAGGATGTGTGGTGCGAATGATGATGCGGTGCTGGCGGATAGCTTTCTAATTTTGGTAGCCTTCAGTAACTTGCTGGCAGTTGTCCTAGAAACTGCACGGATTTCTGTTGAATGAGCGATAGTTCCCTTTCTGGCATAGGGATGATCTGGCATGGCTACTTTGCGAACGGATGGATCTGTTGGAGTGCTAACGTTGCGCGGATGTGTGGGTGTGCTGCTCTGTGGTGCGGTGATGATGTTGACTGCTTCTGTAAGGCTGATCTCCTCATCTATAATTAAGCTGTACGGAGATATGGAATGATCGGAAATGTCTTGTAACCCAGGTTTAGATACGGTCACAAGTGTTGAAATCACTAAAGAAATAGGCCGGCTGATTACGGATGCAGATACTGCGGTGACGTGTGATGCTGTCGGTGGCGTTATTGCCGGAAACTGCAGGTGATGTAGGTACCAATGCTGCAGGTGCTGCCGATGCTGTTCCTGCTGGCGCTGCCGACGTCGTGGTGACGGTGCGAAATGCGGAAAGTCAGTTTGTCGCCGTTTAGTACATTTTGTTTTAGCCATTTCCCCCGTTGGAATCACATTAACTGGAAGTCTAGTTTCAAAACGGCTATCTAGAAGTTCTATGTCTTCATTTTGTTCACCAGGCTGTAATGTTACTACTAACACACGATGCTTTTCATTTAAGGTGTGTGTCACAACGTACCGAGTAGCTGAATACAGGTGCTTGCAGTCTGCACAAAATGCATGTTGTAACAGATGATCACGATTGACATGAAGCGTCAAATCCGAATTCCGGGAGAATGCACGCTTACAAGGCTGTCCAATAGGCTGTAATGCTTCTTCTTCCCGAGATGAGCTAGTGCTGAATCCTCCGAGCTGTCGGACAGGATGAGATCTTCCACAAGCGACATCTTATTTCCACATGATGGTAAATGTGCGGAACCGCTTAACCTATCCTAAATGTCCTACCTCTTCATAACCTTTCCTGGCCAAATGTAATAGTAATAAATTAATAATAAGGACAGCAGAATTTGGTTTGCAATACGAAAGTAGCCTAATGCTCGATCTTCCCTTGTGTCAAGTTTTGACGGGAAGACGAAGTTTCAGTGTGCGCTTTCCTCCTTTTATACTTTTTGGTGACGTCACAGGAGGGCGGATGACCACACCTGAAAGTTTTAGGGTGAGTCGGTCACGCCCTATATGGAGTTTTAATTTTAATGTTCCCGGAGTCGGATGATATATTCCCTTGGCAGAAAGGAAGTAAATACAAATACAAAAAGGAAGGATAGTCGCTTTCGTCCCCACTCGAAGGAAATTGAGTCTCCGATTAACGTTAAAATCCAGAACTACTTATTCCCGTGGAAGCTCACATTTTAATTAGCGTGAAACGGTTTTTCAGATTGGATGCTTATAAACTCGTGTGTTCAGATTTCAAGCTGGAACGCCCGATGGGGGTGGGTGGGTGGGAGAGCGCGATGACGTCACCAGCAATAGCCCCGACCCACCCTTTCTCACCTCCTCCATTACGCTGTTGTAGATACGCATTTGGGCGGTTCTTTTGTTTATAGCCTTTGATCCAATTTACTGGAAATTAGAAGTGAAGATCACGTGGTTCTTGTTTTGAAAGCATGTGGTTGATTGGAAACTTAGGCAATATTTATGCAATCGTGGCGTATTGATGCTGCTGATTATTTGTAGTTGATGTGAAAAACGGAAATATATGTTTTCAATTCCCCAGAACAGCGTCTCTATATATGCGCGCGATCTTATGCAAGCGGTGCTTCTTGTCTGTAATATGTGTATTCCAGTCCGTGTTGATTGGTGACTGGAATATGTAGGTAAGAGAATATTTGAAATTCCCCATTATGTTAATCTGTCGAAGTTTTGATGCTGCTACACCAGCCCGTGCAGTAATGATTTGTATACGCTTTTAGAACAGTCGTGTTCTCAATCAAAATTAGTACAGTATAGCTGACTGTTATTATTGTTTGTCTTAAACAGCGCCGTATCTTGCGGAAATTAAGTGTACTAATTCCGCGAAGCTGGACTGTGTTTTCCAGGTGGGTGAACTGCCAAGCATCCGCCTCTATGGGTAGGACTAGTCTCATCCCTACCTAGACCAAACTTAATTTATTACAATACAGCTCAGAAAATGTGTGCCTCAGTTTTACAATTACAATACCGTTGCATGGAGATTGTGAATACAGTCATTCTGAGTGTCTATGTTTCTGTCGTGCTGATGAATTTCATTGCTGTTTATCTGCGGAAGATTTTTGCGCTGTCGTGAAGTGTAACATTTTTATTGCAGAGGGGTGGGGTAGCTGCGTGTGGGCTTTATCGGACATGATGTATTTCGCTCTGTAATGGCCAAGCCCGGGGGCGGGACAGAGTTATTTTAGAACACGGATGACCAAGAAGGGTGCTGTCGTAACTTGAATCAATCCATTATCGAACTTCGGACGACAGAGCTTGTAGATCCGCACTGAGGAGGGAGAGGGCGAGTACGTATTTCGTCATCGTCCCCAGCGCTAGTTGAACATTCACCCGACTCCTGGCTTGGTAGGAGAGGTCGAACTGGCACCGCGGTGCTCGGAACTAATATCGGGAATACTTGTTTCCGTAGAGACATCCGTCTGGGTACTGGTGTCACGTGGTATGTCCAGCCCGAGCTCTGGCAATGGGTCGTCACTGACATAAGGTTTAATCCAATCGAAGTGGATGACTGAGGTCAGGCCATCTGAGGCACGGGTATGGTAGGTCACGTCCGACTTCTTACCTACTACCACATAGGGGCCTTTCCACTGGTAACTCAGTTCACTTGGCACGTTTACAGAACGTCGCGAATCATGAACCCAAACCATTTTTCCCACCTCATACGGATCTCCATACACCTGCCGGTCATGCCATGTTTTCTGACGCCGGTGTGCAGTGGATAAAGTTGCTCTCACTAGCTCATGGGTCTGTTCTATCCGCTGCCGCATGAGCTCTACATAGAGAGATGGTGAATTTTTCTCTACCGAAATCCTGGGCATGGACAGATCCAGGGGTAAGGCTAATTCACGGCCTAACATTAACCGAGCAGGGGTATAACCTGTGCTGGAATGTATTGAAGTGCGGTATGCCATGAGCACGAATGGGAGTCGTAGATCCCAATCTCGACAATCAAGGCATGTTTCCTTTGTCAACATTTCCGCCAATGTGTGGTTGAACCTCTCCACCATGCCGTCACTACGCAGATGGTACGGAGTCGTTCTTGTTTTGATGATATGAAACAATTTGCAGAGCTCAGGGATCAGCCGGCTCTCAAAATTACTTCCTTGGTCGGAGTGTAACTCATTCGGCATGCCAAACTGGCAGAACACATTGCTTGTCAAGACCTCCGCAACTGTGGATGCCTCTTGGTCTGGCAAAGCAAATGCTTCTACCCACTTCATAAAATAATGTTGCAATATGAGGATGTATTTGTTACCTTCATCCGTCGTATTCAAGGGTCCGAGCACATCAATAGCCACTCGCTCCCATGGTACACCAACACTTTTAACTTGTAGTGGTGCGGAATGGTGCTGGCCAACAGCACGTCTTTGACATGGGACGCATTTGGTGACCCATGCCTTCACACTATAGTGGATGCTAATCCAGTGGAATCTCTGTTTAATCCACACAATTGTTCGTTCTATGGCTATGTGTCAAGTGCTATCATGAAGTTGTTGTAGTATAGTGTCACGGTAATGCTCCGGAATCACTATGCGGTTATTAATGTAGAGAATGTTATTTTGTGTGTGCCATTCTCCAAACCGCTGGTAATAGTGTTTTGCCATTGCGGATAGTGGTGTAACAGATTCCTTGGGAGGACGTACCCCCTCCTGGATCCATGTGTATATGTTTCGTGTTTGCGTGGGTATGTATCATGGTGGTGGCCACTTCTTGTTCATCCTCGAGCCCGATTCTGCTCAAGGCATCAGCATTTCCATGCAGTTTGCCGGGTCTATGAACAACATTGAAGTTAAAGGCCTGCAGGGATTCCTGCCATCTCACTACCTGGCCCTCCAGATTTTTTAGGTTTCTGAGCCAGCATAGTGAGGCGTGATCCGTATGGAGGGTAAATGGGCGCCCGTACAGAGTGTTTGCAACACTTGATGAAATGGACCGCAGCTAGCAATTCCCTCTTTGTGGTCGAATAATGTTTCTCCGTTTTATTTAGAGTACGCGAACCATAACCCAGTACCTGCTCTGTTCCATCTTCCGTGACCTGAGATAGAACTGCGCCAATGACGTAAGCCGACGCATCAGTGTCCAAGATGAAATCGAGGTTAGAGTTGGGATGAGCAAGAATTGGAGCAGTCGTCAAGTGTTCCTTCACACTCACTTGTCCACTCGAATGGTCGATCCTTTTCGGTGATCCTAAATATGGGTGATGCAATCTCACTGAAATGATGGATATATCGATGATATTATTGACAGAGACCTAGGAAACTCCGGGTGTCCGTGATGGAATTTTGTGTCTGCCACTCCGCTACTGCTTTTGTTTTTGACGGTTGAGTAGCCACTCCATCGCTGGATCTGACGTGTCCCAGGAACTCGACGCTCTGTCTGAAGAGATGATATTTCTTTGATTTGAGCTTTAAGTTAGCCATACAGAAAAGGGGAAGAACTTTGCCCAGGTTAGACAAAGTCTGCTCAAACGAGGAACCAAAGACGATTACGTCGTCTATATAACACAGACAGATTTCCCATTGCAGGGTAGTTAATACCTGCTCAATGAGATGCTCGAACATTCCAGGAGCGTTGCACACGCCATAGGGCAGCTTGCAGAACTGGAAAAGGCAGTCTCTACACACAAACGTGGTCTTTTCCATGTCAGCCTCATCCATGGCTACCTGCCAGTACCCACTAGCTAAATCAAGGGTGGAAAACCACCTGGCTCTGGACAAAGAATCTAAGGCCTGATCTCTCCGGGGTAACGGATACGTGTCTTTGACACTAAGATCATTAAGGCAGTGTTAGTCTATACAAAACCGCAAAGATCCATCCTTTTTGCCTGCTAGTACTATGTGACTGGCCCAGGGAGACGCTGATGGCTCGATTATTCCGGTCTGCAACATGTCATTTACGTGTTGGTGTGCCTCCACTTCCTTATGGATGAGAAGACGTTGAATGGGCTGTCGAATGGGTCTGTTGTTTCCGGTGTCGATGGAGTGTTGCACGAGATGAGTTTCTCCTAGATCCCCATGTCTCTGAGAAACTATCGCGATATTTGTAAAGTAATTTCCATATGTGTTGTTTTTTAGATTGCATCAATCCAACTGTGGCACGCAAATACAAGTCATGTAGGTGTTCTTGCAAATCATCAGAAGTTGTTGCGGGTGTAGGTGCGGTAGGGGGTGTCTCCAGTGAGATCACATCCACCAAATGGTCACAACGAGAGTTATTGGGTCCGCAGTACCATTAAATACCCTAAAAGGTATATGATCCTTGTTGCTGGTGTACACGATCAATCGAGGACTGGCACATTGTGAGGCGATTATATATTCAGGGTCAGGTTCCAGCATGGCTATGTGAGTGTTGTTTCCTAACAGTGGTTCAGTGGCCCATAAGATTTTCTCCTGTCCCGGCTCAACTGTGGCTGTTGATGCTAAAATCACCGCACATGTATCGTACAGTGATGATTCCGGTCCAAGGGTATACGTCGGCCGTGTATGTCTAATTCCTGTTGTCTACAGTGTATGATGGCTTCGCTGGCACTGAGGAAATCAGAACCAAACAGGGCATCATTTTGAATAGAGGTGATAACAACTCGCTGAATGAATTGCATCTCCTCTATCTGTATTACGAGATTTACTGTACCAGCTGTAGCTGTTTACAAAAATATGTTTGTAGGTTTAAGGGGCGGCTTCTTATGAGGTGGGATGCTCTCATACAAGCGCTTGTTAAAAATGGTGATAGAAGCTCCGATGTCAATGGTGGCACTGGAGGAAACACCGCTAAACAGGCAGGCACACTTATATATTAATTTATGGTGGGCCTGCGGAAGAGTTTCAAATGATACCATTTGAGGAAGTTTCCGGATGGCTTCCGTGAGTGCAGTTGCTGGCTGAGTGTGGAAGGGGCCAATGCGTCGTCACTGCTGCTGCGTATGCTTAGGCGATGATGGAGCTGGGGGTAGCAATGGTGATGGTGGTGATGCTGTTTCCGTGTATGCTGAGTTGGTGTAAACAGCAGTGCGGATAGGATGAGGGCTACCTGTATGAGCCACTTTTGACAGTTCATCATGGAATGTTTCGTTGATGTGCAGAAGAAACAATGACGGTGTGCTATATTCCCGTCCTTGGTGCGACGCTTCTTGCGGATCCATGATGCGGAATGCGTACTTCTTTCTGAATCACTGCTGCTGCTGGTGGAAATGGTGGATGATGCTGTAAGGACTTGTGAATTGCAAGCCACCACGGGACACCGAGTGCTAAGTGCCTTGGCGGTGGGTCGTGGTGCTTGTGTAAACGTGGTTTCAGTGGAGGTGCTACAACCCACCACTGCCGTTTTACATAGAAAAGAAGGTTGATTAGATGCGGAATTTGCGGGGTCATATTTTCCGGAGTGGGGAGATGTCAGTGTTGTGGATGCGGTGAGCATCGTTGATACCAACATAGAGGAAGCCAGATGCTTGTGCGTGTAAGATGTAGTAGGAAATTGAGCATTAGTGTAGGCCACCTGACGTTGTTGTTCAGAGGCCGCAGTTGAGCTGGGTTCTGAGAATGGGCACCGAAGCGACTCTGTAATCGGTGCCCCTGTTGGTTTGACGGTGTCTCAGGCTGCGGGGTTCGTCGGTCAGCGGTTGGAGTTGTTGATGGAGGGCGATTAGGACATTGATCCTTCAAGTGGCCCATCTGACCACATCCAAAACATGTGTTCGGTGGCGGTGCGGAAACGGGTGTGGTTGCTGGTCGTGTTGTGGATTGTGTGGCGATGGTTGTGCTGAGGGTGGTGACTAAATTTGTGAGTGCAGAGATCTGTTTAATAATCTCTTCCAACCTATTGTGCATATTTTGTCTATTGCTATTGTTGTGCTGGTTCCCACATCCTGGGGCGTTGTTGTGGCCCCTACGATGGGATTGGCCACGCCCTGTTCCTCTAGATGCCTGATTTTGACCAGTGGGTTGTTCTTGTTGTGTGTGCGGGACGGATGCTGAGGTGTTTGTGGTTGCAGTGTTTTGGTCGGTGGTGGTGGCGACATTGATATTATTGACTTCGTTTATTGGGTGAAGTTGTTTTTCTCCCACTCCAAGAAGTTTTCAATATGAACTGTGGTGGCTGTTAATTGCTGTAAGCTACCATGCTCCATGGGGAATAATTTTTCCTTCAAGGCGGGTTCACCACTCAACGCATCGATGACGGTATCAAGATGTAAATGGGTAACACCATTGAGATTGGTGCTAGAATAAGCGCGGGTAACTAGTAGTTGGATACGACTAGTCAATTCCGGTAATGTCTCCTCCGAGCGTCGACGTAAGTTTTTGAGCTGTAGCCGACTTGTCTCTCCGAGGGCTGTGTCACCGAATCTTTCTGACAACGCACTCTCCAATTCCGTATAGGTTGGTGTATAGTCAGTGCCTAAGTCTGCCAGGACTTGTAAAGCTTTCCTGGACAGCTTTGTGGCTAAATACTCTCCCATTTGGCGATTGGTATACTGGTTTGTGGCTTATTATCTCGAACTGCATTTTATAATTGGCCCAATCACGCTCCCCGCTAAATTCGAGGGGGTGGGGGGGGGGAGGAGAGAATGAGCCGGCCAAGTCCACATGGTGAAGTGATAGGCGCGAATCCAGGTGGTAGTGCTGGGGAGACGGATGAGATTGTGGATGCAGATCTGCGTGTTGGTGTTGGTGGTGGTGTTTTCTGTCGATGTCCCTGCCGATGCTGCTGGTGTCGTCTCCGTGAAGGTGATTCACGTCATTACTGCTGTGCATGGTATGTGGGTTCTGCCGAATACCACCCTGATGTGGGTCAATAGACAAGTGTAGGTCTATAGACGGGTGGAGGCATACTGTGTAAACGACGCGGACGTTCTGCTGGTTGATGAGACGGATGTTCCTCATACGGTGGCGGTGCAGGTGACTGACGAGGATGATGCGTGTGATATGTAGGTCTCCTGATGTATTGCTGAAAAGGTGTTGCCGCATCCTCTTGTTCGTAATGTGGCACCAGTGGATAATACAGTGATGACACACGAAAAGGCAGGGTATGGTATATGAGCATCCGGCCACTGGTCACCTATTGATGATGTTACCTAACAAAATGGTTGTGAAGGGCATTGTTGCCACTGTGGGGGGTCTGTGTCATGGTCATCCGTGATCCGACGGAGATCCAATAGGGTTATATATTGAGTTCCTGCCTGCGAGGCATCACGGAAGGTTCCCTCACTGATCGGTGAGAATTCGTGTAGAGGCGGTGCTGGTCGTCCTAGACGATGACAACTCCCTTCCCTGACCCTCCCAGGCCGTGGCACTTTTTAGAAGGCCATTCCACCCCTGAAACTGCTACCGTAAACCGTTGCTGCACACATGTAGACAACTTTCAGCATTATTGTTTACATAATCGACACAAATCCATCTTGTACTGATCGTGAAACAACTAGGTCTAGCCTTTTAAAGAAGAAAGATAATCGTTAAAGCGAGCTTTTTGTCTCCCAGTTTCCGTGAAATCTGACACCGTTTGGTATGGAAGACATAAAAAATAAATTAACACGTTTTCAAAACAAGGTAGAATTTCTGTTTTTCTTTGCAAATATAGTGCCTTATTTACATGTATGAGCTGTACTGAAAAATCGGCGCCTCGCTGGTATAGAACATCTAAAGAATAAATTAACATGTTTGCAAAACAAGACAGAATTTCTGTTTATGCTTTGCAAGTATATTAACTTATTTATGAGTTGTAAAACGTAGACTAAGCAGTCGAATCACTTGTAATAAGTGAGCACATATTTTAGCAAGAGCGGTCAGATATTGTAGAGCTTTGCTGTTATAATCAATGTCTCCCCCCCCCCCCCCCCCCCCGCCACCACCCCCTCTCCAGTAGGGTGGCGTCACGGTAAAAATACGTAATGACTGGCGTAGCTATGTCCAGCAGGAACATTGAAAAGTCCTTCAGCAGTACGAATTGAAGAGCTTTACTATTTAATAAGCAGCAGCACCCAGTCAAATTAGTTCCAAAATATTAAACAGCACACCACCAAAGTTACCGCAAAAGGGGATTCTGGGAAGTCATGGGTCAAAGTATGTATATAAATCACGACGACAAAGACGGATGTGCGTGTAGGCCTATCATCTCTTTCCGTGGAGGCTCAGCGCTACGCATTCACTTGGTTGTGTCTAGGATGAACCTTTCCACATTATCCATCCATCACTTGACGTCATAATCAACTACGTGACGTGTAGACTGACATCATAATCAATGACGTCATCATGCCGTCATGAATGACTTAAACAAGTACGTCCCGGACGCATAATGGACCTTTCCAGTTTCAGCTAGTCCCCGCCCACATCTAGCTAAGCTCCTCCCACACCTCGCTCGTGTTGGGATCGATCGATCCCTGAAATACCTGACTGTCAATTTCCAGAAAACTATACAGGTAAGCTGTTACATATTTTGAAACTAATTTGACTGGGTGCTGTTGCTGCTTACGGCAGCAACAGCGCCAAGTCAAATTAGTTTCAAAATATTAAACGGCATGTTTATTAAATAGCAGACACAATTCTTACAACGTGTTGGACGATTAAGAGTTAAAGACGGGACAAATAGAATCATTTATGACGTAATGATTACGATGTCAGCATGCACGTCACTTAGTTGGCTATGACGTCATATAATTGAAGGATCAATTAGTTCCCAGGTAGGTGACGTCACTGTCAAAATATGTAATGACTGGCGTAGCTATGGCCAACAGGAACATTGAAAAGTCATCCAGCTGTACGAATTGAAGAGCTTTACTATTTAACAAGCAGTCAAAGTCAAATTAGTTCCAAAATATTCAACAGTTCACCTCCATAGTTACCGTGAAAAGGGGATTCTGGGAAGTCATGGTTCAAAGTATGTATATAAATCACGACGACTACGACGAATGTGCGTGAAGACCTATCATCTCTTTCCGTGGCCGCTCAGCGCTACGCCTTCACTTGGTTGTGTCTAGAATGGGTTTTTCCACATTATCCATCCATCACATGACGTCGTAATCAATGACGTGACGTGTAGAATAACATCACAATCAATGACGTTATTATGACGTCATGAATGACTTAGACAAGTACATCACGAACGCGTAATGGACCTTTCCAGTTTCAGCTAGTACCCGCCCACCTCAAGCTAACCTACACCTTGCTCGTGTTGAGATCTATCGATCCCTGAAATACATGACTATCAATTTCCAGAAAACTATACAGGTAAGCTGTTAAATATTTTGAAACCAATTTGACTGGGTGCTCCTGCTGCCGTAAGGGTGCTGTTGCTGCTTACGGCAGCAACAGTGCCCAGTCAAATTAGTTTCAAAATAGTAAACAGCATGTTTATTAAATAGCAGACATACAATTCTTACGCGTTGGACGAGTTAAATACGGGTTAAATAGAATCATTTATGACGTAATGATTATGATGTCAGCATGCACATCACTTAGTTGGCTATGATGTCATATGACGTTATATAATCGAAGGATACAATTGAAAAGGTCCATTGAAGACGGACTATGAGTTGTAAGAATTGCATGTCTAATATTTAATAAATTTGTTGAATATTTTGAAACTAATTTGACTGGGCGCTGTTGCTGCCATAGACAGCAATAGCACCCAGTCAAATTAGTTACAAAATATTCAATGGCTTACCTGCATAGATTTCAGGAAATTGATAGTCAGGGCATTCGCGGGGATCGATCGATCCCACCACTGCTAAGTGTGGGTGGAGCTTAGCTAGGTGAGCGGGGAATATCTAAGACTGGAAAGGTAATTTTTCACTAGGGATTGTGGTCATTCACGTTCTCGCCAGATCTAACACTAACGAGAGCGATATATATACACCTGTGCAAAAGTTAAGCACCAGCAAAAACAATAGAACGTAGAAACATGATGGTACAACTAGGCTGCCATACTTTTTGTCCCCGCGTTAGCTGACATAATTCCAAGTACGAAATGCACATGCATGCATGACTTCACGCCGCTTGATGTCCGTGCGTGGCGGGAAACAGCACACGTGTTCAGTTATGTAAAAGTCCAGTTTGAGGTGTAGAACATTACATACAGATTTAGGCGACAAGATTAGGAATTTTGTGTTCATGACCGTGGTTTATTTGTACAGAGAGAATTAGCTCTTGATTGTGAACCGCTATGGCAAGACGAAGGTTAAGTGATCGTGTGAAATTGCAAATCATAGGCATGCATACCACTGGTATGTCATGCAGAGAGATTGGCAGACAGCTGAACATTAACCATACTGTAATCAGTCGTTTGATTGCAAAACATGGGCAAACTAACGAGGTGAAGGACAGGCCTAGATCTGGAAGACCGAAGAAGACTACTGCCCGTGATGATCGAGCCCTAGTACGCCTTGTTAGGAGATCTCCATTCACCAACAGCAGAGTGCTCAGCCAGCAATGGGAAACGCGCAATAGAGTGTCAATGTCTACCGTCAAAAGGAGACTGTATGCTGCTGGCATGAAAGCTAGGAGACCTGTCAGACGTCCTCTCCTCACTGCACACCACAAAGAGGAGCGTCTGAGGTGGTGCAACGAAAGAAGACATTGGAACATGAGATCCTGGAGACGGGTACACTGGTCCGATGAAAGTCGGTTCCTGCTTCATGCCACAGATGGTCGAACTCGTGTATGGAGGTCCAGGCGCACGGCGTACAACCAACGTAACATCATGGAAGAAGTTCCATTTGGTGGAGGTTCCGTTATGATATGGGGGTGCATCTCATTTGATTGTAAGCTGGATCTGTTGACTGTACCTGGAACACTAAATGGACAAAGATATCAAGATTCCATACTGGATAGAGTTGTGGTCCCTCATTTTGTAAATCATGCACCTGGAACCCACCCTATATTCATGGATGACAACGCCCGACCACATCGTGCTAGAGCTGTGCATGAATACCTCCGCCAGAATGCCATCGAAACCCTACCATGGCCAGCAAGGAGCCCTGACATGAACCCTATTGAGCATATCTGGGACATTCTGGGAAACATGGTGAGAAGGAGGGATCCTCCTGTGCAGAACCTACAGGAATTAACAGACGCACTCCATCTTGAATGGCAACGAATACCACAATGGCGTATCAGTCGGTTGGTGACCAGCATGAGACGTCGTGTCCAGGCCGTCATCCAGGCACAAGGTGGATATACCCGGTATTAATAATGACAGTCTCAAACTCGTGCACAGATGTTAAACTTCGTTTTCAGACACCATTAATGACAATCTAGCCACGTGTGTCAACTGTAGGGCAATAGTTGTCAGTTGTGTCAACGTAACCATATTCAGGCCTCGTTTTCAAGTTCAAACAAAAACATACAGTGTTTCCCCACCATCATAATCAGCATTCCTCTAGTTGCATTATTACCTCTTGCACTAAGATGGATGGGTACATAAATGTTTATGCTATTGCTTTCATCATAGCACATGAATATACCCTCGCATGTGCGTAAAAATAGGGTGGTGCTTAACTTTTGCACACAGGTGTATATATATATATATATATATATATATATATATATATTTCTTTTTTTTTATTAACGAGAGCGTCTCTATTTAGATTGGAATCGTAGATTTAGGATATATTGTCTAGATTTCTCGTGCGCATTAAACGCATACCCTCACTATTAGTCCAGGAGCTAAAGCTAGGTCGGAATCGTGACGTAGCACACCCAGTATTCGGAAGGTCTGACACTTGCTGTGGCTTGGGGGACATGTCCTACACATTTTAAGCCCTGTTGTACAAACAAATTGTGGTAGCACTAATTAGTTATCCTGATTTCTTTGCATAGGGGGTCTAGGCTTTGGCTGTATCCACAGTGCACAACGATATAAGCATGATCGTGTCATAACTCAAAGCAATATCGTATTAGATTCACCATATATGATATTTAGACGGATATCGACCTAACATATATCCAACATACATTTTGCATGCATATACCAAAGGCGAGGGTGAAATGTGAAGGTTATATTTGTATATACAATGGCAGTCTTTTTCCAAATGGGTTCAACAAAATGGACAACATGAAGACCACATTACTCCAACAGAATTGGAGAGTCTGGATGAGAAAATTAAGATGTGCCGAAGCGGCATTGACGACTTAGACGCACTGCAAGAAAATTTCAAAGAGGTGTGTATGTACGTGAATAAATTGCAACAGCTGCTCAAATCCTTTAAAGTTGAGTCAAGCTCGAAATCACACCTGTTCGCATTTTGGAACTCATATATTCATATGGTAGAGCTGCTGCTTGGATTCATAAGAGCTGAGAGAACTGGAGATTGGCAGGCACACCTATCTGCTACTGCTGCTATGGCGCCATATTTCTACAGCATGGACAGAACCAATTATGCAAGATTGCTGCCAATATATCTTGCGGACATGAAGATGCTTCCACGTACACATCCCCATGTACATGAACAATTCTTGAATGGAAATCATTCCGTAAGTCGCTCACACCATCCATTCAATCAAGTGCGGACAGATATGGCCTTAGAGCAATCGATTAATTTGGATTCCAAAAAGCGAGGTGGTATTATTGGAATAACACAAAAGCCAGGAGCTCTGGAGAGGTGGTTTTTAACTAGCCACGAGAGGGCAGCCATAACGACGGTCACAAAGCAAATGTGTGGGTTACAAGATAGTCACATGTTTGGAGTACATAAGGAAATGGGGACTAATCGAATGAACAGGGATGAAACCGATGTGCAGAAGATACTTTCGATGTTCTCATCAGATATAATGACCAATCCCTTTAATATTGCGGAAAACGACGACAACGAGTGTCTTCCGCTTGTAAACATTGCAACTGGCGTGGTATTGCCTAGTGAAATCGCCAAGAGACTTGTTTCTGCCTGTGACATTGATAAGGAGATTATGGACAATTTTGTTCAGGAGCGGCTGGACACTAACACGAGAAGCTTTTGGGACACGTTGCCACACTTAAAACTTAAAACATTTGCCAGCCTAGCACAGAAGAAAAAACTCAAAACAAATGATGAAAAAATTCACAATGTGAGATCTGACCGCGAACTATTTGGTCGATTAATTATTGCCGCAAGGTCCAGAGATGTTGATTTAAAACTAGTGATGACGTATGAACTGTCTGCTGTTCCACTATCATTGTCACATACGGATGGGACTCTAAGAAAGAATGTGAAAAGTGTTTTGTTAAGTGAACTAGAAAAGGATGCAAATGTTGATGGACGGCTTCCACCTGTTGACAAGACAGGCGCAACAGCTTATGTAGTAGATGGCATGGCAATTGTGCAAATGGTTAAAACTGGAGGTACGTCTACATTTGGAGAATTGGCTGATAAATACTGGCACATCTTTACAGTTCCACTGAATCAAGAAGACTGCAACACAGTAGATATAGTTTTTGACAGATATGATAGACTGGAATCTCTCAAAGCGGAAGAGCGGCTAAAACGTGGGTCATCAACAGCATTGGAAGTAAAGATTGCTGGAGAAAATACTCCCGTTCCAAAGCAATGGGCCAAGTACATCAGCAATCCAAGCAACACAAGTAACCTGGTTGCATTTCTCAGCAAGCGGTGGCGTGATACTGGTCCAAATATGCTATCTGCCGACAATTGCGTCATTCTTGCTGGTGGCTTTAACGATGGAATGGATGTTGTTGTCCTTTCAGTGAACAATTCGTCGTATTTGGAAGAACTTCGATCAGATCACGAGGAAGCAGATACGCGTATGATGTTGCACGCGCTACACGCTTCAAAAGACCACACGCGTGTTGTTATACCGTCTCCTGATACAGACGTGGCAGTACTTAGTATATATACGTATCGTTCGCTTCACTGTTCTGAACTATGGTTCCGTACGGGCACAAAGGACACATTTCGATACATACCAATACATACAGTTGCTCAAGTACTGGGCCCAGCTATCTGTCTGTCTTTGCCTGGGTTTCATTCTCTTACAGGTGATAGCACTAGTGCATTATTTGGAGTCGCTAAGAGAAAAGCATTCAATCTCTGAAAGTCATCTGAATGTCATCAGCTTAGCTTAGCCCAACTCGGCGAACATGTTGACTTATCACCGAATACTGCAATTCTATGTGAGAAATTTGTCTGTGAGTTGTATACCACCAGGGATGTGGGAAAGACAGCTGATGAAACCCGTTATTGGCTCTTTTGTCAAAAGAGACAAAGAAATGAAAATCTTCCACCTACATCGAATAGTCTAAAGCATCACACCGAAAGGGCCAATTTTCAAGCTCTTGTTTGGAGACGTTCATTGCAAGCTGTTCAGTATCTTCCATCTCCAAATGGACATGGCTGGAGTATAGTGGATGGTCTACTCAAGCCTGTTCTAATGTCAAAGGATCCTGCTCCATTTGGATTAATTGAACTCACATCATGTAGATGTCAAAAGTCTGCCTGCAAAAGAACAGATCTCTGTCAATGCAAGGCTAACAATCTACTCTGCACTGAAGCATGCCTTTGTATGGGAGGTGAAATGTGTGACAATGTTCAGCATACAATTGTCGAAGATGACTCTGACACGGATGAGTAACATTCTCTCATTTGCTCACGTGATAAATATGTCCTGCCAGCTTGTGTAGACATGCACTGCATGTCAGTTAAAAGTTTAATTATGAAAAATGTAGAAAACATGGGCATTGTTGTAGCTACGGTATTGCTAGTCACAAGAAGACCTAAGTGCCCCAATATGTACAAAGCAACATACGGGTGTCTTAAACGAGGTTGATTATGTATAAATCTGCGATATACGATCACTCCTTTCCATTTTGGTTAAGATTGTATTGATATAACATGCGCTTAAGTTTGTGAAAAATTTACCATTGTGAAAATTGTTTGAGAGCTACATTCAACACCTATTGTAAATGGGCTTCTCACTGGTTAGTGATACCACAATTTTCTTGTACAACACGGCTCAGAATATACCCAAGACATCGGTCTAGCATAATATGGAGACACACCTTCTGAATACTGGGTGTGCAACGAAACCATTCTTCTAGACCCCTTTTGAAAATTGGCTCCCGGACTATATTGGGGCTAGTTGTACTAGCTGGTGACCTGGGCTAATTGCTGACTGTACATTTGCATCAGAAATAAAATGGTATTGTGGTCTGTCCCACTGTACCCACGTACATCTCTTAATCTCCACTTCAACACTCGTCCCGATCAAACTGGCCAAAATGGCTTCTGTAGTAATCTTGAGAAACTACCATTTACATCTAACAGGTAGACATTTTTGAGAATTTACCACTGGAATGACTGCCTCGATAACTGAGCCTATCATTCCAATGGTAAAGTGCCAAAAACAACGGTCTCATGGTCTGCAAATGGGCATAGGATATCTCTGATAATGGATGGATCTGATCTGTCACCCAAGCACATGACGTCATAATTATTTACGTCATATATAGGATGACGTCACAATCAAAATACGTGATGAATGATGTAAATAGCTTCATCAGGAACATTGAATATTCCATCAAGTGTACGAATTTTATGTCTACAATTTAATCCCCGGGATTTAATCAATCAATCAATCAATCAATCAATCAACTACTACCAGTGTCGCGATGGAGAACGGGTGAGGGCATAGAATACACCATACGGTGTGCATTCAAAAGAGTCTCATATGAATTCGCCAGTGTGTCAGTATATCCGATTCTTGTCTTGGTGCGGTGTTCCAGTGGAAAGATGTCTGGGTTGCTGATGCTATGCGGAATTGCAGTATGACGGTTCGATCCGCGACCGGGGAAATGATGATCAACAAAGTAAACTAACGGGTGCACTCCGTAGGCGAGGTTAGCGCAGAAATTAAAGTCATCACGTTGCCAGTGCTTTAAAAAAATAAGCAAGCAAACAATCTTTATTGACAGATCCAACATGTGGCCATACAGACAATATTCAACATTCTGTTGAATATGTTGATACTAATTTGACTGGGTGCTGTATGTTTTTTACCATTATCAATAGCATCCTATAAAAACTTCACAGGCGTCATAGTCGAAATGCTTAGTGAATGACGTCTCTAGCTCCATCGTAAATATTGAATAGTCCGTCAAGTGTACAAAGTTTATGTCTTTACTTTTTAATCAACATTCTGTTGAAAATTTTGAAATTAATTTGACCAGACACTTTGACGGCAAAAGCACCCAGTAAAATTAGTTTCAGTCTATTCAAAGAACGGACAGAGCTTAGCTAGAAATGGACCCCACCTTTGAAATTGTCATGAACAAATTTGATCATTAAACGGCCAATACCACTTAGTAATGTGTGGTCCACCCACTTATAATAAGTGACCACATATTTTAGCAAGAGCATTCAGATAGTTAGCTTTGTCCTGCCAGACGCATGTAGACCCAATCGCAATGGACCGATTCTCTTATGGACAGGGTATAAGTTATCCAACCTGTCACTCAAGTGTTGACGTCATAATCAATTATGTCACATGTAGGCTGACGTCACAGTTAAAATACGTAATGAATGACGTAGCTATGGCTATCAGGAACGCTGAAAAGTCTGTAAGCTGTGCAAATTGTATGTCTTTAATATTTAATAAGCATTATGTTGAATATTTTGAAACTAATTTAAATATGCTGCTGCTATAAGCACCGACAGCATCTAGTCAAATTAGTTTTAAAATATTCAACAGCTCACCTCAATAGTTACCTTGGAAATGGTATTGTGGGAAGTCACGGTTGAAAGTATGTAAATCACTATGACAACGGCTATGAATATAGGCCTATCATCATCCCTTATTGTATTTTAACCGCCTCATGGCATAGCTGGTCAAATCGGCCCCTACAGTGATCTTGAGCAATGCCAAATTGCATGCCATGAGGGGACAGTTCTTGATAATTTACCACTGGAATGACTCTCGAGACAGTCATTCCAGATTCCAGTGGCAAATCTAGAAAAACAGTCTTCTCTTGGCCTGCAAATGGGCATTCAATATCTAAATAGTTTAACATTATTCACTATATTCATTATATAAAGTTTTAATATATTATGACGACAATACCAGGTACTGTGTCTGTTTCATTTTCCTTATGTAATATAGCATAAAACACAGGGCTGAACATTCGAGATAGTGTATAAATTTCTATTGTTATGTCTCGTAGGGCGTAGGGGCAAAGATTTTAATGTCATGGGCGCATTTTACTAATCACCATATGTGTGGTAAATTTTAACAGTAAAACATGTATAATAATATTGTAGATCGTGAAAAATTAGACACAATTCGCTAAAAATAATGTATTTGTGATTTTCATTAGTAATTTATTGTCCTTAATCCTTCACTGGGAAAAGATCCATGCATGCAATTATTTAGCACTATGTATAGACAACTGATGTTCCGAATTTCCAGTCAAAACGGCTGTCAACAACATTGTAACGGGTGGTTAGATACATAAATCAACAGAAAGGGTATGTATGTGCCAAGTTAGTAATGCCTGCAATGTGTTCGCCCAAAAATTCGACTAATATGGTTAGATAGGTATCTGAATATGCTAATGAAGTATTGAGTTTTTAAAATGTTTACCATGAAGTAATTTAATTCGTTGTATATGATTTCATACCGAACATTGGCTGACGTTTTAGCCAATTCACAGTCTTCACTGCCCTATTGTCTGTAGGTTATGCTCGGCCCCAGATTTTCACCCACATAAACTTGAGTTTAAAAAGTATAATTTAGCCTAAATTACTTTCAGCTGTAAACAATATGATATCATATCATTGCTAGCCATAGTCATAATTAAAACAAATTCTACAATGAAATAAGTCCATAATTTGCAATTCCATACCAAAAATTGGCTTAAATTTTGGCAGATCAGTGATTTTCAGTACCATACTGTCTGAAATAAGTTTGGCCCATATTCGGTTCCAATTTATACATATGGTCAGATCGGTATATGAATACGCTAATAAAATATCAAGCTTAAAAATGTCTACCATGAAGTAATTTCGTAGTACACAATTCCATGGCAAATATTTGCACACGTTTTGGTAGATCCATGGTTTTCGGTAGCCTACTGTCTGTAATAAGTTTGGCCCCAAAATGTCAAGTAGATATATAAATACGCTAATATATTATTGATTAAAAAAAATTCCACCGTAAAGTAATTTTATAATACACAACTTAGTATCGACCAAAAGTTGTCATATGCCAATAATCTACGTACCAATATCTATGTACTCTGTTTGTAACCAGTTTTCGAACACATAGCCATGCAGAACTTAATATGTATTATTATGTACTAGTGCTGTACGAAATATTGCACGAATCTACCATCAAATAATATCATAATTACCAAGTATGTCCATGTAGTTACTTATTCGCAATATGTCCCCATTCAAAGATAGTTGGTTCACATTAGCCACAATCGGATAGATGTCAATAGGTCCTGGCATATCGCTTGTAATAGGTTCGGCTCCAGAATTTCCCCGATATGTTTACATAGATATATATATATATATATATATATATATATATATATATATATATATATATATATATATATATATACTGAGTGCCAATGAAAACGCAACACCTAATTTTTTCAAATATTTTGTAAAAAATAGAATTCTACAGTACTTAACGTAACCATTGTTTATTGGTTTAAAACTGAGCAAGGTTTCTTTCGACAAGTTCACAGACCACTGCTTTTTGTTTTAACTCTCTATTCACCGTTATATCCATATGAATGCACGGGTATTTCGTTTTGGCGCGAATCTCTGCATGATTGATTTTCAAAAGACTTGTTTTGTAAAGGATAACTAAAGTGATTACAAATCCGGTCAAGAGTTCCAAAATTTATGGCCCGGTTTTCCAGCAACCAGCGGCATGAAGTTTGGGGTATGATCTAAAGAGGCCTTTCTCGATAGTGTGGAGATTCGCACCAAAACGAAATACCCGTGCATTTGTATGGGTATAATGGTGGATAGAGTAAAAAAAATTGAAATTGTCTAAAGAATCCTTGCTCAGTTTTAAACCAATAAACAACAGTTATGTTAAGCAGAATTCTTTTTTCTACAAAATATTTGAAAAAATTAGGTGTTGCGTTTTCATTGGCACTCAGTATATATATATATATATATATATATATATATATATATATATATATATATATATATATATATATATATATATATATATATGAATGAGCAAATAAATTATAGTTAAAAAAAACTCTACTATGAAGTAATTTCGAAATACGCAATTTAGTCACAACTTGCAGTTTTCAAATGCCAATAATTTACTATATATTCAGTATCAGAATCTCGGTACTCGGTTTGCAACCAGGCTTTCGAACATAATACCATCTAGAACTCACCTGATATTGCACGATTCTATCATCAACTATTTCTTGCAATAATGTGAAAATCGCTCTATATATCCTATAATTTAGCTCCAGATAGAATCTGAATTATCAAACAACCCCCCCCCCCCAGAATTTACGCAAATGATCAACAAGATGGATGGAAAGATGGACAGACTGCCCCAAAATATAATCTGCTTCTTCCTATAGCCCATAACTAATCCTATCCATGGCCGATGCCATTACAACCATCTTAAAGATATGACACTACCAAGAAACTATCATTATTACAATCGCAACCACCATCAGCACTACATGGGAAAGGTAAGAAACCGTAAATGATAGTCAGAACCTATGTAATATTGAATGTTAATATAACAAGATAAACACATTTCTCTCTGTCCTGCAAATATATTGTCAATTTATCACATGTCTAATGGCTATCTCTTTATAGTACATTGAACTTAACTTGAAGCTCATTTCTTCCGATATTATATAGCGCCAGTGTCATTTGTACATGTAGAATTTATTTTTTGTTCTATGTAGGGGTCCACGGTCTAGATATAGTCACTGTCTTTGGTGGACAACCTGTTGTGCTACTGCAAATTGTATATTATATATAAAAATGAATTTGAAACTCAACTTGAATTATAATCTCCGGCCACACTATTTGCCATTTATGCCTTGCATCAATATGTGTACTTGTCCTACCCAGGGGGCGTGCTTGGAGCGAATCTGGAGTGGCCGTTCCGTACCCAGCTTTGCTGGGACAGTCAGTAACCGTCTGGTCGGTCCGTGCTACATGTTTTTGTTGTAGTATGGCTTGCTCAGTCCAATTCAAGTTCTTTCTTTGATAGTTTGTTCTGAATGATTTGACTGTTGTTGATTAATTAAGTCTCCTCGAAACCGCTAGATTTAAGAGTTTAACCCTTACCACTCCGATGTCAATATTCTATCTTTTGCTGTGTAAATAACAAAATAACCGGTGTACACTTCTCAACAGTTTGGTTGATGATGTCGATTGCAACATCCTCCACCAAATTGGCCGAAAAATGAACACCAGATCATCTTTTAATTTAATATGAAAATTCAAAATCTTGCCATCGGAGTGGCACGGGTCAACTCTGATTTGTGGAAATGTTGTGGTGCAGATGGGTGTTCCCCGCGCCAGCTGTGGTGGGCCACCTACAGTCATGGTTACACCCTGCTGCACCTTAAGCATTTGTTTGCATGCTGACTTGTGGTGGTCGTGGTTGGTCTTGTTGCTGTTGTTTTCGTTTTCTGCTATCCGAATCTCTTTCTCTATGCTGGTGTCTCTTCATGCTACCACAAAATGCGGACGAGGAAAGCAGAGACCTACCTACCGATAATTGAAATCACTACAGAGCATGCTTTGCCGATACACAGGCTACTCCAAGATAAGTCCACTGTATTGGAAGAATTGCAGTACAACTTTGTGATGGTATACATATGCCTGTTCAGTCGAATTCAAATGATCTTTCTTTGAAGTAGATATCTAGTTTGCTCTTGAATAATTCAACTGTTGTTGCTTCGACTATTGTAGCTGGCAATGAATTCCACTGTGGTACCACTCTGTTAGTGAAAGTGCTTGCGAATATCTTTGTCGCTGCGCTTTATGTTGAGCTTGAACCTATGCCCTCTGGTCTGTGTAATACTGGATGGCTCGAAAAAGTAGTCCTTATCAATATTATATAGATCCCTGATGAGCTTGAATGTTTCAATTAAATCTCCTCGAAATCTTCTATATTTCAGTAACATTAGATTTTGGGCTTCGAGTCTTTCCGTATAGCTATACTCTTTGATTTGCGGGACAAGTTTTGTTGTTCGGCGTTGAACTCTTTCTAATAGCTGTGATTGCCTTTCAATCTTGGTGACCATGCGGAGTTGCAGTATTCGAGAATAGGTCTCACTAGAGACTTGTACAAGAGGGTGAAAGTAGATGGGTCAATGTTGGTAAATGTTCTCTTGAGTAGTCCTATTTTGCTGTTTGCCTTTGATACGATGTTCCCTATATGTATATCAAAAGAAAGGTTTCTGTCAATATGCACTCCCAAGTCTTTTTCTACCTCTGACGTTTATACAGGATGTATATCGGGCGTATCTGTCATATAGTATTTGGTTTCAGGGTTGTTTCTGCCGAAATGCATGACATGCGTTTTATCTGTGGATCAACTCTAACTCAGCACTTAGCTTAATTAATCTGCAAAACTACAAATTCCTAGAGAATCACAGACCAAATCAAGCAGGAGGTGGGGGTAGGCATCTACATAAAAAGCAACGTACAGTGTTATGAGAGAGAAGACCTGACAATAATACCGGCAAAAAAAGAAAAAACTACAATTATCAGTGTCATTTACAGTTCTCAAGATCGCGATAAAGACAAATTCATAGAACTATTAGAAAAAGTTTTAAAACCATACAAAAACAGAATAAGACCGTTTATCTACTGGGGGATTTTAACATCGATCTACTGAAACAAGAAAAAACAATTACTCATGACTTTGTGAACTTATTAAGAACATTTGGATACTATCCATTCATCAGTTATCACCTTCACTCTGTGATGAACACCACCTCAGAATCGCAGGATTTTTGTTATGTCCAAGCTACACCATGGAGAAGATAAACCCAGCTACAAACCAGCTCAACCATCACACAATACCAACACAACTCTCAAACCAATTCTCAGTACTAAATGACGAAATTTTAGATGTACATACAACTGAGGCATCTCAGTACACTATGCGCTACAATGAAAACACAATAACAACAACAACTTTAGAACAAGGAAGGCAGGAAATAACAAAACAAAAACACAAAAAAGTCAGATGTAGAAAACAAGTAAAAACACTAACTGGCGAGTGCACAGAACTCAGCACAAGATCAACAACACCAAAGCACTCTCAAATAGCAAACAGTACAACCTCTAAAACAGTAACCGATACATGAATATACACAAATGCAGATAGTCTAATTAATAAAAAAAGCTGAGATAGAAGCACTGGTACACAAGATTCATCCTGCCATCATACTAATCACAGAGGTGTTACCAAAAAACACAAATATAAGCATTAGCGAATTGCAGATCGATAACTACAATCTCTCGCTAAATAGTAATCCTTCAAGAGGAGTCATTATCTATACTCATGAATCATTGAATGCTCAAAACTGTGACGCCCTAAATGATCACGTGTTTAATGAATCAGTATGGAGTACATGGATGACAGATCAAAAGGAAAAGAATTTTGTTGGATGCATCTACAGAAGCCCAAACTCAGATGGCCCAAATAATAATAGCCTGCTAAATCTAGTAAACCATGCTGAGAGAGAAAATGCAGATCACATTCTTATAGTTGGAGATTTCAACTTCCCATCTATTAATTGGAGCACTGGACTTTCGGCAAATTTAGACGATGCATTTCTCAATACAACCAGGGATATTTTCCTACAGCAACTGGTTAATAATGCGACACGACATAGAATAAACCAGACTTCAAATCTTTTGGATCTAGTTTTAACAAGCAACCAAAACATCGTCCACGAAATAACCCACCTACCTCCACTAGGTAAGAGTGACCATGATGTTCTACAAGCAAGCAGCTAAGCCAAAGTTACTGTTGAACAAAGGACGCTATGCAGAAATGAGAAAAGACTTAAGAACAACTGATTGGAATCACATGAGTGAACTTAATGCATCAGAAGCTTGGAACTTCCTACACACAAAATTGATCACAATGAAGGAGCATTACATTCCTACAACAAAACAACATGGCAAGAAGAAACACCTCTGGCGTGACCGTACTGCAACACATTCATTCTGGGCATACAAAAGGTATAACGAAACAAAGAAAACTACAGATTACACACTTTACAAAATTGCTAGAAACAAAGCGACAGCGAGCATCAGAAAAGCAAAACGGACATTTGAACAGAAGGTGGCAAGTGAATGCAAGGGAAATCCTAAACCTTTTTGGAACTATGTCACGAGTAAAACGGTGCTACGAGAATCAACTAGCAAGCTACGCAACCCATCTAATGGAACTATGACTATGGATGATAAAGAAAAATCTAATATTCTTAACAACTTTTTCTCAAGTATGTTCACCTCAGAAAATCTTCATTCTACACCAACCATTAGCCCCAGAAGTAACGGTACTGTATTAAAGAACAATAATAACACCCATTGCCATCGAAAATAAATTGAAGGCACTCAATCCCAATAAAAGCAATGGCCCAGATGAAATAGCAGTGAGAATATTAAAGGAAGCTGCTAAAGAAATTAGTGCACCGTTATGCATAATTTTCAACAAGTCTCTAGAAGAAGGTGTACTACCCGACATCTGGAAAATTTGCAAATGTATGTTGTATACACAAAAAACCGCCCCAAAAACGACCCGAGCAACTACAGACCAATCAGTCTTACCTCTACCTTGTGTCAGGTCCTAGAGTCATTTATAAGGGACAGCATTGTAAATTTTCTGGAAACAGCCAATCTATTTACCAAGTGTCAGCATGGTTTCAGACACAACAGCTCCTGTAAAACCCAATTGCTAGAGTACCTCATAGATATAACAGTCAAGCTTGACTCAAATGAACCTATCGATGCAGTATATTTAGATTTCTCAAAAGCATTTGATACTGTACCACACCAAAGACTCCAAACAAAACTTAAAAGCTATGGTATTGGTGACAATTTAGTAAGATGGATAGGAAGCTACCTATGTAACAGAAGACAGAGTAAGAATCAATGATGCCACATCAGACTGGATAGAGGTGACAAGTGGCGTGCCACAAGGAAGTGTCCTGGGACCTATACTTTTTCTGATATACATAAATGACCTACCAGACAGTCTGACCTGCCACTGCAAAATATTTGCAGACGACACAAAGATATATGTAAACCCAGCTACCAGTAAGATCCAGGACAACATAGACATAGTATGTAAATGGTCGCAGACATGGCAACTATCCTTCAACACAAATAAAACGCATGTCCTACATTTCGGTAGAAATAACCCCCAAACTAAATACTATATGACAGATACGCCCGATATGCATCCTATATCAACATCAGATGTAGAAAAAGACCTGGGAGTGCATATTGACAGAAATCTCTCTTTTGACATACATATAAGTATGATCATCTCCAAGGCTAACAGCACAATAGGACAAATTAAGAGAACAATTACCAACATTGACCCATCTACTTTCATGCTCTTGTACAAGTCTCTCATGAGACCTATTCTCGAATACTGCAACTCTGCATGATCGCCAAAATTGAAAAGGCAATCACAGCTTTTACAAAGAGTTCAACAACGAGCAACATGACTCGTCCCTCAAATCAGAGAGTATAGCTACACGGAAAGACTTGAAGCCCTAAATCTAATGTCACTGAAATATAGACGGCTTCGAGATCTAAATCGAAACATTCAAGCTCATCAGGAATCTATATAACGTTGATAAGGGCTACTTCTTCGAACCATCCAGTATTACACAGACCAGAGGTCATAGGTTCAAGTTCAACATAACACGCAGCAATACAGATATTCGCAAACCCTTTTTCACCAATAGAGTGGTACCACAGTGGAATTCACTGCCAGCTGCAATAGCCGAAGCAACAACACTCGAATCATTCAAGAACAAACTAGATATCTACTTCAAAGAAAGAACATTCAAATTTGACTGAACAGGCCATACATATACCAGCCCATCACAAAGTCATACTGCAATTCCGCAAATAAAGTTGACTGAGCTAGGAGTAGCCTGTGTATAGACATAAGCATGCTCGGTAGCGATTCCAATTACTAGTAGATACCTCTCTGCTTCCACATCCACACTATGTGGTTGCATACAGAGACACAAGGCAAGCATAGAAGAGGAGACTCGGACAGCGATGAATGCAGAAAATGAAAACAACACCAATAAGACAAACCACTGCCTCCACAAGCCAGCATGCAAACAAATGCTAGATGCAGCAGGGTGTAACCATGAGTGTAGGCGGCACCCCGCAGCTAATGCGGGGAACACCCATCTGCACCACAGCATTTCCACAAATCAGTGTTAACCCTTGCCAATATGACAACAGAATTTTACATTTCAAATTAAATTAAAACCTGATTTGTGTTCATTTTCCGGCAAATTTGCTGGAGGATGTTGCTGTTGTAGACAGCAACATCATCGACAAAATTGTTCCAAAATGTACACCAGTTTCTTTGTTATTGACACAACAAAAGATGGAATATTGACAGCAGAGTGGTAATGGTCAGTCTTAAACCAAATGGTTTTGAGGAGACTTAATTAAGCAACAACAGTCTGATCGTTCAAGAACAAACTGGAAGTCGACTTCAAGGAAGGAACTTATGGATTGGATTGAACAAGTCATATACAACAACAAAAAAACTGAGGCAATAACAAGCCAATGGCTTATACCTCGTAAAATGATGATGATGATGATGATGATAAAAAACCCTACAAGAATAACGGAAACAACAGCTACTGTTATTGACAATATTCTCTCAAATAACATTTTAAATCCAAAAACACAATCAGGTATTTTTGCGGAAGACATGGACTCGGACCATTTACCAATTTTCTACATAGAAAGAGAGAAAGTTAACCATAAATCATCTGAAAAAGAGGAAACACCTGTAGAGACTTTAGAAGCGAGAATATTGACATTTAGAAACATCATGTCAAATATAAATTGGAACCAGGTGATTAATTGCGAACTCTGTGAAGATGCCTACAGCACATTCCACACTATATGTACTAATGCCTATGAATCTGCTTTCCCACTAAAAAAATTAACGAAATTCAAGCAAAATCCTACTAAACCCTGGCTAACACGAGGACTGATATCTGCTTGTCACAAGAAGAATAAGCTATATCTAGCGTTTATTAAAAGCCCGACAACATACAATAATACTCAGTTTAGGAAATATAGAAATAAACTGAACCAAATTATTAGGATAGCTAAAATAAATACCATTATAAATTTGATGAACAAAAAAATAACAAAGTAAATATGAAAATTAATTAAGTCACTATTGAATAAGCAAGAGTAACTCAGAAACATAACAGTTTATCTGCAATAATACTATCATAAGACAAAAATGATATAGCAGATAAATTCAATGGGTATTTCATTAACATTGGACATAAATTATCAGAAAAAATCCAAGCTAGTTCATAAATTCATATACAGGACTATCTGACAGGTAGCTACCAAAACTCAATGTTCCTATCTCCAACATACAGAGAAGGAATCTATAAAATTCTAATGCAAATTAACCCAACTAAAGTGCAGGTATTGATAATTTTAAATGGAAAATCTTTAAAGAGTGTATCACAGAAATACTAACCCCACTAAATCACATCTGCAATCCCTCACTCTCCCAGGGTGTATTCACATCTCGTTTAAAAATAGCACGTATATCACCTATTTATAAAGCTAAAGATCCATCTTACTTTACTAACTATAGACCCGTCTCAGTACTCCAGCTTTTCTCAAAACTTTGGGAAAGGTTATACTATAATAGAATCTTTAACTACTTAAACAAAAATTCAATAATCTACCAATCTTTGTATGGTTTCAGAGAAAAACACTCCACCATGCTTGCCATTGTGGACATGATAGAGAAAATCTCTAAGTCGCTAGAAAAAAAGAACATATGCTAGGTATATTCTTGGATCTTTCCAAAGCATTTAACACCATTGACTATGCAATATTATTTTAAAAACTATCACATTATGGCACAAAAGGCATCGCTTTGGATTGGATTCAAAATTACTTGACTGCTAGGACACAATGTGTGCAATTTAATGGATCTATCTCAGGAAATAAAAAATTAGTCTGCGGTGTCCCTCAAGGTTCAATTCTTGGACTCCTGCTGTTCTTATTATACATGAAAGATCTACCTAATGCCAGTAACCTACTATCACTAATTCTGTTCGCGGATGATACCAATGTTTTTGGCCACCATAAAGATATAGACACCCTATACAAAATTACAAACAGTGAAATGGAAAAGATTATAAATTGGTTTAAAGCTAATAAATTATCCCTGAATGTCAGCAAAACCAATTTTCTATTATTTACATGACATAACCAAGTAAACCGAAGGAAATTTCAATTTCCCTTTCTCTGAGATCTAACAATACTCACCATTCTATTACTTCTGATACAAGCTATCCTGGATAGCTGGCCCTAGGTCTAAAGACATAGTAAGCTTTACCGACTCCTTGAACCGGGTACTCGGCTTCCAACTGTCGAGTAACTGTTTGCCATGAAGCTCATATTGTTTGCATAGCCACCAAACAAGAGATACCCATGGCTTGCCTCCATGGGGCTGGGAGGCTGGGTCCGTAATAGAATGGTGAGTATTGTTAGATCTCGGAGAAAGGGAAATTGAAATTTCCTTCATTCTCCTTCGATCAATACTCACCATTCTATTACTTCTGATATACACCAGATTTAGACAGTAACCTGGTGGGAAGGGGCAAGCCATCAATTGCTACTTTTGTCCCTTGGAGAAAGAGCTAGACTTAAACTTGATCAATGGGGACCTAAAAGTACCATCAAGTTAACGGAACCGAATCACATTCGCATCACTGCCCCCACCCTCCCTTTTTTTCCTAAGAAAAGGGAGAGAACTCACGAACAGGCATCTCGCCTGAAACACAAATATGCCAAGAGGGTTAACTGCTCTTTGCATATACTAGCCTGGGAATGAGCAAGAATATATAAGATCAATGAACATGATAATACAAAAAACTCTCAATCTTGAATTACCTCATGATATTTGGATTTCAGACGTGGAGCCTCCAACCATTCACTTGTCCGGCCATCAGTGACACAATGTTGTTGACATCCTCTCGCTCGACCATGTCTGCTTCTTAATTCTTTCTTACAAATGCCAAAAAAGGGAGAAGAGCAGTGTTGTCATATAACTATCGTTTCAAAACAGCTAAAGCGAGTGGATTGGCGGAGTCTGACACATCCCTCATATAGTAATCCGTGAAAGAGGACTCACAGTGCCATTGTGCAACAGCCTATGATGTCCTCTAATGGAACATTATTGTAAAGGGCGGTCGAGGCAGCTATTCCTCTAACATCATGTGCCCTTGCGCATTGCACCTGGTGCCCAGTCGCAATCTCATGGGTAGTCTGAATGCATTCGACTACCCAACGAGAGATAGAATCCATGGAAAGCAGCGCCATATGGCTTCTTATGGCAGATCCACAGATGTCTATCATTCGACCGTAACGAGTCTGTCCATTTTTTGTACTTAGTCAAAGCACGGACTGGGCACCAGACACTGGCATCACGATCAAACCTAGTTAATTTCGGTATAATGATCGGTTTGCCTGGATATCTCAAAGATTGATTCTTTGACATAAACTCTGCTTTTGGAAGTAGACGCATACCCTCTCCGGAGACAATAAATCGGTCCCTCTCTGCTGAAAGTGCATGGATCTCACTGCGTCTTCTAGCTGAGGAAGCTGCCAATAGAAAAACTGCCTTTAGAGTCAAATGCTTTAGACTAGCCGAACGCAACGGTTCGAAAGGGTGCTTGGCCAGTACATTAAGCACTAAAGATAGACTCCAGGCTGGAATGACTACCAGTTATCTCGGTCAGAGATTGCTCATTCCCTTCACCATCACATTCAACTGGGCCACCTCTGGACTATCCCTGTTGGCTAGACAAGGGATAACTGATGCCAAAGCTGACTTGTATCCAGCAATTGTGACAGAAGCCAGTCCTGAATAGAACAGCTCACTGAGAAAGTCTGCTATTTGCTGAATAGTGGATTGAAAGGTATCAATACCCTTTCCTTCACACCAGTCTGCAAATCTGTTAACCTTGTTGTTACATGACTTGAAGGTTGACCTCCTTCTCGCAGCTGCGATGAAATTTGCAGCTTGTCGAGAAAAGCCTTCTGATGTGGAAGGTTGTTTGATAACATCCACACAGTCAATTTGAACATTTCGGGATGCTCGTGTAGGAGGCATCCCTTGGCCTGGGAGATTATGTTCGGAATCTGGGGTAACTGAACTGGATTGTCCACCAGCAGATCGAGAAGATCCGTGAACCACGCACTGCTGGACCAAAATGGCGCTATTAGCAGGACCAGGCACGGCTCCTTCCTGATCTTCACTAATATCTTCGGCAGAAGAATGGTGGGTGGGTACGCGTAAGAGTGCATCATTCTCCAGCTTATCGCCAGAGCGTCTGTATCGACGACATTTGGATCTGGAATCGGCGAGACATAAGTCATGATTTGATCATTTTCCTTTGTGGCGAACAAGTCCATGTTGGGTTTGCCCCAATGCTCGAAGATCCAGTGAAGAACCGGAGGATTGAGAGACCATTCTGTTGGCAGAATTCTCTGTCTCCGAGACAAAGCATCCGCCAGAATGTTCAATCGCCCAGGAATGTGAGCTGCTTTCAAAACACCACAGTAATTCCTTCACAATTGAATCAAGTGCCACACTTTCATACATAGTGTGGGTGACTTGGTCCCGCCTTGGCGATTTATGTATGATACTACTGTCGAGTTGTCCGACCATATCAATATCGCCGTGCCCCTGACTTTTGGAAGAAACTTTTCCAATGCCAGTTCCACTGCCATCATTTCCAACAGATTGATATGCAGCTGGCTCTCTTGGAGAGTCCATGTGCCCGAGACCTGGTGTTCTCCCAGGCAGGCCCCCCATCCCTCCAGCGATGCATCCATGTACACGGACAGCTGGGGGTGGGGTAGGTGCAGGGAAACACCTACTAGGAGATTCTGATGCTTTTTCCACCATACAAGATGCGACATTATTGGCTCCAAAACTGGCACCAGCTTTGATAGGGGTTCTGTTCTGTTTCCACAGAGACATCAGATACAACTCGAGAGGTCTGCGCATCAGAGCAGAGTACAGGATTACCTGCTCCATGGAGACCCCCCAGACGGGTCTACCCTGGCTAGCCAAGCCAGAGCCTCTGACCAGTCTGTCTCCGAGGAGGACACTCCCGTGAACACGTCACCCGTTGACGTGTTCACGGCCCTACCAGCAACGGCCTCCCGGCTAGGAACCATTGCTGACATGCTACGAACTCCGGTACCGTACGGTTCCGTCGCACACCAGTCCATAGAGTAGGCCCGCACGGAAAACCGTCCGGACCTGTAACGGTTGAAGAACCGTGGCCAAACACCGGCGCCAACGGCACCCTATGCCTGACCGCCGGACCAGGCGAGATAGGCGAGTACCACGCCTGGCCAGCCACACCGTCACCGTGTCGGTTGGCGGCAAACCAACCATCACAGGACCGGTGCCCAGTACCGGAGTGGCCTCAACCACGGGCGGAGCCGCTGCCCTGGCTTGCGCCAAGCCAGACAGATGGAGGACGGTTCCGTCCAGGACGGAATCGACCTCCATGCTCTCCACCCGCAGCATCTCTCCTCCTCAGCCTCCTCGTCTTCAGACACCGAAGAGTAGTCACTAGACGAGGAAGCCTGACGGACCGGTCACCGCTACTGGACCACCCGGAGGTGGCCGCAGAGAGACAGAACCCATCAGGCCGGAGCTCGACGGGACTGCCAGGGAGCAGTACAAGACGGCTCCCTCGGTGGCCAGTCCAGAACCCTGTCCAAGGACAGGGTCCAAACCAAGCACGGGAAGAGACGACTGCCCTACAACTTTTGGAAGCAGGGACACCAGCATAGGCAGAACGCTATGCAAGAAGCCTTGTATAGCAGGACCAAACCACACTGCCGGTGCCATCTCCGCAACCTCCGGTTGCAGACGTGGAACGCCCCCAAGGGCCGAAACGGACGCTCCACGATTTGCTTTCGGACCGCCTGACCCCGCGTCAGACCCTGCCACATCCTTCTGGGCAAGGAACTTGACCATCATGTCGGACGACCACACTGCACAAACGTTACACCTCCTGTCAAGATTACATTTGGTACAACGGAAACAGACATGGTCCTTGAATAGAACCCTCACAAATTTAATGGCACTCGTCACATGATGGCAGGGCTGGCTTGGCCTATAAATAAGCACAAGCCTACAATAAGCAAGCTGAACGAAACAGGAATGGAAAGCAGACAATTAATTTTCAAATAATTTAATCATAAATTAAATGTTAACCCTCCTGCACCCCAACCCGCAAAGTTACAGCAAAGATCGCATTGATTATGACGACAAGAACGAAGCGGGCAATAATACACCCATAAACTGATCCTCAAGGATGTATAACGGAACCAGGAATCATATCGCATAGCATTCGGGGTATATCTACTAATCAATATAAATTATACTCCTAACGAAGGCCAAAACGATATGTGAAGAAACAACAAACGGTAAACAAACTGCTGTAGCACACGGTAAAACCGCAGACCACACGTCAAAATCAAGAATTTTGAAACCACCGATCATTGCAGACAGATCGTGATAACACGCAAAACTTGAAAATTCCAAGGTTTTTCTGGTACCAATAAAGTACGCAGCACCCAGAATTAGATGCGCGAATTAATGAAACATTTTCTTCACATAAAAATCCGAGACAACACGGGTGTGACGTCACCCGCTCGGATCTTACGGAGAACGACGTCAGCCGATTTTCGTGTTAAAACACCTTGAAGCCAACGAACACCTTGTTTCATATCTGCCGATCGCCTGTTGGGGGTTAAAGGAAGGCGATCAATCTGGTATATTTCGTTGTTAACACACGTTCCAGATTCGGGACAGAAATTGGAATATGCGACACAGACGAAATTTTGAAGACCTAAGTCTTTAAACTATGGAATAACATGGAATTATACACCCTGGTTATCATCGGCTCCATCCATGGTAATCCAATATAATCCTTAGAGCGCACAAAGCTATCACAATACACAGAAAAAGACTTAGAAACTTAAGACTCCACCTGCACAAAAAAGCATGTAGCTCTTGTTGCTATGCAAACAAGAATGAGCTTCATGGCAAATTGGTACTCGGCAGCTGGGAGCCGAGTACCCAGTTCCAGGAGTCGGTAAAGCTTACTAAGTCTATAGTCCTAGGGCCAGCTATCCAGGATAGCTTGTATCAGAAGTAATAGAATGGTGAGTATTGATCGAACGAGAAGAAGAGCTTGCTCTTCCAAAACTCTACATAGATAATCAAGAAATACAGGAAACTGATTGTTAAATTTGGATAAACAACTGAGCTGGGAGAAGCATATAGAGATGATCATATCCAAGGTAGCGAGCAATATTGGTATCATGTGCAGACTCAAATCATATCTCCCATCTGATATTCTAAAAACTCTATATTGCACATTGATACTTCCACACATCACATACTGTAATGCTATCTGGAGCAACACACATCAAACTAATTTAAAAAACCTAAAATCACTACAAACGCAATCTGTTAACCTATTCTCACAAGCAGCAAAGGGCCAAGATACCTTCAAAACAAACAAAACTCTAAAACTTGAAGACATTGGAAAGGTCCAATTATTTACCATTGAGACTACCACAATGGCAGCTTACCCACATTATTATCCGATATTTTTACACCCAATACAGACATACATGCTCTCAACACAAGAACAAGTTCTAACCTACATGTCACATATCACAGAACAGAGGCAGCTACACGCACACCATCCCATCAAGCATTCTGTTGCCTATTTTGGGACAAATTTTAACTGCCACTGTTGCTGCCTATGACAGTAACACACTACAATTGAATCGGTTGCAAAATACTCAATGATTTCACTGTGCACTCAACCTGAGCTCCTAGTTAAAGGTTTCAAAATATTCAAAAGAATGGTTAGTAAATTGTAAATCCATTGGACATACAATTTGTACACTTGACAGACTTTCACGACAGAGAGCGTTCATAATTTTGATAGTGACATCAGCTAATATATGACATATTTGTCACAAATGATGTCAGATGCTTGAGTGACAGATATGCTCCCTCACCTGCTCATCCAGGTTACTTTCAAGGCTTTGATAACGCCATTCTGAAACTGAACACCCACTATAGATCTCGTTAATCCATTAATGCACAAAATTGGTCAGGAAAACCTAAAAAATTTTGCATTCCCCTATGAAAAAACCGGTCCTGCCACTAAGTGCTGCCGCTAACTAGCCACTAGTTAGCCACAAACTAGCCGGTAAGTCGCAGGTGGTTAACATTTTACCATGCAAATTAGTTAGCCGCTAAGTAGCGACAACTCAAAATCTGATTGGTTAAGAAGGATTCAGTCTGCCACTCAGTTTGTCGCTAACCAGCCACTCAGTTTGCCACTAACCAGCCGCTCAGTTTGCCGCTAACCAGCCGCTCAGTTTGCCGCTAACCAGCCGCTCAGTTTGCCGCTAACCAGCCGCTCAGTTTGCACTACTTTTACTCTGTTTGAAGAAGAAAATGGCTACCTTTCATGCCATTACTTCCTGTTAAACTAGGTCAGTATATACATGTGTATGCATGTATATTCATTCTAAAGCACATAAATAGCTGTGATAACTTACTAGTGGTTCAACACTTTATCTTCCTTATGCTACAAACATATGTAGTATACATAGCATTGACTGACAACAGGTTTCTAAATGCTTCAATTAGATGTGAGAGCTATTAATAAGTGGATCCTGCCGGCGTCCATCCAGCAATGTATGGGTGTGTACCCGGCAGGTTGCACAATTCAAAAAAAGGATTCAAATAACACAACTGTTAATATCACAGAACGTTGCACGAAGGATCACGAAGTTAAGGATGGTATCTTATTTACCCTCTGCCATATGGTTTCCTGGGACAACCCGCAGGAAGATATAGCGCAAAAACAATTTAGCCGCTGGTCACTTAATGACCAACGGAACAGGGATCAAACAATCCCAGCATCTCCTGTCTATACCAGCAATACAAACACTATATTGGACACTAACACGACACAGCCACAGTAAAAAATAGACAGAGCTATCAAGGAAACCTTCCAGAATCTGTTTTCATCAGATTCTCTAAATGATAATTCAGACTCTCCAATTGCAAACCCAAGTATCCTTACATCAGTGCACTCTCCTACCCCAGGGACCGCTTCCTCATGCCCTGGGGCAACAGCCAGTATCAGTGAGGAGTATCTTGGACTATTCGGAAGCTGATCACTCCTCAGCTGCCCAAGTCTCCTCTCTAACACAAGTGTGGAGCAAGTTGTATCAGAAACAGCATCTCTGACAACAATGGATGACATATCGAGGAGAAACAATGACATAAGTGCGGCTTGTATCTTGATTACTAACCTATGCCCCACGCATAAGTTTAGTATTAATTTTCTACACTGTTACATGTTTTTGTGTACATTGAGGTTGAAAGTGAAAATAAAAGGGCACCATACCCAACATGGGCCAGAATCCTTTCCCTAATAAGGGGAATGTGTCTCCACACCGAGTGGAGACCAACAGACAAACTCTTTTAAACATTTATCAACTTTCGCGAAACAGTGGTTCTGAATGGAAACACACACAGTGGACAAAAATGTTATTATTATTATTTCTTTCACGTTTTCATCCACTCTAGTCAACATGGTGACGAATCTGACTCACCGCACTCACCAACATGCTTCTCATGCTCTCAACCTATTACACAATGATTTGTTTGAAAGTAAGTGACAACAAGACATATACTCACAATGCTCTCTGTCTTTTTTATTTTTTATTTATCTCATTGATATACATTTATATACAATTTTTTTAATTTTAAAGAAAAAACTCAAAACTGCACCTCTGATGAGTTCCGCACAAGGAACGAAATGCCATAAAGTCTGAATCAAGTATAGTGATGACCACACCTTGATCAATACCCACCAGGACCCCACCAGTGGGGCGGTGACCACCACCCCCACACAAGTCTATCTTGACCCCCTGCAACCATTCAGTCCGAAAAAGGACATCAGAATTAGGTCACAATAATCATGATTGTCAAAAATTTCCTTTCTCACCAAACGGGCGGAAAAAGTCTCCACAACCGGTAAAAAAATTTTGGTTACCAAACAAAATATTTGAACCAAAAACCACCAAAAAAACCACAACCGGCAAAAAATTTACCACAACCGGTAAAAATGATCCCAACCGGTAAAAAAAATCACTGGTACTGGCAAAACTTCGTACATACCGCCAAAAAAACAAATCGGTAAGTTAACAAAAATATTTTTTACCAAACCGGTAAAAATTTCGTATATACCACCAAAAAACCAAACCGGTAAAAATGTCAAGCAAAATATTTTTTACCACACGTTAAAAATTTCGAACATGGGAACCGCCATGGTTGCCTATATTTGGTCAAGATCCACTCAATCCACAGGTTTACCCATAGGAGGGTATATAAAGGACAGCGAAATGAGTCCAGATCATTCAGACTTGTTCTTGCATGTGAAACCAAGCGGCAGGCTAAAACCATTTATCCTGATTCATTTTAACTGACTACGTCGTTATTAACTTTTTTTTCAAAGGAAAAACTGAGTGACAGGACTTAACATGGCCTAGCGACTAGATGTTAACCTGCCGCTAAGTGGTGGCATAATTAAAACTGAGCGGCTGGTTTGCAGCAGATTATGTGATTTGCCACAAACTGAACAGCTGGTTAACACGAAGGACTCTGTTTCTCACAAACTGAGCGGCTGGTTAACATGAAGGACTCTGTTTCTCACAAACTGAGTGGCTGGTTAGCATGAAGAACTCTGTTTCTCACAAACTGAGCGGCTGGTTAACATGAGACTGTTTCTCACAAAGACTATATTTTCCCGCCTAAATTTGGAAGAAAGGTCAAAGTCTCATTCTGACAGAGTATTTGCTATTCGAAATTGTGATCTCAAGCTTGTTTAAGTGAACAATGTGGTTAGTAAGTATATATTATTGTTGAATAAGTGGATAGATACATGTAGCAAGTTGCTGTGCTGCAATGCAAGCAGATATTTCTTGAATACGCTTCTGACAGTAAAGTTGATTATTATATCATGGTATACTAGTAATAGATCTGTCATATTGGACATGTGTTTTCTGTGGCCGTTTATAATCATAAATGTCACATCGGCGTGGTTTCGTGAGAGGCCGACCCGGGTCCACGATCTCGACTCCTATGACTTTGGCTGTGGAAAGGAGTCCTGGGATCTCTCGAGTCTGGAACCGAGTGTCGCTTAAGATGCGTTCTCATGTATTCTGTACGTTTGATAGGAATAAGGCACCAATTGCACGTCCATGCAGGAAGGACTGTGTGTCTGCTCTTGGTGTGTCTGTTCAAACCATTTCTATGCATGAAGACGGCATCACATTTATCACAATAGTGGGATGCTATTTTACTGAGAGATAGCATAGGAATGATGCTTAGCGATGACAAAGGGTATGACGTCATTTTTTATGACGTGGGCGACGAAAGTGGTGACGTCATAAAAAGATGTTTGGTTTATGAAAACTGACTGAAAAGATGAGCTTGGAGGACACCTGTGATAAAGACGGATAATAACGATGTACTGGGCTGATTCACCTATGGTGGGCGTGTAGGTCCAGACAGGAGAGACCAGGGCTGAGCCACCAACAATTCCCTCCTAGCAGGCAAAACTACAACCGAGGGACCAGAAGCACCCCTAAACCACTTTTGGATTCTAGAAGCACTAGAGTCATAGAGGAACTTTTCCAAGCGGTCAAGAATCTGAGACTAAAAGGAAATGACTGTTGTTTCATCGTTTTTCAAAAAAACTTTGTTTCATGTTTCAATAATATACGATAACTAACAGACACATGGTTTTATGACAAGGTCGATCAGGATCTCACTTTCAAACATACCAAACTGGTAGAAAAGAGACTAGACCAACCAGTCCGAAATAGTGAGATTAATGCCCAAACCGCCAGTAGGTTGATTCCAAACCCGCTCACCACAGCGTGGTTCTACCTACTTCCAAAAGTGCACAAAGCTAAGCAAAACAACTTGACCCCAGGCAGACCTATCATCAGTGGCATAGGCTGCCCAACTGAACTCATCAGTAGCTTTGTGGATGAGCACATCAAAGTTCATGTTTCCAAAATCAAATCCTACGTGAAAGACACCACAGACTTTATCAATCAAATAAGAGGCATTCAGCACGACAAAGGTTGACACCATTCTAGCAGTAGCCAGATTCTGTAACAAACATGGAGTACCTGGCGACCTCTCCATCAGAGGCCTCCTGAATCTGCTCAAACTAGTCCTGGAATGCAATAACTTTGAGTTCAATGGTGAGCACTACCTACAGATAGGAGGTACCGCAATGGGCAGCAAGGTAGCATGCACTTTCGCATGCATTTTTATGGCTGATTTTGAAGAAAGACTTCTACCCACAGCACCCCACCAACCGGCACTCTTTGTCAGATATATAGATGACATCTTCATGATATGGGAACATGGCAAAACGGCTTTAGATGAATTCATGACATACATGAACACAGCCCACCACAGCATAAATTCACCATGGAATCATCAGAAACTCAAGTGTCACTATGGTCAAACACACGCAAGACCACACTACATGTATCATCTTCGACCTTTTTACAAAACCTACAGATACACACGGCTATCTACACTATGATTCTGCACACTCATCAACGTGTAAGGATGCGTCCCCATACGGACAGTTTCTTAGATTAATATGCATCTGCACCCTCATGCAAGATTACGACAGGAACAGTATCCTCAACAAGGATATTTTGAATCTAGAGGATATCCTATCAATATCCTCAACGATGCCAGAGCGAGAGCCAGGTCACAAGACAGACAGCAAATCCTCTACTCACCGCCAAAAACTAACACAAGTTCACAACAAAGGCCAATCTTCATCTGTGAATTTACCCGTACAGGGATTTTTTTGAAAAAAATAATCAAAAAATACTGGCCGATTCTACAAGCCGGGCCGATTCTACAAGCCGGCAACAAATGCAGAATAGCGTTTCCAGACCCCCCCCCCCTCTTTTTGGCTATAGAAGAAATAAGACAATCAAAGACATGATCGTCATGGCTAAACTACCGTCTAACAAACCCCAGGTTCAACATAGAAACCCCCTCCAAGCCTGCAAAACAAAAAACTGCAACATCTGCCAACACATGCAGAAAAGCAGATACGTCTCGAACTCACATACTGGCCTATCCTATAGAGCCAAGATCATAGGCAATTGCCAGACCAGAAACATTGTCTATCGCCTAACATGCGATATATGCAAAAAACAGTATGTAGGAGAATCCCTGGCGCACTTTTAAGATCAGAATCCAAGAACATCTTCGATCCATATCAAACCTCTACAAAAGTGAGAGATATGACACTCCAGTTTCCAGACATTTTTTAAAGGCCTGGACACACCAGAGCCGACATGCAATTTAGAATTATCCAGGTGCTCACATCAGACCAGGACAACCAAAATTCCACACCATGGAGAATGAAAGAATGTTATGGGATACACCAGCTCCACACTATGGAGCCAATAGGCAAAAACCTAGCGGGATATAAGGACACCCATTCCCTGGACCTACACGCCCACCATAGGCGAATTGGCCCAGTACGTCATTATTATCCTCCAGTTTTTCCTTTGCCGCAAACTAGTCGCTAACTAGCGGCTAGTTATCCGCAAAGTAAACTTTTTCGTAGGGGTTAGTGACACATCCAATGGAGGAATCCAGTTGTCCCACCCATCTTTAGCTAACCTCCACCCATACTTTGCCCGTGTTGGGATCGATCGATCCCTGAACACCCCGACTATCAATTTTTAGAAAACTACAGGTAAGCTGTTGAATATTTTGATATTAATTTTACTCGGCAACAGCGACCAGTCGAATTAGTTTCAAAATATTCAACAGTATGTTTATCAAATTAATGGTAGCCATACAATTTTTACAACAACGCTTTAGCCCGTCACCAATTATGCATTCGTGATGAACTTAATTACGTCATTCATGACTTGTAAGAATCATACAGAAGCCATGTTTAGCCCGATTGACTATTAAAGTGTTACAGTACAGCTCACATATACCTTAAAACTTTCATGGACAAATCCCTGAAAAAGTTCTCTTTACGATATAAAGCTTATTCTGTTGAATATTTTACAGTGAATTTGACTGGGCGCTGTTGCTGCCTTAATTAGGCAGCAACGGCGTCCAGTCAAATTCATTTCAAAATATTCAACCGTTTTCTGGTATGATTGCCGTGCAAATGAGATATAGAGAATTCATCGGTGAAAGGGTTACCATGTTTCCAAAGTAAAATACAATATACTATTGAATATTTTGAACATAATTGGATTGGAGGATATTGCTTCCTAAGGCCGCAATGTCTTCCAATTCAATTACCTTCAAAATACTAACATGTTTTTGTTTTGGAAATATGTTAGGTTATTTATGAGCTGTACTGTATGAGTTGACTAGTAGTGTAAAGCTGAGTAATAACAGAAATACAATGCCGTGAGTTAACTGTTTCTGATATCGTCTAGTGAGATATTTCTCATATTATGCACTCTTCGCATATGAGCACGCAGATTATCAGCCCGTGCCGTTTCTTTACCACAGATGGTACAGGAAAATTTACTGTTATTATCATGGATATATTTCTGGTGCTTTTGCAAGTCTCCTCTTGCGGAGAATGTTTTACCACAAATATTGCACAAATGTGCTTTTTGGTTTGAATGTCGCTTCTCATGCGCTCTACAGCATGACCTAGTTTTAAATTTTTTATCACAGATTGGGCAACAAAACGTAACATCTGTCCTGTGTGACTGAAGATGTCCGTAGAGAGTAGAATACAGCTTGAATGTTTTCCCACATTTAGTGCATTCATAGTGTTTATCATTAGAGTGAACCTGTACATGTGTGTCAAGGGTGGATTGATACACAAACCCTCGTTTACAAATCTTGCATATGTATCGTATTTTCTTGTTACCAGAATGTGTATCGACATGCATTCGCAGTAATGCTTCAGTTTTATATCTCCGGTTACAAATCTCGCACTGATATTTACATACAGTAATGTGAACATTGCTATGGCTTGCCAACACAGTCTTGTTAAGAAACCCCTTTCCACATACAGCACAACAAAATGGTCGGGTTTCAGTTGAGTGAAGCTTTTCGTGGTAACGGAGGCTGTTAGGATAGCGAAATTTCTTACCACAAACTTTACAAGTGTATTTTGAAGGCATATGATTGGATTGTTGATGAGCATGTAAATGTCCAGCAGAAAGGTAACTTTTTGCACACATTGAACACTGATATGGTCGAGCTCCACTGTGCTTAAGCATGTGCATCTTTAGCGATGGTTGATGTTTGAAGTTGACATTACATCCAGGAAAGGTACACTGATATCGATGACCATCACCATGCTCTGAACGCTTATGTTTCTTTAGTGAACCCCGATTTTTAAATTTATCATTACAAATATCACATCGAATATTGAGCAGAATAGATGTATGACACTGTCGCTCATGATCTTTCAGTTTTGCTGCAGAACTACATACTTTTTCACATTCGGAACAAATACTGTCTATAGTCATACCGGCACTTTCTTTGCCTATTAAAATCTCATCATTAGCGAGTACATCTTTGATTTTGCTTTCTACAGATATGCTAGTGGAGCTAAGATATTTTTCACTTTCCAATAACTCGATTGACGTGTGTATTTTGTGTACTTTGGAATCTGAACAAATCACATCAGTCTTGAGAGAGGTGCATGGCATAGCTCTCTCCGTATTAGTTAATATGACTCCTACTTTATCACCTGTAGGTGTAGCTTGAACTCCAATATTCTGACAATGCTCTGCTGGATGTGGTTCAAGGTGTGCTGGTAGGTTGTAGCCATGGCACTTCTGTTGAAAGGACTGAGATAGAGCACTAGATTGCAAACTGGTGTCAGCAAACTCCTGGACATTTTGTAAACAAACGTCACCGTTACTGTGTGCAGTTTTGATGTTCACTGAAAGGAAAATACCATTAATGATTGAATATGTTATGTTTTCTCAGGTACATTACTTTGTATCCTTATATACACTATAGCTCAGAAACAACTTTACATGTTTCCAAAACAAAATAAAATGTACTGTTGAATATTTTGAACATGGTAATTGGATTAGAAGAAATATTTAACAGAACATTTCTTGTTAACATGTCATTTTCATTTTGGAAATATGTTAACGTATTTATAAACTGTATGTATGTGACCAAACCTGTTTAACCCTTTAATGGTCAAGTTTTGTAATGAAAAATCGAAAAATGTTCTTACTAAATGTTATTTGCAGGTTAAGAGAATACTTATTTTTGAAAATTTAGCACTGAAATGAGTGGCTCGGTCATCGAGCCAGTCATTCCAGTGTTAAAATTTCAAAAATAGTCTTCTCTTGGCCTGCAAATTCGCATTCCTCAATACCACTGCAGAGGCCGGTTTTGGTCGGCTTGACCATTAAAGGGTTAAGATTATCACCTATGTGTATGCATATTGTACGCTTTCATGAGTCAGTGGAGATTGTTTCAGGCAGGTGAACAAAGAACACCTCTCTAAATGAACTCCCATCAAGCGGCATTCAGAGGAAGTATTTGCTAAGAGTGTTTTTGCTACATGGAACATAAGCCGACAAGAATACGGGCCAAGTTTGGTTGAAATCTGTCCCGCAATTAATGAGAAATAGTTAAATAACATTTAACAGTTTTCTGGAGTTTTGTTAAATGCAAGATGTCGAAAAAATGGACTATTTGGTATTCAAATTTCTGGATAGAAGCTGCGCAAAAGACTAACAAGAATAGGGTGCTTCCAGCCATGTTTGAGTAAAATAGACTTGGCGGTTTATGAGTAGTCTTTCAAAAGATTTCTGTGAATTTTTTCGAATTCAAGATGGCCACCATAAAAGTGGACTAATCAAATTTCTGTACCATATATAATGTAAGTTATGAACCCTAAACCTACCTTGGGTCATACATTTGTACGAGACAAGTTTGGTTGAAATTAGCCCAAGGATAAATGCTGAGTAGTCTGTAAAGCAAAAGTTGATGGACAGTTGCTATGGCAAAACCTCACTTGACCCTTTGTGGCAGTTGAGATAAGAAGTTGATAGACAAAATTGCTGAGATTATATAGGAGAACAATCAGGTCAAACTCATTGCAATGGTATCTTAGAACATGCAGTTGATAGTACGTCATCGCAAATCCCTACGATACCAGCAAGTTTGACGTGCTACACATACACACCCCTACCGACTCCCCTCACCACCCTGTGGATCAAGCCTAATGTAAAAGCCATCTCACAATTTAGAATAGTACATGTAGCCCTGCGTAACTCACAATAACAAATTTGGTTGAATTTCAACAAGTTTGATATTCTGCCCCAACCCCCATCATGGGTGAGGGGTGGGTGAGTATCAGAGCATAATATAAATGTTGCCTTACAATCCGCAATCTTATGGGTAACTCACATACATGTACCAAATTCGGTTGAACTATACAAACTTTGGCATTCTGCCCCCTTCCCACCCACATCATCCATGCCACCACAGGAACAGAGCCTAATGTAAACATCGTCTCACAATCCATCATATTGTTAACTCACATAGCAAATCGGTTTAAATTCCACCTAACGGTTTCGGAGGAGATAGCATAAAGAATTGCCAGAGGAGATTGCAATATCCCTGCTGTTTTTTCTAAATGTTATACGTGGTGATAATACATGTAAATTAGAGAGACTTAGGCCTGTCTACTAGTGGTCATTGTAGGCATAACCCTGACTTCCCTGAGAATTAGATATAAAGTATTCAGATCATACCTTCATGAGGTAGAAGTTCAGTTAGTTGTCTACAGTCATCAATCGCCCAGTGAGTGTATGTTGTAGATTTCTGTTTAATTTCATTTCCAGTCCTGTTTGTCACTTTAGCAACCGTCTTGTCAGCATCAACAGAATCACAGTATGTCCCAGTTGCTGTTTCCGTGTAAATTCTGCTTTGGCTATACCAGGCATTAGGACTAATGAATTCATCTTGAACACCAGTATCCGAATCACGATTGAAGTCATCATCAAAAACTGAACCGTGGTTGCTTGTGCCGCCGGGGTATGATGATTTATCATTAGCAGAATCTGAAAACCGCTGATGAGATATAGATGTATCTATAACATACTCGGGCGTCTGACAGTCAGACTCCAATGAAAATGCTGGAAAAAGCTCATTCTTGTCAAAAGTCTCGTTCAGCACAAAAGTAGTTTGAAGCTTCCCATTATCAATGCTAATTGAAATACTGCCCAATATTCTGAGGTTCATTTCAAAATATATATAATTCATACACAGTTGTGTAATGCATTCGATTAGGTTTGATTTGAATCGCTTCGGTATGGAACTCTGTGTACTGGCCATCATGTCAGATTCAGCATCGCTTAACATCACTGGATATGTACATGTTGAGAACCTGAAAATATAAAAATAACAATCTTGAATGACAATCAGATTCTCTAAAGTTCTCATAAATTGATATAGAATGTGTATCTTAAATAAAGTTAGGAATATTTGCTACTTTATGAACACTAACTAATTAGGAGTGTACTGTACCGCCCGAAACCAATTCAACATTACATTATTCGCATAAATTTCGAGGCCAGAACGCGTTGAAATTTGTGACATGGCCAAAAACAATTTCGCAATGGCGCATGTAGTTTTTGCTCAAACCAAAACGTATTCACGTTAAAGTCTAAAAACGAGCTTGTATGGAAAAACTAAATTTTATAATTGAGTCAGTAAATGCAGTTCGCATGTTACGATTTTGGTAATATGCGATTTATTTGGCGAGCAATAATGAGCCAGTTTAATGATATACATATACTAGTCAAAAAAAGAAACTTCTGCACCAATTTGTCTCAGTAAAGTTTTCGCTGCTGAGGAAAATATTTCATTAACGACAAAAGATCATTTAATGGTTTATGGGAATTATCAATCAGCTATCCAATTTTCCATGGCACAGCACAGGATAGTTCACAAAGAACTGATACAGGCAAGGCGTCATTTTCCAAATTCACAGGTCTATGTTGTGTTGCACACCGATAACAGAAACATCTATGCATGGAGTTCATAAGAGAGTTGATTTCTGCTTGGGGAATATTGTTCAACTCGTGCTAAAGTGCCTGTTGAAGTTCATTCACATTTGCCGGGGGGTTAGGGCGCCGTCGAATGCTCTTGTCAAGATTATCCCACAAATGTTCAATGGGGTTAAGATCAGGACTTTTCGAAGTCATTGATAAAGTTGATGTTCTGTGTCTGCATGTAACACACTGTCTCGAGCGGTGTGACAAGCGGCATTGTCTTGCTGCAAAATCTGGATAGTGCCATTATTACGGAAAAGATGAACAACGAAGTGTGCGAAGATTTCTTCTCTGTAATGACAAGCATTCATATTACCAGGAATGAGGACACTCCTGTAAACACCGCCAAAACGATCCCGCTCCAGTGTACAACTATAAGTGTAATGCTCGTTGCTTCGGTGATAAACTTGTACCATGCCATCACTTCGAGATAGTGAAAAACAAGACTCATCCGTCTCATTGTTGTCTGGTGCAGCCTGGATGTCAGCGAGCCCAATCTAAACAATTCCGGCAATGCCAATCTGTCATGACACATTATACTGTTAAATATTTAGAAAATAACTTGACTGAAAGTAATTGCTGCCTAAGGTAGGAGCAACTGTCAATCAAATTATTTATAAATTATTCAACTGGTTATTAGCTCAACTGGCTTGAAAGACCAAGTGAGCTTATGCCATGGCAACCGTCCATCGTGTGTCCGTCCGTCAACTTGAAACTCTTTAAGTGACCTCTCAAGAATCGCTGGGCCGATTTCAATTATATTTGAAAGGAAGCATCCTTAGGGAAGTCGATCAGCGAATTTGGTCGGCGGCCACCTTGGATTTCGGCCGATTTTTAGAAACAGCTTTAAAAATCTTCTCCGAAACCGCTTGGGGGATTGATGCACACGTCATGAAATATGATCTAGGGCAAGAGCTGAACCAAGTTTGGTCAAATGATTTGGCGGCCATCATGGATGACCTCGTTTTAGCGAAAATTACTTCTCCAGAACCGCTGAAGGGATCGGACCAAAGTTTGGCAGATATGATTAGGGACTAAGGGCCAGGGCTGGGATCAAATCCTTTCAAAAGTATTGAAATTCAAATACAAATACTTTGAAATTCTTCAAATACAAATACTTGCTTTTTGCAGTCTTTAAATACAAATACTTAAGGAAAGTATTTGAAATACTTCTCAAATACTTCTTAGATGTCTTATAGAAGACAAAAGGATGGTAGAGATGTAATTCTAGTGATGGACAGCCAGACCTTCAAAATTACATGAGCACAGACAATCATACATGTAGACAGCAAACTAAGGGTACCAAATCAAACACGTATCATTTTTTGAATGGAAATATTATGTACGGAAAATATCTCAGATATCAGTATTTTATTTATTGCATATTTGTGGATGGAATTAATTGTATACATGTAGGGCCAAGTTTGATGGGTTAACCACAGTTAAATATAGTTGACTAGATCCCAGCCAAAGTTGAAATAGTAAACTAGCTAGTATAGTTAATCAACCAGCATCCTGAATGGTTAATGCAAAATTATATCAAATTCAAAATGACAGATAACCTTCGCTTTCCATGTTTAAATGCATATAAACATGTAAATATTTCAATATCTAATTTAAAGCGATGCTAATCTCATCTCAAATGTTGTATTGCACCGATATAATATGGTTTATAGATTCCATATCATTCATATCCTGTCACATTCCCTGATCTGTATCACAATTATCTGTTTTGTAATATTGAGTAATTGTTGAACAGTGATCGACACCATTTTGTCTCCTCAAGCTATTGAGTGTGATGTCATGTAAGCTCCAATGCATCACATTCTTTATTATGTAATGGTCATCCCATTGAATATTTTGAAACTAATTTAACTGGAAGTTGTTGCTGCCTATGGCAGCAACAACTTCCAATCAAATTGGTTTCAAAATATTCAACAGCTTACCTGTAGGATTGCTTTTATACCACTTTGCCAAACTATAGCTGGAGCCTCTATGACTGAGCGTATATACCGAGGCAGACACACCAGGGTTTTTCTGATTGGTTGAAAAGTAAATCATGACAGCGATCATAGGGTGTAGAAATGTACATGTGTACCAACATATAACCACTAAATCCTGAATATCTTTTCTTAGTGGCGTGATAAAAGGCTTAAAATTACCCGGATAGTTTATGACCGGCGTGTTAAATCGCCTGAATAGCTATCAAGAGATGGGATTAGTTATCCTTTAAGTTTGATGAAATTATACTTTCCTGATGTATGGCTATGTTCTCAAGGCCTATTCCCTTCCCACTGTATCTCAAATGGACACCGTTAGACGCTTTAGCATGCTACATGTAACGTACTCATTGTCATAGCATCATAGCCCACAAAATAAGACATAAATCTTGCTTCGCTGGTGAGGCTTTCATGATTGCGGGTTTTTGTATATAACTGACAATGTACTTTGCAAAATTGAAACCAGGTTTATTAACCATTTCTCTGACAAATCCCTGAAAAAGTAGTCTTTATGGTATATAACTTATTCTGTTGAATATTTTAAATTCATTTGACTGGAAGAATTAATTTCAAACAGTTTTTCTATATGGTCGCCTTCGGAAAGAGAAATGGTGAATTCATCTGTGAGAGTTAAAGTTCAGACAGAAATGAAATAACATTAAGCAAGGTTTATTTATTGATTTTGTTTAATTATTTAGATCTTTGCTGATTATTCATAAGATTATCTCATTTCAAAACTTGCATTCAAATTGTTACCGAAGATATTCCGATCTTTAATTAATTTGAAAACAATGTTGCTCTATCCTGCTGCTGTCTAAGAAAAGCATTAATGTTTCCAAAACGTACACCAGTATTTCTTTTACAATTAATCTTTTAACATTATGAAGAAAAGGGATAATTAACTGCCATCTAACTGAATGCTATGAATATAAAATTCAGGATGACAATGGTTAACACTCTGGTATCTATAGTCGTGCAAGCTAGTACAATGGAGGTGTTGTTAATACATGTACCTGATCAGCTCTACTTACTTTGCTTTGAAAGGAAATAATTGCCCACTCCATTATTGATAAGACATGTGAGATTTAGACCAGCTAAACAAGTTTCTTAGTCAGATTCAATTATCTATCACAGTTTTATGCTGTTAACCGTTTAATGGTCAAGCCAGCACAAACTGATCTCTGCATTGGTCTTGAGCATTGCCCATTTACAACCCAAGAGAAGACTATCTTTTAAACTTTACCACTGGAATGACTGCCTTTATAGCTGGTCATTCCAGTGGACTGGAATATATTTATTACATGTACCTTTAAAACAAGGTTTTTACAATTTTGGTGTGAATGGGATAGCAGGATTTATTTATTTTATTTATTTATTTATTTTTTTAGATGTGCTAAAACTATTTGACTCAAAGTTGGTTTTTGGAAACACTTATATTCAAATTATACCCAAAAATATTCAGAGCTTTCATTTTATTTGTAAGTTTCTGAATTTCAAATTCCTAAGTTTCATTCCTTTTCACATGACAACTGGTCTTCATACTGAAAAGCAATACTGTACTTGTAGGCTGCTGCTGTCTAAGAAAACAACACTATTTCCAACATCTACACATGATCGTTTCTTCTACAAATTTTAACCATTTGACATAAGTGAGCAAGAAAGCGTAATTAACCCCACTGCCACCCATTCACCCAAAATAAATGAATGATTTGAATATAAAATTCTGCAAGCTAGTATAATGGAGGTTTTGTTGTAACTTGACCAGCTCTACCTACAGTAGTTTGCTTTGAAAGGTGATAATTGCCTATTCTACTACAGATAAGAATTTTAGAATTAAACCGGCTATACAAGACATAGACAGTAGGATTCAGTTAGAGAAGAGGAGGCGGTAACGGGCAGAGCTGTGAAAACGGCGACCACGGGACCGCATCTCTGTTCGGCCAACTGACAATCGCTGGAAACATAGGCAATCTCCTTTACTCCTCCTCGCCTCGCTCCACCCAGGAGTATAAGTGGGTACCAGTGTAAAACTGGGGAAGTTATCAATAATAGACTGAAACATAAACCAGCCTAGAATGGCGTGAATGGGACCTGGAATCAGGGTCTCGATAGACGCCAATCAAACCAATAACTTCTTCAATTCAGTTAGAGAGCAGGACAGTACTATACATTGGTAAGGAATTGGGATGTAACAGCAGGCAAAGGCCAGACTGGAAGCAAAGCTCATTTCATTCTATATATGCATTGATAATGTGTGTTACATAAAACAAAAAATTATGTGAATATTTTGAAAGCCATCTGACTGAAAATTAAACGAAATCACAGATTTCTTTTTTCATGAGAGAGTTCTTAAATATCGACCTAGTTTCAATAATACTCAGAATTAAAAAGAAACCGCCCCCACTATCAAGAGCGCAGCGACTAACCAAAGAGATGGGTGACTTAAGAAAGATTTTATAACAAAATAATCTGGACGCAAAATGGTGTGACATCACCCGCCCAGACATAAACACGATCAACGACGTAAGCCGATTTAGTGTTAAAAACTGTGAATTTCATCCGGGGAATACACACAAATATATTTCATACTTCTTGATCGCCATTGAGGGTTAAAGGAGGCGATCCTAACTGACGCGTTCTCATACGCTCACTTAGTTAAAAGATGGAACATTTGATACCAATGGAAATAGGAGACACTAAGTCCCCACTACAACTAGATATATTAAAGGATAGATACAACCTGGATAACTGATGCATCCTCCATAATAATCTAATTAGTAGTCGAATTAAAGATCCAAGGCACAGAATAACACAAATAAACACAAGTAAAACTTTGAAAATTTGCTCAATTCAAAATGGTGTCACTATTGTTTAGCCATGTGCTAGTTTAGTTGTGGCGGGTACCTGGTTCCAAGAACCAGTAAGAGTTTCTGTGAAGGTATAAAAGTCTTAGAGCACAATCACCAAGGTGGTTGTTATCAATAAGTAATGTAATGGTAAATATGGATAGATGGAGAAATTCAGAATTTCAATTTTAAAACAGATTTTAAAAATGGAATCATGTTAGTAGGCAAATTAATTTCAAATTTTTGAGCAAGTAGAATTAAGTTAGTCAAATTGTTTTCACATATTTAACCTAGATTTCATATCACCTCTCTGCCATGTCTAAGAACCAGTGCTTGGAATTTTAAATGAAGATAATAAAGAACGCATATAATTTTATGTAGAAAATGGATACGTACTCAGCATGTACTCTTAAGTACTCAAAAGTACAAATACAGAGTACATGTACTCATAAAAAGGCATGAGTACTGGGTACATGCGAGTACTTGAATATCTGTACTTGAGTACATTGGCCCCAGCCTTGATATTACCCACAAGAACAATTGCAATAAATGGAAGGCATATATATTTGCCTATGTCCGCCCATACATTTGCCCACCTGCGCCCAAAGTATAGTCTTTTCCGCCTGGGCGAAGATTGAAGGAAATTTCAATTTCCCTTTCTCCAAGATCTAACAATACTTACCATTCTATTACTTCGGATAACAAGCTATCCTGACAGCTGGCTCTAAGAAGACTTGGTAAGCTTTACCGGCTCCTGGAACCGGGTACCCGGTTCCCAATAAACGGGTACCAATCAGCCAGTGAGGCTCATATTGTTTTCATAGCTACCAAACAAGAGAATACCTATGGCTTGCCTCTGTGGGGCTGGGAGGCAGGGTCCGTAATAGAATGGTAAGTATTGGTAGATCTTGGAGAAAGGAAAATTGAAATTTCCTTCATTCTCCTTCGATCAATACTTACCATTCTATTACTTCTGATAACACCAGATTTAGTCAGTAACCTGGTGGGAAGGGGCAAGCAATCAAATGCCTCTTTTACCCCTTGGAGAAAGATAGACTTAAAAACTTGATAAACGGAGACCTAAAAGGACCATCAAGTTAAAGGGACCGAATCACATTCGCATCACCGGCCCCCACCTTTTTTCTCCTAAGAAAAGGGAGAGAACTCACGAACATGTATCTCGCCTGAAACACGAATATGCAAAGAGGGTTAACTGCTCTTAGCATATATTAGCCTGGGAATGAGCATGAATATATAAGATGAATGATCATGATATATAAACATAATACAAAAAACTCTCAATCTTGAATTACCTTATGATTATTGGATTCCAGACGTGGAGCCTTCAACCAATCACTTGTTCGACCATCCGTGACACAATCTTGGTTGTAATCTCCTCGCTTGATCATGTCTGCCCATAACTTTTGCATTTTCAAATACCAAAAGGGAGAAGGGCAGTGTGGCCGTTTAACTATCGTTTCAAAACAGCTAAAGTGAGTGGATTGGCGGAGACTGACACATCCCTCATATAGTAATCCGTGAAAGAGGACTCACAGTGCCATTGTGCAACAGCCATGATGTCCTCTAACGGAACACCATTGTAAAGGGCAGTCGAGGCGGCTATTCCTCTAACATTGTGTGCCCTTGCGCATTGCACCTGGTGCCCAGTCGCAATCTCGTGGGTAGTTTGAATGCATTCCACCACCCAACAAGAGATAGAATCCATGGATGCGGTGCCATATGGCTTCTTACATGGCAGATCCACAGATTTCTATCATTCGACCGTAACGAGTCTGTCCGTCTTTTGTACTTAGTCAAAGCACGGACTGGGCACCAGACACTGGCATCACGATCAAACCTAGTTAGTTTCGGTATAATGATTGGTTTGCCGGTATATTTCAAAGGTTGATTCTTTGACATAAACTCTGCTCTTGGCAGTAGACGCAGACCCTCTCCGGAGACAATAAATCGGTCCCTCTCTGCTGAAAGCACATGGATCTCACTGCACCTTCTCGCTGAGGAAGCTGCCAATAGAAAAACTGCGTTTAGAGTCAAATGCTTTAGACTAGCCGAATGCAAAGGTTCGAAAGTGTGCTTGGCCAGTATATTAAGCACAAAAGATAGACTCCAGGCTGGAATGGCTACCGGTTGTCTCGGTCGGAGATTGCTCATTCCCTTCAACATCACATTTAACTGGGCCACCTCTGGACTATCCATGTTGGCTAGACAAGGGATAACTGATGCCAAAGCTGACTTGTATCCAGCAATTGTGACAGAAGCCAGTCCTGAATAGAACAGCTCACTGAGAAAGTCTGTTATTTGCTGAATAGTGGATTGAAAGGTATCAATACCCTTTCCTTCACACCAGTCTGCAAATTTGTTAACCTTGTGGTTATATGACTTGAAGATTGACCTCCTTCTCGCAGCTCCGATGAATTTCACAGCTTGTCGAGAAAAACCTTCCGACGTGGAACGTTGTTTGATAACATCCACGCAGTCAATTTGAACATTTCGGGACGCTCGTGTAGGAAGCGTCCCCTGGCCTGGGAGATTATATTCGGAATCTCGGGTAACTGCAGATCCAGAAAATCCATGAACAACACCCTACTGGACCAAAATGGTGCTATTAACAGGACCAGGCACGGTTCCTCTCTGATCTTCACCAATATCTTTGGCAGAAGAATGGTGGGCGGGTACGCGTACGCGTGCATCACTCTCCAGCTTATCGCCAGAGCGTCTGTATCGACGGCATTTGGATCTGGAATCGGCGAGACATAAGTCATGATTTGAGCATTTTCCTTTGTGGCGAACAAGTCCACGTTGGTTTGTCCCAATGCTCGAAGATCCTGTGAAGAACCGGAGGGTTGAGAGACCATTCTGTCGGCAGAATCCTCTGTCTGCGAGACAAAGCATCCGCCAGAATGTTCAATCGCCCAGGAATGTGAGCTGCTTTCAAAACAACTGAGTAATTCCTGCACCATTGAATCAAGTGCCACACCTTCATACACAGTGTGGGTGACTTGGTCCCGCCTTGGCGATTTATACTGTCGAGTTGTCCGACCGTATCAAAATCACCTTGCCCCTGACCTTTGGAAGAAATCTTTCCAATGCCAGTTCCACTGCCATCATTTCCAACAGATTGATATGCAGCCGACTCTCTTGGAGAGTCAATGTGCCTGAAACCTGGTGTGCTCCCAGGCAGGCCGACGGCCAGCTGGGGGCGGGGTAGGTGCAGCGAAACTCCTACTAGGAGATTCTGACGCTTCTTCCACCATACAAGATGCAACATCATTGGCTCTAAACCTGGCACCAGCTTTGACAGGGATTCTGTTCTCTGTTTCCACAAAGACATCAGATACAACTGGATAGGTCTTCACATCAGAGCAGCGTACAGGACTACCTGCTCCATGGAGACCATCATGCCCAGCATCTGAAGAAACTGCCTCGCCTGAATGTGGTTTCCTAATCGAAAACTCTTGAGGATGGCTAACAGAGACACCACTCTGGGCTCTGACGGGTAAACCCTGCCCTCCTCGAGATAGAACCGCATCCCTAAATAAACGAACTGCTGAGTGGGTATGAACTTGGATTTCTCTTTGTTGACTATCCAGCCTAGATCTGAAAGCAATTTCAGAGTCAGAGCGGTATCCACCTCTAACTTGTCTGCCTTGATAAGCCAATCGTCTATGTAGGTGTGAAGCGCCACATTCTCTCTTCTGAGAAATGCTGTCACCGTAAGGAACACTCTGGTGAAAACCCGTGGAGCTGTCGACAGGCTCTGATGGGTAAACCCTGCCCTCCTCGAGATAGAATCGCATCCCTAAATAAACGAACTGCTGAGTGGGTATTAACTTGGATTTCTCTTTGTTGACTATCCAGCCTAGATCTGAAAGCAATTTCAGAGTCAGAGCAGTATCCACCTCTAACTTGTCTGCATTGATAAGCCAATCGGTTGCAGATGTGGAGCGCCCCAGGGGCTGAAACGGATGCTCCACGATTTACGTTCGGACCGCCTGACCCCGCGTCAGACCCTGCCAAGTCCTCCTGGAAAGGAACTTGACCATCATATCGGACGATCACACTGCACAAACGTCACACCTATTATCAAGATTACATTTGGCACATTTAAAGCAGACATGGTCCTTGAACAAGACCTTAACAAACTTGTGGCACTCGTCACATGATGGCGGGGCTGGCTTGGCCTATAAATAAACACAAACCTACATGTACAATAAGCAAGCGGAACGAAACAGGAACGGAAGGCAGACAAATAATTTTCAAACATATTGACCATAAATTAATTGTAACCCTCCAGCACCCCACCCCGCAATGTTACAGCAAAGATCGCATTGACTATGACGACAAGAACGAAGCGGACATGATACACCCATATACTGATCCTGACGGATGTATAAACGGAACCAGGAACCATTTCGCATAGCATTCGGGGTATATTTACTACTCAATATAAATTATACTCCTAACGAAGGCCAAAACGATATGTGAAGAAACAACAAAATGAAACAAACTGCTGTAAGACCCGGTAAAACCGCAGACCACACATCTTAATCAAGAATTTTGAAACCACCGATCATTGCAAACAGATCGTGATAACACGTAAAACTTGAAATTCCAGTTTTTCTGGTACCAATAAAGTATGCAGCACCCAGAATCAGATGCGCGAATTAATGAAACATTTTCTTCACATAAAAATCTGAGATAACTCGGGTGTGACGTCACTCGCTCGGATAATACGGAGAATGACATCAGCCGATTTTCGTGTTCAAAAACTGTATAGCCAACACTTAATTTCATATCTGCCGATCGCCTGGGGTGAAGGAAGGCGACCAATCTGGCATATTTCGTTGTATTTCTATCGGTTAGAAATGCTTCAGTCCAGTTAATTAGTTGCTCTCCTAGACCGTACATTCTCATTTTCTTTAGAAGTCTTTTGTGTGGTACTGTATCGAAAGCTTTGGAAAAATCTAAGTATATTGCGTCTATAGGTTTGTTTACATCTAGATTGGATGTTATGGTTTCCATGTACTCCAGTAACTGTGATTTGCATGATCTGTTGTCTGAAGCCATGTTGACAGCTGGTGAAAAGGTTGTTTGTTTCCATGTGGTTCATTATTGCATCACGTACAAATGTTTCTAAAAGTTTGCAAAGTGAGCAAGTTAGACTGATGGGTCTGTAGTTGCTTGGATTACTTTTTGGGCCTTTCTTATAAATCGGACAGACATTAGCCATTTTCCAAATCTCAGGTATCACGGCTTCCTCTAAAGATTTGTTAAATAGGATGCTAAGGGGTACACTGATCTCTTTTGCTAGTTCAATCAAAATTTGTATGGGTATGCCGTCTGGTCCATGACTCTTATTTGGGTTTAGTTTTTTTAGTTTGGCTTCAATAGTCTCTGGGCTTATAGAAATATCTGGTAAAACAATGTTTGTGATATTGGGGATATTTTCTGGCATTGTATTTACGTTCTGTACATACGCTTGCAAAATAGATGTTCAAAACTTCTGCCTTTTCTATATCATTTGTACACACTTCATCGTTTGAATATTTAAGTTGGCCTACTGTTTCTTTGAGAGTTGTTTTGCTTTTGACATATTTCCAAAAGGACTTGGGTTTTTTCTTGCATTCTGTTGATATATTTCGTTCGAATGATCGTTTGGCTTGTTTGATACATGATGTAGAATTATTCCTTGCCATTTTATATTGGTTATAATCATCAGAATTCTTTGTTTTCTTGTAGTTTTTGTACAGTTTGTACAGGGTGTGTGTGGCACTGGAAGTAAGCCATAGGTGTCTCTGTTTACGGGGGTTTTGTTCTAACTTGGTGCTGGATAAGGGATAGGCACTAACAAATTAAGCCAATTTATTTTTTAAATATTTATGGTATTTATTAAATTATTAGCAATTTCTGCTTAGGCGCCCCGAAAATGGATAATCCACGCTAAGTACCCCATCCTATATATACAATAAGACAATTCTAGATTCTTTACGAAAACTAGTGACACGAGTTAAAAATAATAATGTTATGAACCTACGAGTTCATGTATGCTATATGAGATTCTAGACATATGCAATTTTCGCATGCCACATTGGTATCGACCAATGAAACATACTTTAGGAATAGGAATGTAAAGACTAATATTTCTTCTTATTCTTGTTCTTGTCGTGTAAATTCCGCCTCTCAGAGTTATCCTTCAGGCGAACCTCTTCTTCAAAATAATGTGGATGACCCAATTAGTTGAGCATTGCCCCCACACGAGTTAATGTAATGCGCGAACCCAATAGGAAGGTATCAAAGTTAAACGTCTGGAAATATATCAGCACCAACACTCAACTCATTCAAGAACCGAATTGACAGGTTCTGGTCCTCTCAAGATGTCCTCTACAATTACGAGAGTCCATTTACAAGACGTGATAGCACAACAATCCAGATTACCGATGAGCTGAGCATAGAGGCATAGCCTGTGCTCAGAAATTTACCTAAGTTACCTAAGCTGAAAAAAGCAGACTTTGATCAGATGAATCTGTGATTGAATCTGACATTTCTTTATTTGCGGATGATACTAAAGCTTATAGAACCATAACACATGCAGATGATTGTAAAGAACTACAACAAGACCTTAACTCACTGCAGCAGTGGTCAGAAACATGGCACGTCCGATTTAATCCTAAAAAATGTTCTGTAATGCATAGGCCATAATCACTTTAATACTTCCTATCAAATGATAGATGATGGGAAAACCCTAAAATTACATGACGAAAATATAATCAATGACCTAGGCGTGTCAATAGATACCAAACTAACATTTGAGAGCCATATAGAGAAGATAACTTCCAAGGCTAATAAAATGACAGGCATAATATGGCGTACATTCCAATATATAGATGAAGACCTGTTCATGAAACTTTATCCAACATTAATACGCTCTCACCTGGAGTATGCTGCCCCTGTATGGTCACCAAACACATGGAAACAAGCAGAAAAACTGAAAAAAATTCAGAGACGAGCTACGAAAATGGTGCCCAACTTAAAAAATCTAAATTACCGGCAAGATTAGAATATTTAGAACTACCAAGTCTAGTATACAGAAAAATAAGAGGGGATCTTATACATGTCTATAAGTACATGCATAACCTGTATACTGTGGACTCTAGAAAACTTCTAATTATCCGTCCAAGAAAGAGAACTAGAGGTCATAAATTTACATTACTAAAACCAAGAGCAAATACATCCCTTAGACAAAGCTTTTTCTCTAACCATGTCATAGACTGGTGGAACTCCCTGACGCCTGAAGTTGTTGAAGCTCCATCTCTGAATAGTTTTAAAACCAGACTAGATAAACTATTTATTCAACATCCTGTATACTATAATTATAGAGCTCTAGATGAACCATGTAATCCAAAAATGACTATTAGATAATGTAGCTCATCACCAAATTTATTGAACTAGCTGATAATATACACCTGTGCAAAAGTTAAGCACCACCCTAGTTTTACGCACATGCGAGGGTATATTCATGTGCTATGAAGAAAGCAATAGCATAAACATTTATGTACCCATCCATCTTAGTGCAAGAGGTAATAATGCAACTAGAGGAATGCTGATTATGATGGTGGGGAAACACTGTATGATTTTGTTTGAACTTGAAAACGAGGCCTGAATATGGTTACGTTGACACAACTGACAACTATTCCCCTACAGTTGACACACGTGGCTAGATTGTCATTAATGGTGTCTGAAAACGAAGTTTAACATCTGTTCACGAGTTTGAGACTGCCATTATTAATACCGGGTATATCCACCTTGTGCCTGGATGACGGCCTGGACACGACGTCTCATGCTGGTCACCAACCGACTGATACGCCATTGTGGTATTCGTTGCCATTCAAGATGGAGTGCGTCTGTTAATTCCTGTAGGTTCTGCACAGGAGGATCCCTCCTTCTCACCATGTTTCCCAGAATGTCCCAGATATGCTCAATAGGGTTCATGTCAGGGCTCCTTGCTGGCCATGGTAGGGTTTCGATGGCATTCTGGCGGAGGTATTCATGCACAGCTCTAGCACGATGTGGTCGGGCGTTGTCATCCATGAATATAGGGTGGGTTCCAGGTGCATGATTTACAAAATGAGGGACCACAACTCTATCCAGTATGGAATCTTGATATCTTTGCCCATTTAGTGTTCCAGGTACAGTCAACAGATCCAGCTTACAATCAAATGAGATGCACCCCCATATCATAACGGAACCTCCACCAAATGGAACTTCTTCCATGATGTTACGTTGGTCGTACGCCGTGTGTCTGGACCTCCATACACGAGTTCGACCATCTGTGGCATGAAGCAGGAACCGACTTTCATCGGACCAGTGTACCCGTCTCCAGGATCTCATGTTCCACTGTCTTCTTTCGTTGCACTACCTCAGACGCTCCTCTTTGTGGTGTGCAGTGAGGAGAGGACGTCTGACAGGTCTCCTAGCTTTCATGCCAGCAGCATACAGTCTCCTTTTGACGGTAGACATTGACACTCTATTGCGCGTTTCCCATTGCTGGCTGAGCACTCTGCTGTTGGTGAATGGAGATCTCCTAACAAGGCGTACTAGGGCTCGATCATCACGGGCAGTAGTCTTCTTCGGTCTTTCAGATCTAGGCCTGTCCTTCACCTCGTTAGTTTGCCCATGTTTTGCAATCAAACGACTGATTACAGTATGGTTAATGTTCAGCTGTCTGCCAATCTCTCTGCATGACATACCAGTGGTATGCATGCCTATGATTTGCCATTTCACACGATCACTTAACCTTCGTCTTGCCATAGCGGTTCACAATCAAGAGCTAATTCTCTCTGTACAAATAAACCACGGTCATGAACACAAAATTCCTAATCTTGTCGCCTAAATCTGTATGTAATGTTCTACACCTCAAACTGGACTTTTACATAACTGAACACGTGTGCTGTTTCCCGCCACACACGGACATCAAGCGGTGTGAAGTCATGCATGCATGTGCATTTTGTACTTGGAATTATGTCAGCTAACGCGGGGACAAAAAGTATGGCAGCCTAGTTGTACCATCATGTTTCTACGTTCTATTGTTTTTGCTGGTGCTTAACTTTTGCACAGGTGTATAGGATACAATGTCCTAAAAAGCTGTACATGTTATGATTATGATTATTATGATTATGAAAGTAGATACCAGCATGTATCTGTATCTGTACGAATACCAGGCAAAATCCTAATGGACATCACGCCTAGGTGCAGGCCTCGTAAACATGGCTGGATTTCACAGTCTGCAAGATTAAAATTGTCCTTTGATCCATTTAAAAACTGTATGTACACTATTTATATCGTCTCGTTCAGTCTTAGAATGTCATCTCACAGGAGACACTAGCATAGAGAAGGAGATTCGGATAGCGACAAACACAGGAAATGTAAACAACAACAATAAGACCAACCATGGCCTCCACAAGTCAGCATGCAAACAAATGCTAGGCGCAGCAGGGTGTAACCATGAGTATAGGCGGCACACCGCAGCTGACGCAGGGAACACCCATCTGCACCACAGCATTTTCACAAATCAGTGTTAGCCCTTGCCACTCCAATGTCAAGATTTACAATTTTCATATTAAATTAAAAGATGATCTGGTGTTCATTTTTCTGTAAATGTGGTGGATAATATTGCTGTCATAGACATCAACATAATCAACCAACCTGCTGAGAAATGTACACCGGCTTCTTTGTTATTTACCCAGCAAAAGATAGAATATTGACATCGGAGTGGTAAGAGTTAAACTCATAAATCTAACGGTTTCAAAGAGACTTAATTAATCAACAACAGTCAAATCATTCAAGAACAAACTAGATATCCAAGAAAGAACTTTTGAATTGGACTGAGCAAGCCATACTACAACACAAATACTTAGGCAATAACAAGCCAATGGCATATGCCTTGTAAAATGATGATGATGAAATTCTCCCCTGAGTTTTGTGTCAACAACGCAACAGGCAGCATCTCAGTGAATGAAATGTTGCTCCAACTACAAAATCATAGGGCAAATATGCAAACCCAATATGTACCAATGAAGATGATATCTTCAAAATTCCACCAACCATGGATCAATCATAACCGCAAACGACTCGCTCATCGAAAACAATATGCATGGAAAAGAGCAAAGAATTCTAAAAGTCAACGTGACCAGGACCATTATCAGAGCCTCAAACATGAGGCCAGAAAAGCAAATAGATCAGCTTATCACAGCTATGTCTCGGATATGCTTAATGATGATTGTAACTCTAAGAAATTGTGGAAATATATTAAGAGTAAGAAGAGTGATATGACAGGCATTGCTTCACTCACCAAAACTGGAATAACCTTCAGTGATAGCAAAGCAAAAAGTGACATCCTGAATGAACAATTCTGTTCTGTGTTCATGAATGAAGATCTCATGTCCATACCATCACTAGGTATCAGTCAACATCTGGACATGCCAGACATTAATGTATCAGTACCAGGTGTGACAAGCCTCTTAAGGAAACTGAATCCTCGTAAGGCCTGTGGACCAGACAGCATTCCAGGCCACCTTCTCCAAACCTTAGCTGATGAGACCACCCCTGCACTGACACCACTCTTCAATCATTCACTCCTCACCAGCAAAATCGCAACCATCTGGATGCATGTGCTTGTCCAACCACTATTCAAGAAAGGGGATAGAAGTTGTGCAGCCAATTATCGCCCAATCTCATTAACTTGTATATGTTGCAAGCTGTTAGAGCACATTGTTAGGAGTGAAATCAGTCAACATCTCGATATCCATAATATTCTCACAGATGCACAACACAGATTCAGAAAGAAGCGCTCATGTGAGACTCAATTAATTCCGACTGTAGATGATGTCGCAACCAATATAGACTCTACCGGTCAAATGGATGTCATCCTACTAGGCTTCTCTAAGGTGTTTGACAAGGTACCGCATCAACACCTCCTCGTCAAACTCAAACACTATGGCATTCGCGTCAATATATAAAATGGATTTGCAACTTTCTAAGCTCCAGAACACAACAAGTTCTAGTGGAAGGTCAAATGCCAGCTATTGGTGCAGTAACCTCAGGGGATACCTCAGGGTTCTGTTCTTGGTCCCACCTTATTCTTGATTTACACCAATGACCTGTGTGATAATATCAGTTCCGTAGTTCGTCTGTTGGCTGATAGCACCATCCTTTATGAGAATATTGCCAGCATCTCTGATGCTGATCGTCTTCAGTTAGACCTAAACAAACTAGGTGAGTGGGAGAAGCTATGGCAGATGGGCTTCCACATCGAAGGGCCATTCTCTCACAGTTATACAGCATCGAAAACCTATAGTGACAAACTACCAGTTACATGGACACATGGTCGAGAGAGTCGATAGTGCAGGCTATCTGGGGCTCAAATTCACCAACAAACTTAACTGGAACAAACATATTCAAGTAACTGCTGCTAAAGCCAACAGAGCTAGTGCATTTGTTTACAGAAGCCTAAAAAGGATGTCCAACAAAGGTACATAGTCAATGTTACAAAAGCCACATTCGACATATTCTCGAATATGCATCCACTGTATGGATCCCAAACCAACAGGGTGCCATCAATGATTTGGAGATGGTTCAGCGACGGTCAGCCCAAAGAATTTGTCGCAACTTCAGTCGTACCAGCAGTGCCACATCTCTAGTCATACAACTCACACTCGACCCATTGACATCAAGCAGGGACGTCAACAAAGCCTCTATGATGTACAAGATCATAAATGGCCTAGTAGATGTGCAACCTCGTGGAAACACAATCACAACAAGCAGGCACCAAACTAGAATCCACCATAGGCTGTTGATTCCGCACTCTCATACGGACATCAAACTTCACTCCTTCCCATCTGCAATTAGGGTGTGGAATAGTTTACCAGCAGATGCAGTGTCAGCACATTCAATAGAGGCTTTTAAATCAGCACTGCGTGGGTCGAGTTTCGAGTAAAGCAACACAACACATGTTTTTAGACTGTAAATACAAATCTCTTTTAACTTTGATACCTTTTATTTTGTTCGTGCACTGCATTAACCACTGTGGGACAATACTCAACTGGGTCATCCACATTATTTTGAAGATGAAGAAAAAAACATGTGTTTGCTGGAATAATGAATATCCAACAAATAATTTCACTGGAAGCAGTTGCTGCTTTAGGCAGCAAAAGAGTCAGGGAGCAAGCATTTCCAATTGAAACCAATTTATTTTTGACTGAAGCAAAAAGGCAGGAACAATTTCTTGCCAAATTAACGTGAAAAAATTAAACAACTTATTAGTATGATAATGTGATTTGTTATACATTAGATACCTTCCTAATGCACAGGGGTTACTGCGAAACATTAAGAAGGGATATTAATGTATGGTATCAAACAGATATGTAATTTTTGTGTGTAATTGATAGAGTAATTGAAATTACAAATTACAAAATATTCAAATGTAATCAATTACAAATCACAATTACAATTACAGCCAATTACTTGAAAAATGTAATTATATTACAGCCAATTACAATTACAATTACCCCATGTCTGGTATACGGGTATATACATGTATATATGTACATACATATTTAGTCCACATCTGATTTCTCAAGCCGGAGTAAATCATATTGTATTTTTTTAACTAGATCGACAATAGGCCTTAACAGCCTTTACTGTCGTATCAGATGATGATGATGATGTGTTGTGCTGTGTTGCTTTACTCAAAACCCCACTAACGCAGTGCTGATTTGAAAGCATCTATTGTCTTAGGATGTTGCTGTGGACGTAGGCTTGCTCAGCCCATATGTCCGCATCTTCGTGTTCTATTGACTTATTTGACAGATGCATGTGACCATGCATTTTGTACTCCGCAGTAAAGTCATACTGAATTTCCTGATCTTGCCAGAAACGACCCAGTCCTACCTCGAATTTAAACACTGAATTGCTGTTTACTAATGTTTTCGGTAGGCTGTTTCGTACAATGTTGACTCAGCTTTCTGAATGAATGTTTCCTTATATTCTGTTTGCCACTTTCCTTTCGTACCTCCATTCTATGACCTCTTGTAGAGCTGTTTTCCATTACCTCAAACATGTTGTCTCTCACCTCTGTGGCATGCACTCCACTCATGATTTTGTAAACTTCAATCATGTCACCTCTCAGTCGCCTGTATTTGAGTGCTGGCAGGCCAAGATTCCTTAGTCTGGCTGGGTACTCCAAGTCTTTCAGCATGGAGACAAGCTTTGTTGGCCACTTCTGTACATTTTCAATCACCAGTTTATTCCGTCTTACTCTGTGGTCCCCACACACTAACTGCATTTTCACGATGTGACCTCACCAATGTTTTAAATACATAGGTGAATATCTCATCATCAAGATCGGTAAATATCCTTGTTATTAACCCCATAATACTGTTTGCTTTGTTTACTTGTGCTCATCTGTGCACCTTGAATAATAGGTTGTTGTCAATGACCACTCCAATATCTCCTTATCTGCAATCTGAAGTGTCACCCGCTCTCCATTTGGCTTATATAAATGATTCTCTCTCTCTCTCTCTCTCTCTCTCTCTCTCTCTCTCTCTCTCTCTCTCTCTCCTCCCTGTGTTTTTGGCTTCGTGTTGCCATTACTTTACATTTGTCTGGATAAAACCTCAATAGCCATTTATCTGTTCGGTGCTGAAGTACATCTAAATCTTTTTCAGCTCCATCTCATCATCTGCACCCTTTATTTATTTGTATATCTTGGTATTTTCTGCCTTCACAACATCTGCTAAGTCATTTATATAAAGAACGAACAATACTGGGCTTAATACACTACCCTGAAGTATGCCACTTGTCACATGCCTGCTTTCTGATGAAACTCCATGGACAACAACATTTTGTTGTCCGTTTGACAAGAAGTTTTCAATCCACGTCTTAGCTTTCTTAGCAAACATTGATGTGGAAAAGTGTCAAAGGCTTTCACGAAGTCCATGTACAATGTATCTATCTTTCCACATTTATCCATGATATGAGTCCAGTCATCCATGACTTTCAATAGCTGTAGGGTAGTTGATCTTCCAGGTAGGAATCCAAATTGGGATCTACTAAACAGATTATTTCTGGTCATGTTGTCGATAAGCTTCACTCTAACCAAATTCTCAATCAGTTTACATAAAGCACTTGGCAAGCTAACCGGTCTCTAGTTCCCAGGACCGGAAAAATACCCTTTTTGAAATGTGCCATTACATTAGCTGTTTTCCATGCATCTGGTACTACTTCCTCTACAAGTGATTTGTTGAAGATACGTGTCAGAGGTTTACAGAGCACATCTCCTTAACTCCTTGATTACATTTGGATGGACTCCATTTGGGACAGGTGCTTTATTATTCACAATCCCTTTCAATATCTTCATCACTTCCTCCTTTGTAAATTTTACATCATGGAAATCTGCACTCAATCGCTTACTTTCAAGTTCAAGTATTTATGTATCTGTTTAACAAAACAACCATTTGTGAAGATGTCGGCGAGGACATCCACTTTCTCTTTATATGTGCTAGCAGACTTTATTCCCTCATTTCCTGCTAGTTTTAGCTCTGCGATTTCTGTTTTTACTAGAGCTCTGCGATTCCTGTTTTCACTAGCCTTTTTGGAAATGACATATTTCCAAAATGTCTTAGTATTCCTCGTTGCATTTTTAGCTATATCTTTTACCCATTTCCTCTTAGGTTTTCTCGCTAATTATTTGACTTGGTTTTTATTTTTTAGATACTCTTTATGTCTATTTTCATCTCTTGTCTCCATACAGTGCTGCCAACTACAGTGTTTCTTTCTGATCTTTTTCGTCAACACTTCATTTCTATTGAACATGCTGACACTGCATCAGCTGGTAAACTATTCCACACCGGAATTATGTATGATTACTGTATTCTGCAGATGTAGTAGTAGACACATCCTACAGCTGCAATCAGTCCTTCTTCGCTTTTGCCCACTGTGTCATGTCCTCAGCCGAAATCCTTAGCTTTCTCAGGTCCATTCTTGACTTGAGTGTACCGAGTCCTGCTTTCTTGAGGTCACCTCGTATCCCACTTAGCAGACTTATGCAATAACGTCCTCTCCTGACTTTGTATTTGCTGGCTCCGAGTAGGGCGAATTCCAAGGCTCTCTCTGCTGGTGTCTCTTCTGGTATCCTTAGCACATGGCCAAACATGTCCCATCTTTGCTGGGCGACTTTAATCAGACAGCGGCGACGTATTGCACATCTTGTACAGTGCATCATTGGAAATTATGCTGTTTGGCCATCGGTGTCCAGTGATGGTGCATAGGTGTTTGCGGTGGCAGGCATCGAGATTGTCTAGAGCTGCCTTTGGAGCTGCCCAGCTGCTACAGTTATACAGCATCAAGGATACGCAGGTTGCGTTGTATAAACGTAGCATCTTTATCAAGGGCATCTTTGATCTACGAATCAATAGCTTCCAGAAGGACTGGAAAGCTATGCTCCCCATAATGCAGCGTGCAGAAATGTCAGCAGTACTGCAAAGCAGTGAGCCCAGGATTTTACTTTTCCTCCATGGTTTGCTGCCACGAAGTGGGTCATCATTTTCTATGGTTTCATGCTTTGCCGATAGGCATATGTGGGTGAACTCTGTTTTGGATTCATTCATAAAGAGATTCTCAATTTTTAGTGTGCTTGCAGCTATTGGGAGAAGTTCGCCAAGGGATTTCTTTTCCTCGTCTATAAAGTCCACATCGTCAGCATATTCCATCTCTAGCGGCATTCCCAGTATTGACACTGGGTTTTTTGGTCTTGTGGAACTTTCCCGCACAGATTTCAATGTGGCAGCAAGGTAGCAGGTGAAAAGCACCAGAGATAGACCATCTCCCTGTGGGGAGCCGATTGATGTCTCAAACTCTACAGACTTCACTGACTTGACTCGTACTCTCAGCTTGGTGTCTGCAAGCAGTAGTCTCACTAGTTGTAGCTCTTCTTCATTGCAACTGGCCTGGCATAGTACATCTAGGATCTTTGTATTGTGGATGGGAAAAATGTGTGAAGTTTGATGTTCGCATGAGTGAGCGGGATCAACAGCCTATGGTGGATTCTAGTTTGGCGCCTGCTTGTTGTGATTGTGTTAGCAAGAGTTTGCATATCTACTAGTCCATTCATGATCTTGGAAATCCAAATAAAGAATGTATTCCTGCTACAACCTTCACTGCGGAAGGACGTTCATACTCAACACTATGAAAAACTAAGCAGGAACATTGAACATTCAATACACACATCCTTTGTTACTCTGGTGTCTCAGTGTTGTACAGTTAACATATGTGCCTTCACAATTAATCCTTTAAACCCGAGCCTGTGAACTACGTGTTTTACCAGTGAACTTGTTCAGGTGTAGGTAGCAAACTGTAGCTGACACCTGTCCAAAGTTGTACTCTGGTGCAGGCACCAAATTGTTGCTGACATCAACAGTGAGATGATTTAAACTTAAAGATATGTGTTAGAACCTGTTCAGGTGCAGGTAGCAAACTGCAGCTGGCACCTGATCAAAGTATGCTTTGGAGTAGGCAGCGAACTGCGGCTGCACCAGTAGTGGACTAGGGCATGGACATCCCATACAAATACCATATTTTGTTATAGTCATCAGGAGTTTGATAGGAAGAAACATCAAGGATTACTTGATCAACAACAAATATTTAAGCAATGACAACATAATCTATCAATATGGTCTAGGTGGTGCAAACGTAGATGACCTTTTTAAGGAAATAAGGTGGCTGACAAGGGAAGTCCGCAGTAAATACCATAATCATCAAATTGTGAAATGTATACTTGAGGGTATATGTAACCTAACCTCTAAACATAAAGATTATAGAGGCGACCAAATCTGCTACATAAGAGACAGACATAATCTACACAGGATACGGTCAACTTTGAGTGAAATTGTCAAATACACAAGTGAGAGAGGATATCGAGTTGTCTATGGCACAATAGTATCCTCTTCATTGAAAGCCTCAAGAGACAGGACGATTTCCAGAAGAGTTTTGGCAGAGAGAAAATTCATAGAAGAGCTAACACTGCAGCAAGCAGCTTTGGAAGAAGACATTGCACAGACGAATGATTTCATTATCAACTTCTGTAGAGAAAGAGCTGTAGTAACGATCAATCTGCACAAAGTGAAAAAAAATTCTTCTCTGAAAGGAGTTAGAAAATCCTGGAAGAGGAAAAGGAAAGTAGTCAAAATAGATTCTGCACAATTCTATGATGGTATTCACTTCAATAAGGAGCCGCTTTGTCTAGTCCAGGACCGGGAAGGCATTACAATATTGTACATGAACTACATGTGGTACAAGTCATCGAGAATCCATGACTTCCGACGAGACACATAGAGAGAATCCATGACTTCCGACGAGACACATAGAGAGACAGACAACAGTTGAAACTTCAAACGAAGAAAGCTCTGAGGAATCGCTGGCAGGTTACTATCATTGCATGATGGTGAGTCTAAGCTAATGAATTTTTAGACAAAAACTTAGTACATTGTAAATTATGTACCATACTGTTGTAGGCAGCAAATTTCAGTTGGCACCAGAAACACAGTAGTCAAACTAGATTATTCATCGCATCCAGTATTATATCTTCTGTACTTTATTTTCTGTTGTAGGCAGCAAATTGTAGCTGGCAATAGAAGACTAACCATATATACCAGGAACCGTGTTCAAATTTTGTATTCTCTGTTGTAGAGACAGCAAATAGTCTACATAGATTACTCATTGTATTCTGTATTGTATTCACTGTACTCGTATTCTCTGTTATTGTCTGTTATAGGCAGAGAATTGCAACTGGCAACATACGTCTAACCACATACACCAGGAACAGTTTTCAGACTTTGTATTCTGTTGTAGGCAGCGAATTGTGGCTGGTAAAAGAAATACAGTAATCAAAAGAGATTAGTCACTGGATTCTGTACTGTATTGTCTTTACTCGTATTGCATCTGACAACAGAATAAAATAGATTGATCATTGTAATCTGTATTGTATTCTTTTCACTCGTATTCTCTGTTGTAGGCAGCGAACTGCAGCTGGCAACAGAAGATTAACCATATATACCAGGAACATTGTTGAAACCTTGTATTATCTGTTGTAGACAGCAAATTGCAGCTGGCAACAGAAGCGCAGTCACACACAAAATCATAGCATGCACGTCAGTCGAGTGAAGATGCCTACAAAATCTGGTAAACCAGTGAAGAAGCCAGTGAATGATGGTGTAACAACGAGACCAAGAACACTGAGTACCAGTGTAGCAAGTTAATCTACAGTTATGTAGCCTTCAAGAGGACACGAAAGCCATGCTTTGTGATTTCTGTGAGATATGGCAACGCTTACTCTGTACCAATATGTCAACAGACTTGTATGACCTGATTTACCAACAAAATGACATTGTTGAGTGTTTCATGTGTTTCTGTACGTGATGTAAAAATGCCATGCCGGGTGTAAAAATTCTGCTGAAGTAGACATCAGACATTGAAATCCGACAGAAGAAAAGAGAAACTAAATTAGCGATGGTTAAAGACGAGGCTCGGAACCGACGAAAGATCAATCAGTGACATTGTTGAAGACTGTGTGTCCGAAACCAGGCAAAGGGAATTGCGAAGGAATAACCTCATCATCCATGGAATTGAGGAATGCGACAGTAACAACCCATCTACTAGACAGGAATATGATAGAAAGAAAACCCTTTCACTTGTGCAAGGCATTTTAAAACAATAAAATATCTCTGAAATCTCAACTTGTTTGACTGACACTACATGGCTTGGAGAAAAGAGAGATAAGGCGAGACGCCTGAGACTAGTATTGAAAGATTTTGCCATCAGTCTAATGCTTCTGAGAGAGGGAGAGAGAGAGAGAGAGAGAGAGAGAGAGAGAGAGAGAGAGGATTATTATCTAAGACAGGAATCAAAACTCAGAAAGAAAGATGGCTAGAATCTAGTTATTAGAAGAGATAAAATTGTCACCAGACCTACAGCAATATACAGCCCCGATTCATCCACCTAAAACTAGTAAAGCTGACACCTGATGTACATAACGCTGCAAATATTGCACATATGTTAAAGAAACTCACAGTGCTATACTTAAATGCAAATACACTGACAAATAAAATACATGAATTCGAGCTACTTGCACCTAGTCTGGATTCAGCCCCACTAATTATTGCTGGCACAGAGACAAAACCAAATAGACAGATATATGCTTTAGAACTCTCAGAACTAAAACTGGAGGGCTCTGAAATTGTTGAATGTAATATAGGGCGTGGCATTATTTTATACATTAATAAAAGCTTAACAGCCACACTGATTAAAACAAAAAGTGAATCCAGTGAATCCATCTTGATAGAAATCCCATTAATGAACTCGGACAAACTAGTATTGGCCTGCATATACAGAAGCCCTAGCAACACTGCACAAAACAACAATATCCTTAATGAAACTCTGAGTGATGCCGGAAGTGTAAATTACACTCATGTATTGATTGCAGGAGATTTCAACTACCTGCACATCGATTGGACCACATGCACCAGGAAAAGTGGATACCTCTAATGCAGACTACCAATTCGTGGAATGTGTGAAAGGTAATTACTGGTACCAGCATACTAAATACACACTAAAGGTAGGGGAGTGATAATCCTAGCATGATTGATCATATCTTCAGTAACAAAGAAAATACGATTGAGAACCTGCAAACATTAGATCCACTGGGTAAAACGTGGTAATTCCATCTGCTTATTTTGCTACAGATGCTACATCCAGGACAAAAATAGTACCCGCCTCAAGACATATTATGATAAAGGAAATTACAACAAAATGAGAGAGATGATGGACATAAACTGGGAACAGCTTCTGGCAGGACAGGAAGTGAGACATGAATGGGACATTCTCCTAAGAAAATTGTGACGCCACCAGGTAATATATCCCTAGTAACCGTTGGAAAGCAAGCCAAGCCGGAAGTACCACTCATAGGAAAAGTCAGTGAGAAGATTAAGAACAAGCACACGCTATGGAGACAGTAGATGAGGAACAAAGACACTCATGAGTATTGCAAAACCAGGAATCAAGTCAGAAATATAGTAAGAAAATAAAAGAAATAACATGAAGGGGAGATCGCAAATCAAATTAAGAGTAATCCAAAGCCATTCTGGAAGTACGTAAAGAGCAAGACAATACAAAAGTAGGCGTGGGCAGCCTCACTATTCCTGGGACAGACCAAGTGACTGACACAGATGCTGGCAAAGCAGATCTCTTGCTTAAATACTTCTCACCAGTGTTCACTATTGAACCAAAGTTGACCTGTCCAAAACATCACCAAGTACTACCCTGGAAATAGAAAGTGAGGACATAACAGCCTGCATAGTAGAAAAAACTGGACACACTCAATATTGATAAGTCGCCTGGACCAGACCAAATAAACCCAAGGCTTCTAAAAGAACTTAGCCCGGTAATGAGCAACCCTATTTCAATGATATTTCAATCATCTCTAAATACTGTGATTCTTTCTGAGATCTTGAAACAGACCACAGTGACTGCCATTTTCAAGAAAGGTGGTTGCAAAAGCACTGAGAACTACAGACCAGTAAGTTTGACTTGCATTCTGTGTAAGGTCATGGAGCCAATATTACGGGACGTTATTTATAAGCACCTTGAGGAAAATGAGCTTTTCAGTAACCAGCAGTATAGGTTTATATATATATATGGATGATCTACCATCTGTATTAGACAACTGGTCTCAAACGCTAGACAATAAGGGCTATATAGATGTAATCTATATGGACTTTCAGAGTCTTTGATAAAATGCCACATGGGAGACGTGACCACAAACTCGAAACCTGTGGCGTGAAGGGAACAGTTCAAATATGGGTGACTAATCTTCTGGCCGAAAGGAAGCAACAGGTGCGTGTTAATGACAGAGTCTCAGACCTTTCCCCGGTAACCAGTGGCATATGCCAAGGTAGGATACCTGTTGTTCGTAGTCTACATAAATGACTTACCAGAGTGTGTCTCCTCAGAAATATATATGTTTGCTGAAGACACCAAATTATTCCGGGAAATTACCAGTCAAGAAGATGTCAAACGCCTTCAGAAAGATCTATATAATCTGCAGGACTGATCAGCGTATCCTGGATGCTGTATAACTGTAACAGCTGGACAGCTCCAAAGGCAGCTCTAAACAAACTCGATGCCTGCTACCACAAACACCTACACACCATCACTGGACACCGATGGCCAGACAGCATAATTTCCAATGATGCATTATACAAGATTTGTAATACGCTGCTGCTGTCTGTAAAAGTCGCCCAGCAAAGATGGTCCATGTTTGGCCATGTGCTAAGGATGTCAGAATAGACATCAGCACAGGGAGTCTTGAATTCGCCCTACTCTGAGCCAGAAAATGAGCAAATACAAAGCCAGGAGAGGACGTCATTGCATACATCTGCTAAGCGTGCTACGAGGTCACCACAAGAAAGCAAGACTTGAGGAAGCTAAGGATTTCAGCCGAGGACACGACACAGTGGACAAATGTGAAGAAGGACTGATTGCAGCTGTAGGATGTTTTACTACTACAGCCACAGAATACAGTAATCATACATACATACATACTGATCAGACCTATGGCCCTTGAAATTCCACCCGGGTAAACGCAGTCATGACAATCTCCACAACACCGAAGGAGGAGGTAGACTACTATATGTGAACCAAAGGAGGGATAACCGCTTTGGAACATACTTTGGATGAGAAGGACATTGGGGTCACCAACGATCCAAACCTGTCATTCAATCAGCATGTTACCCTAAAAGTTACCAAAGCTAATATCAGTATGGAACTCATAAGGGCATTTGTCCACCTTGATACTAGAAATTGTATCATCTTGTACAAGGCACTTGTTAGCCCACACCTGGAGTATGCCAATGTGGTATGGCACCCATACAAAAGGATGCACATCGAAGCAATAGAGGGTGTACAACGAAGAGCTACTAAACTCGTACCATCCTTGAGGGATATGCCATACAACAAATGGCTACAATCACTAAAGCTGCCAATCATGGTCTATCGTAGAGCAAGAGGGGACATGATAGAGGCCTACAAACTAAAGACAGGCATATACAACACAAACGTCCACACAATGCTCCAACCACAAGAAGACCAGAGAATAAGGCACCATAGCATGTACCTAGTCGCATGGACTATTATCAGAAAGAACTTCGTTTCACTGCAAATTTGTAAGCTATGGAATAGTCTGCCGGAGACTGTCCACCTTTAAGAGTGGGATCCACAAATTCGGGTCATCGCAAAATATAGTCTATGACTATGAAAAGCCATTCAGCGGAAGTGATAATATGGTTATAGAGATGAACGAAGATGAGCTGAGTACAGAGGTTGCGATAACCGGTGCTCAGGATGTGGCCTAAGTTAGCTAAGTAATTTGTACTTATCATGAACTCTGTGTACTTAATTGGACCTATCTTCATGATTACAAAACTTTAATTTCTACCACAGAAGCGGGGTACTCCTAACAATAGGAGGATTATATCATCATCATCATCATCATAGCCAATTTCATTATAGATAAGTTTTTACAATGTACATTATTTACACTTAGTTGCTGTGTCGTTATTTGTCTTTCCATGCGCGATTCTATCGAGTTGATTCAGAGTAGAACGAGCGCTTTTTATGCAGGTTGAAGCATAGTTCTCATGCAAATTTTTCGAATATCTCGAAGTGTGGTTCTGTAAGCTTGCTTGCACCCACTATCATTTGTATGTAGCATTTGCCAGTAGTCGTGATATCCTGTTGCTTCATCAATGTTCTGATCTTTTCCATTGTTGGGATTCTAACATGCTTTGATTCTGGACAGGCCATGAGGAAATGCTGGAGATCTTCCATTTCACTGCTACCCAGTGGATATTTGTTTATTGCCTTCCTGTTTCTAGTCGAGCTACCAAAGAGTGCACGGCTTTGATGGTTGCTTTGAGCACTGAAGTTTTGTCTGTTCCACAGCTGCTCGACATCATGTATGCTGTACCGATTTTATAATTGTCTGTATTTAGATAATTCAGGGTTTTTCTTAGCAGCCTCCACATCGAGTTTATTTTCGAGATAGTTTTCATCGATGCTAGGCATATCTGGTGCGGTCTCCACCATTGTGTATGCAGATGGGAATTCATATTTCTGGAGGAATTTCCTGATGTTTATGGTCCAGCTGCTGGCTGATGGCAGTTTGACAAGTTCTTCGTTTATGTTTATGTAGATCCCGTCCCTCGGAAACATTCCTCCAGACCAACCTCCCAGTGGGAGTAATATGCAATTATATAGTTGGATACAATGTTAAAGGTACACTAGCTGATAGATCTATAAATTTCTATATGTGGAATTACGAGTATAACTTGCTTCTGGTCGGTCAAAACTAGCATTTATTATTAATATTAAGTCAGATGGCAGAATATGTACCAGCCTGTTGAAGAATTTGTTTTTGAAAGTAAGCAAACGACATCATGAAGAATAATCCGATAATTCAAGGACTTCCCGCGTGCCAAGATGCCGACTCAAGAACAAGACAGAAGGAGGATATGCGCAAAGTCCAGTCTGTCATACAATACATCATGGAACCTCAAAATTGTGATGCGATAACACATGACATTGATGAGGTTATCAGATTAGGAGTAAAACATAGCAGGAAACCAAGGCCACTGCAAATTAAATTGAAGTCTGGAAAATCAAAATGCCAAAAATCTTAGAACTAGCAGTATAAAACACATAGAACAGTTTATATATCACCAGACCTAACTCAGAACGAAAAATACTCTGACTTCAATTTACACACTCAACCGTGACTAGAACTTGTAAGGGCAATGATGTCGTAATAAAGAAAGGGAAGATTGCCAACAGATCAGACTTGGATAAAAAATCTGAGTGACATTCTAATAAATTAAGACAGCCAACAAGTGATGATATCTGTAAATAACTGTGTAAATAGGTTATCCTCTTATGGAAATAAATCGCATATAGTACCAAATACAGCTCCTGATGCAGCAGAATGTGACCAATTGGACACACACGCACCTAGACAGCATCCCAGTACTATAAGCGAATGCAGATGTGATGTCAAACGAAATAAACAAGTTAGGACGTGTCCTGAACAGCTGTCTGCCCAAACCGATGATCATTGGTGGCAAATATAAAGCCAAAGAACTCAAGGTACCAAATAAGCACAGCACATTTAGAACAAGAAAACTATGAAATGTTCTCAGTCAACTTGGCTGCAAACACAAGCATAAAACATTAGCTGCTATACAACTAGACACGCAATCAAAATTTTCTGAATCAGTATGGATTGAAATCAAGTTAGCCAAGAAAGATTTAGACTACTATTGGGATGTGTGTACCAGAGTCCAAGTAGCTCCCATGTAAATAATAGTGATATGATTGGTCTTCTAGACACTATGCTTCTTAATCAGGATGACAGTCAGTACTTGAATGTTAGTGACGTCAATTGGCCAGAAATTGGTTGGTGGAAAATGCTTTCAGAGCAAGAGAGCTATGCAAATGATGCACCAGGGGCGCCTGAAACAAATCTGAGGGGCAGGGATAGGTCCCACAAAAAGGGAACAGTGGATGGCATTGTCTGGAGAAAGATCTGAAGTGAAGAACTTATGTATTCATTGGCCAATTGAGTTTATTCCCAATTCACATTATAGTGGGAAATATTCTCGTCTGATGCCTGCTATTAGTCAATTGGTAACTGTGACTATGCAATGACTAGCTATTTTTCTTGGCTGTGTATACATGCATGCATGTGTACGTGCGTGCGAGTGTGCGCGCATACGTGAGTATGTGTGTGAGTAAGGGAGCGAGGGAGCGAGACAGAGCTAGTTAGCGGGCGTTGGTGGAGTGTGGAGTGGGTGGGCGTGAGTGAGCAGACAGGTTATTGTGTCAGTAAGTGCGTGAGTGTGTGCATTCACGCATGTGTCTACACGGTGGACCCGCCCAGATTTCCGTGAAAAAAATTTGATTTGACATTTGCTCCTAACTTCCTAATTAGATTTGCTAAATCGTGGCACAATCCGTTCTGCGCTTTTAGAGGAAATTTTTTTTGCATGATATCTATGCTATCCAAGATGGCCGGAAGTTAAATTGACCACTCATTTGAAGATGTGAACAAGGTTTGTTGAGCCTTAGAAAAAGTTTCTTTAGTTTCATATCAATGGGCCAAGCAGTTTCAGAGAAGATCATTATATGTAACTCTTAATATAGTGCAAAATCCAAGATGGCCACCAACAAAATCGACCAAGCAGCATCCCGGGACAAATTCTGGATTCGGCCCCTTGGATTCTTCCTTCCCATTTCTTCTTCAGGACTCGCTTAAGGAAAAAAGTGGAAAGAATAATGATGGATAGATAGATAGATGACGGCTGACATATAAATAGGTTGATTGCTGCTGCTGCTGCTGCATCATGGTCACAGATCTGTACGCATTAAAAATAGCCAACATTATTAACTCTTTCAATTACCAAGACCAAATATAATACATGTTTATGATGTGTTAAATTTGCTGTGGAACTTTGTAAGCCTAATATTATTGGAAGATGCTGCTTCCTGAGGCAGCAACACCATCAAAGTCAAATTAGTAAGAAACTATTCAACAGCTAGCGTGTATGTAATGAGTGATTTAAATCATGATTTCGCAGCCTCATACTTAGTCATATTGGGATGGGTTGTCGGAGGGACATTGGCACGGGCTCAGACTATTCAAAGAAGGACTTCAAATGTCTGATTTTGTTTTTGTACGGACGGTGGCATCATCTTTTATGGCTAGAACTAAAAAAGCTTCACGTTGCTATACATGTGTATCATGACCATTGCTAGGGGAGGGTTGGGGGTACTCATGCTCATACGAAGAGTACAACATTCAACAGTCCATGTGGGTGAGATTTATTACTCAGAATGCAGGAGATGGCGCATCTAATTATTACATTTTCACCACTGCCCTCCTCCCCACCCCATCACCTAGACACACCCTCCTCTCATGCTGTAGGAAGCGGACAACAAATCTTAGACCCACTCCTCAACTGTCCCACCGACATCGAGCCCGCACTATATCAACAAACTTATAACCCTAGTACTTTCAGAAATAATAACATAAACTTTATGTCATCTTAATTTCACACAGTGGTAGCCATTTGCATTTTGTATTCTGGCGATTGCTTACCGAAAATGCAGTAACCTCATTACATCTTTCTTTCTTTAAAAAAATGAAATTAAAAAACAATAAAAAAAACCCCCAAAAATCCCAACAAAACAAACTTTTAAAATTAACTGTTCATTAATTAGTGTCAATCAAATTATTGTATAAATCATGTCCTGATTTTGTCAGTTCAAACACAATGAATGTTCTGTGTGATGAAACCGGCTCAAATAAAATGACTGTATAAATATTGTTCTGATTTTTCTATCGTTCAAAACAAATCAATGTTCTGTTTAATAATATCAGTTCAAATAAAAACATACCTTCTATCATTCCAGAAATCGAACTGGTCTTCTAACTTCTCGGCCTGACCTGGTTACACCGACATGTGTGCTACTGTTTCTTTGAGGCAGTTGAGCCATATGTATTGCTTGTGTTGTTGTGGGCTGTGTAACCTGTGGTGGACTGGTCGGTATCGTGGGCATTGGTGGTTGACTAGGTGGTGCTGCTGACTCAGCTATTGGAGTGGTGTGTTCCGTTATAGGTGGTGGCGGAGGCGACTCATCAGTCCTCAGGATAGCTGACTGATTGCGAAGTAGTTCTGCTCCTCTATCTGTTTGACTCAGATATGAACGGTTACCCGTATCTTCAATTACGACCCCCGTCTCCTTCCATGATGTGTTGTTGTCATCTCGGATGCGAACACGATTGCCTTGCTGAAGTGGTGATAGCGGCTTTGAAGAAATGTCATGGTAATGTTTCTGGATTAGTTTGGACTTAGTATTGTCTTTAATAATGTGTTTACCGTTATTTCCAGAAAGTAACTCTCTACTAATGGGTAAGTATGAACGAATTCGTCTGCCCATGAGTATCTCAGCTGGGGAATATCGATTATCCAGTGGCATGCTTTGGTAAACGAGTAGACCTATTTGAGGATCATCACCACTATCTCTACATTTACGAATCATGTTTTTTACCGTTTGAACTGTTTTCTCAGCGAGTCCATTCGATTTTGGATACCTGGGGCTGGAAGTCGAATGTGTGAACCCCCAATCACTAGCAAATTTCCTAAATTCAGCACTGTCATAGCATGGACCATTATCTCCAAACACTTCCTCTGGTATTCGATGGCGAGCAAACATTGATTTCATCGCCTTTATCACTGACTTACTAGAGGAACCTGATAATGTTGACACATCTGGATAATTTAAAAAATAGTCTACGACAATCAAATAATCCTTTTGGCAGTATGTGAACAAGTCTGTGGCAACTTTGCACCAAGGTCTATGAACGACTTAGTGGCTCTTTCTGTTGCTTATGTCTATGCATCAGACATGATGAGCATGTTTCAATCATATTGCTTCTCTCATGACTCATTCCTGGCCAGAATAGCATCTCGCGGGCCCTTTTCCTGCACTTTTGAATACCAAGGTGTCCACTATGTAGTTTCTGCAACATTTCTCTGCGCAAAGTTTGTGGTATTATAAATCTCGACCCCTTGAAAAAGATCCTGTTGATCACTGATAGTTCATCACGGTAATTTCAGAGTTCTACTATCTCTTGGTGACACTTTTGTCTTTCGTTTGGCCATCCAGTCAAAATAGTTTGAACAAAAATCTGGAAATCTTTGTCCTTTGACGTTTCTTCCCGAATCTGTTCCTGTCGCTGGTAAGAAACTTGCACTGATGCCACAACACCATCCACATACACCTGAACCTCTTCTTCAAGAGCAACCGATTCACCTTGTCCTTGCAGTAAGCACGTGATAGTGTGTCGGCTGCATTTCCAGGCCTATATGTTACTAGGTCATATTTCTGCAGCCGAAGTTTTAAGTGCTGTATTCTGGGTGGGCACACAGCAAGTGATTTGGCAAATATTGCTACCAATTTGTGATCTGTCTCGGTAACAACTGATTGTCCATATATATTTATATATATATATATATAGGTGAAAATGTTCACAACCGAAAGCCATACTTAGTGTCTCTTTTTCAATTTGGGCGTATTGTGTTTCTGTCTAGGCCATGACCCTCGATGCATATGCTACTGGACACCATTCTCCGTCATATTCCTGAAGGAGAACCGCTCCCAATCCGCATTGTGAAACATCAGTCAATATTTTAATTGGTCTTTGTGGATCATAGAATTTTAACACTGGTTCTTGTGTTAGAATATCTTTTAAACTCTGCCATGCTGTTTCTTGCTGATGTTCCCACTCCCACTGGGATTTCTGACTTATCAATGATCTGAGAGGGGCGGATCTGGTAGAGAGATCAGATATGAACTTTCCTAGATAGTTTACCATTCCGAGAAAACATAGCAGTTCTTTCCTATCTGTAGGCCTTTCTATTGCATTGATTGCAGAAATTGTCTTATTGTCAGGCTTAATACCATTTTTAGACAGAGTGTCCTCAATGAATGTCAATGCTGGCACACTGATTTGGCATTTTTCTGGGTTAAGTTTTAAATTCACCGCTTTAACCTTTTCCATGACCAATTTCAATCGCTTATCATGCTCTTCTTGTGTCGAGCCTCATATGATAATATCGCCCGGTGTAGTATCAACCCCAGAAAACTCTTCAAAAATACTGTAAATTGTTCTATGATAAACTTCAGGTCCTCTGCAAATTCCGAATGGCAGTCGAAAGTACCTATATACCATCCAAAAGGTGTACTGAAAGTACATAGCTTGGAAGATTCCTCATCAAGACGTAGTTTCCAGAATTAAGGAGATGCATCCAGTTTTGAAAATATCTTTGCTCCAGCAAATTTCGACATTATTTCCTCCCAGGTTGGCGGCTTAAAGTGTTCACGGCGAATTGCATGGCTTAGGTTTCGAGGGTCTAAACATACTCTGATTTGACCATTTTTCTTATGAACGACGACCATAGAACTAACCCATTCTGTAGGTTCATTGATTCTAGCAATCACCTGCAGTGACTCCATTCGGTCCAGCTCCTCTTTCAATTTGTCATGCAATCCGAATGGGACTTTACGACATGGTTCAACAACTGGTGCAACTGATTTATCAATGCGAATTGTGTGTACATCAGGCAAAGCTCCTAAGCCCTTGAATATCTTTGGGTAATGGTTGAATATCACCTGCGCTGCATCATCAGAAGCTGGGTCTTGTTGCAAACCATTATAACTATTATTATCAGTCTTATTCTGTTGATGAGCTGTTACATGGAACACACGTTTCATCAAGCCAAGTCTTTCACATTCCTGCAGTCCCAGAATTGGTTGTATGTCAGAAAGTGAAATGATGAATAATGACTTATAGTTTCTTTGTTTGTATCGCACATTCATAGCACATTGACCAATTACTGGAATGTCATGACCAGCATACGCTGTTAATTTAACGTTTGATGGGTGCAATTTTGGACGATATCTAAGACACATGTACTCTGATTTACTGATAATGTTCACATTTGCACCTGTATCTAATTTAGTCGAAACCACCGTCCCATTAATTTCTAGAGGAATATTCCCTCACTGTTTTTTTTCTATTTCATTTTCGACACTGTCAACATATAGCTCCTCCATGTCTTCTGTTAGATCATTTTCGGCACTGACAGCATGCACCTTTGGCCTACTTTGTTGGGACCTACAACATTTTATGAAGTGTCCTACTTTTCCGCAATTTTTGCATGTTTTACCATAAGATGGACAATATTTTGGAAAGTGTTTATATCCACAATATCGACAGTCATTTTTCTTTGCTTCACCCTGTTGTGATTTCATACCCGAGTTTCTGCCGTTGAATTTCTGATTCACTGCATCACACGACGTGCTTGCTGTGACACATTCATCTGTTTCTAGTTCCTTAGCTTGTGCTTTAGTCGCTTCTTCGGCTCGGCAAATTCTAACTGCTTTTTCCAATGTCGGTTCATCATTTCTCAATAAACGTTGTCTTAAATTATTGTCTGGTACTCCACACACAATTCTATCTCGAATCAAGCCATCCTTCAATGTACCGAATTCACATATTTTGGCTTTAATTTGCAATTCGGACATGAACTGATCGATTGTTTCGCCTTGTCGTTGTACACACGTGAAAAACTTATGCCGTTCAAACGTAATGTTTGTTTGTGGAATGCAATACTGCTCGAATTTCTGTTTTACCGTGTCTAACTTTTCTTTGTCACAATCACTGTCCCATTAAAAACCATTGTAAATCTCCAGTGCGTGTTCGCCTATCACGTGCAGAAAGATTGCTGTCTTTGTTTTCTCTGGCTTTGCATCAGCTCCAGAGGCACATACATATAGTTCAAATGGTTGCCAGCAACGTTTCCAGTTTTCGCACGAATTACCAGTCAATTTCAGTGTAGAGGGTAGCTTTAAGGAATCCATCACTAGGTCCGTAAATTCCTGACACCAAGTAAAGTTCTGGGTGTTATCAACAAACTTATAACACTAGTACTTTCAGAAATAATAACATAAACTTTATGTCGTCTTAATTTCTCACAGTGGTAGCCATTTGCATTTTGTATTCTGGCGATTGTCTACCGAAAATGCAGTAACCTCATTACAATGTGTATAGAAATTCTCCCTTTCCATACGCTTCACACGTCTATTAAAATTTTGATTTTAGAGTTGTCAATTCTAGTATCACGTGAGCGTCGCCGGAGATATTCCCAGTTTTAGTGTTGCAGATATCTCCAGCCTAAAAGCACTCCCATATTACTTTACGTGCTAATACAACAGCCCAGTCTGCTCTGAATATTCTAAAAACATTTTTGTTTTATGCTAAACATTATTTTTTAATAGAAAATTGTAAAGGGCACAGCTGCCCCCGCTGCCCCCGTGCTTCCGGCGCCCCCGTGATGTACATCTGTTTCTAAAATTTTGCAAGAGAAATTACCTCTTCCATCACATAAATGACTACACAAGATCCTGCAATAGAGATAATACGAAGGAATATTGTATGAATACCAATTAATGTCCCATACGAAAATGCAGTCATCATTCTGTTCAGGTACAAATGCTTTGACTTAGTAGATAGAACAGCACATCCTACTATGACAGGGACAGGTATGATGAATTACGCCAGGCGATGGGCATAAGCTTGGAGGAACTGCTGTCCTAGCTTGATGCGAGCACACAGCGGCAAATTCTCACTGATTGACTAAGTGTTGCAGTTGATCATTATTGTTCTAGTAAAGTTATCCAAATTAAACCTCGCGGAGAAAGCACATTCCTGATTGATAGACAATGAAAGATAAAATCAAAGATAAGCACAGGTTATGGAGGCAATTTATGATGAGCAGAGGTCAAAGCGACTACAAGGCCCACTGCAGAGCAAGAAATAAAGTAAGAAGTTTGACAAGAAGAAAACAAATACAAACTGAAAAGAATATTGCTAAGCAAACCAAAAGTATCCCTAAACAGTTCTAGAATTATGGTAGCAAAAAACGACAAAAACCCCCAAAGGTTGATGTGTCAAATCTCACAAAGCCAGGCGGTACTGAAGTTATGGAAACAGACGAGGAAAAGGCGAAAGTACTATCCACATATTTCTCACCGATATTCACTGTAGAGCTGGAGGGAGAAATTCCAAGCCTTCCTCCAGTAACAATGAAAGGGCCATTGGATAATATAAGGATAACGGATGAGATTGTTAGGAAGAAACGGAAAAAGTTGGACCCAGCCAAATCTCCTGGCCAGATAACATTCGTCGAAGAGTGCTAAAAGAATTATGCCCGATTATCAGCTAGCCCCTCTCCACCATACGTCAAGCATCTCTAGATTTTTATATCCCTCCAGATGTGTGGAAAAATGGCGCCATTTCAACAATAATCAAAAAGGGTGGTAGAAAATGGCCCACAAACTACTGTCTGGTAAGCCCCACAAGTATAGTAAAGGACAATTATTTATTTCGTCCAAGAGAATATGGATTTAGTAGTGTTAGGTCAATAAGTCTCCAGCGACTGCAAGTGCTGAACATCTGGACCGAAGTAATCGACAATGGTGGAGAAGTGGATACAATCTATATGGACTTTTGATAAAGTCCAATACAGCAGATTGCAGAAAAAAGTGGAAGCCAATGGTGTGGAAGACGCTGTTTTTGGCTGAATACAAGACTTAAGTAATCGGAAACAACGTAAACAATGCAACATGACCTTCCAGAAGTAGTGGAATCCGACGTATATATGTTTGCAAACGATACAAAATAAATTGTCACGACAAATCAAAACTTCAGCTGATCATGAAATACTGCAATAGGACTTTCTAATCTTCAAACATGATCTGACACATGGCTGCTAAAGTTTCACCCACTGTGGTGTGATGTCATGACCTAGCCTTATGAGAAATCACAACTATATGAGTATTCAATGATTCTAAATACATAAGAACAAACAACCATAGAGCATGTTCATGAGGAGAAAGATGTATGCGTCACTGAGTGTTGTAAGTTAAGTTTTGACAGTCACATCTTTGCGAAGGTCAACAAGGCAAATGCAATTATGGGACAGATCAGATGAACATTTGTTTACCTGGAACAGGAAAATGTCAAACTCATGTACAAGGCACTAGTCCATTCCCACCTGGGATATGCCAACTCCGTATGGTATCCCCATCTGAAAAAGCACATAAACACAATAGGTGTCCAGCGTAGAGTAACCAAACTAATCTGGTAGCTCCCATAAAATGAATGTCTCCAAGTCCGGAAACTCCCAACACCGGTCTATAGACGAGCCAGGAGAGATATGATTGGAGCCTACAAGATGCTAACAGGACTCTATGACCTGGAAATTGAGTCTCTGCTGTGCTTGCCAAAAGACTCTAGTACTCGTGGACACCATCTGAAAGTCTACCAGAAGTCGGGGTTAACTAACAATTGCTATGCAGTAATAGCATTTGTTAAAGTTTATCAGATATTGATGGAAACAGTGGTGGTGGTAAGAGTAATAGTAAATGATGTAGTGGTATATAGTAGTATTTATAATGGTGGCTATGCTAGTAATATTGGAAGTGGGTTGTTTTGTTTGTAGTGTCATTATGCACTTGTTGATGTAGTGATAGCTGTCTAGTGTATTGTCTAGATCTGGTATGTGTTGATTATGCAAATTTTAATAAAGTATGGTTTGAGTGTTAGTATTCGTTCCCATGTTTGTTTGTCTGTTTATTCCATGCTTTTACGATCGCAATTGGAATTCTATGCTTTCCTATGTCTGTTCGTGTGTATTTGATGTGGAGATCATGTTTGTTCCTAGTGTTGTGTGCGTGCGAAAGCACATGCTTTCTTGCGTGCTTGCTTGCTTGCTTGATTGCTTGCTTGTGTGTCTGCGTGTGTGGATTTTGACGTTGTTTGCAAAGCTGTGACGATTTTGTGTTGGAAGGCATTGGACATGTTGATCATCTGTGACTTACCTATGTCTCTGAGTTTAAGAAGTTTTTGTTGTTTTGAACATGTTTTGGCCCTTTGCTTGGTTTTAGAACATTTTAATGCATTTCTTCTCCATGCCTTGTGTCATTGTCAAATTGTTTTTTTGTGTGTTAGTCCATAGAGCATTGCAATATGTAAGGTGCGAAAGGATCCGTGTGAAACTTACAGGATTAGTGTGATATGTTCTTTATGATCGGATGGCCGTTCTGATTGTCGCACTCTTGAAGGGATTCACCATTACGTATGTATGTGAATTCAATAGTTCCTTTAACGTGCATTACTGAACATTTATTGGTGTTGAGAAAAATAATATAGTGGTAAGCTACTCGCCTCCCAAATGCTAGGTGGAAAGTGTCGTAGAATTCACTGGTTTGAATCCTGCTTGGGTCGAAAATTGAAAAAGTTAAAAATTACATTCCAGACGATGAATAAGCTATATCCTAGTGCCAGTGCGTCATCAATGAAGGGTTCATAGAACTAATGCTTGGCAATAATAAAGAACTAATACTACTACTACTACTACTACTACTACTACTACTACTACTACTACTACTACTACTACTACTACTACTACTACTACTACTACTACTACTATCGGCAGCCGACGTTGCTACTGAATGGGTGAACATAAGACCACCATAGCCCGCCCACCCACCCTCCTTTTCACAATATGTGTTTTGTAATAATATCTACAAATTGCAATGTATAGCCTGATCTGTAATTGTCTATATTGTCTATACTATCACTATTCTGTCCATATATATAAGGTGTCCGCCAGAACTATAGGTTGTGCCTTCAGTGTACAACGCGAGTAAATTATGTACTACATGTTAATGTTAAATCAATAATCCTTGATTTGATTTGATTTGTGAAGGACATGTCTCAGGAATTATCGAGAATTTTATGGTCATTCAAATAAAATTAGCTTGGATAGGGAATAGCCGTGTGCAGATCTGTTTATTTCTAGTTTATTCCGCGTCAGAACGCAGTCCAGCACAGCAATGAAGGCGTATTTTGTTGTACGGAGATGTTTACATTCAAGCAGAAAGTGATTCATATCTTCAAGTGTGTATCCGCTAAGTGAGCACTTAATGGACTGGCCCCCTCTTGGCCCTCCGAATAGCGAGTAGGCTATTGCTGGACGAGAATCTTTGCCTTTAGTGATGCTTTATGTGTAGAGATCGTATCTGTTTGCAGTTAAACCATATTGCAGATATGCAAGTATTGCCGTACATCTAACCTGTGCTTTGAGCCATTTTTCGAGAAATGAAGGTTATACTGCTGTAGTAATTCATTGATCCTGATGACCCAACTATGTGATGAACTAGTCTTCTTATATTCGTATAAAACCCAAGCATTGTACTTAATATCAATAAAGATGGGATCTGAATTCTCTCAGTATTTTTCCATTTTAAGGTTTTGTCGAGGAATTCAAAATTATGTATGTACACTATGAAGAAAATGAGATTGAGTGGACTGTTTAAACGGTTTCTAACAGGGTCCAATACATACCATTCATAATTTGATTCGCTATATATACAGAATGATACGAAACCACAGTAGAACATTCTTTACAATATTTATTCTGACGAAAGTAATCGTGAGCTCTTGGCGAGGACCGGTAGGACAATCCCTACAGAACCTGTCATTTGCACACATTGGCTGGGTGGGATGTGGAGCTTAAATAAATACACAAACTTTTTATGCGAGTTCCAGATGCAAATAGAATATTTAACTTCCAGCCGAATGATGGTCATATGCACATTCTCCTTCAGTTGTTTGTGTACACTGTTGCAGGTCTCGGCCTAACACTCCCAGGAGGTGCTGTGCCTTGGCACATTTGGTGCTGATGTGGTTATCCTACCTTAATTGGCTATTATGTTCTACACCCAGGTATGAATATGATGTTGCAGTCTCTATAATCTGTTTGTTCATGGTGTAAGCATGCTTGTGAATGTTCGTTGTAACATTGTTGAATCTGAGTATGTTACATTTATCCACATTGAATGACATCTGCCAGGAGTTACTCCATTCAAAGATTTTGTGCAGATATGCTTGTAGAATGGCGCTGTCTTCAGCATTCGTGATCTCATGGTTCATTAGAGGTTCATCAGCAAACAGTCTCAGTTTTGAGGTGATCTCGGTGATGTCATTTATATACAGTCGAAGAAGTAGCAGGCCGGCACAGAGCCCGGTCGGACTCCTGACAGTACGTTGCTGGAGCTTGATGGGCAACCATTTATTCCATTATTAACATACGATACAATCGCATATTATTAAAATCACTCAGGATCTTTCTTCTTCTTCTTCGTCTTCTTCTTCTTTCTTTCTTTCTTATTCTCGGTTAAAAATCTTCTGACCGCATTTCCTTCCAATCAACTCCAAACGTTGGCAATTTCTGCAACCTAGTCTGGAATCATGTGCTTGGGCTTTTATTATGGATTTGCCCAATAGATTTCGAGCTACCCACTTTTATGTGGGCAAAACATCCCGTAGGAAATGTATGGGGATTTCCAGTATTGATGTTGAACTGCGCCAACATCCAGAGTTTTGATCGGATCACTATCCTACTTGGGTGGGATGTTACCCTTGGGGTCCTGAAGATGCATGTCTACCTAAACAGTGACATTGACATTCGACCTTTGACCCCCTATACATGGCAGCATGTAAATGGCCACATAAGGAATGAATGGGGAGAGTCAGGACGGATCTTTGAACTGCAGCTACACTAAATGTCTTGATCGGATCACTACCATACTTGGGTAGGATGTTACCAAATATTTTTCAAAATGGCCGCCACGTTCCATATTTTGATAAAAAATATCAATTTTCGTTTTTGGCAGAAATAAACTCAGGATGAGAAATGCAGAACACTTATTTTTAAGTCTTTTTTTTAAAATGGCCACCGGATGCACATTTTGATAAAAAATACCAGTCGTCGTTTTTAGCAGGAAGAAACTCAGGATGCCAAATAGAGAAAAGAATTGCATTTTTAATATTTTTTTCAAAATGGCCGCCAGTGCACATTTTGGTCAAAAATACTAGTTGCAGAAATGAACTCTTAATAGTCTGACCCGTTGTTTGAATCGTATGTCTCTACTATTTAATAAACATGCTGATGAATATTTTGAAATTAATTTGACTGGGAGCTGTTGCTGCCATAGGCAACAATAACACCCAGTCAAATTAGTTTCAAAATATTCGATAGCTTACCTGTATAGTTTTCTAGAAATTGATAGTCAGGAAGTTCAGAGATCGATCAATCCCAACACGAGCGAGGTGTGGGTGGAGCTTAGACAGAGATGGGCGGGGCATAGCCAAAACTAGAACGGTCCATTCAGCTGCTATTAGGTGACTTTTTCAGTCACTCCATTGCTGTGGGCCTCCATTATGGTTAGGCCGTTTTCCTATCAACATGACCAGGTGGTCTCCCCTTTCTCACGTGGATAGGTGAAGATGTAGCCATTAACGAGTGAATCCTTGTGGTTGTACAAATTGCATCAGACATTTCGTCACGAGAACTGATGCGGCTAAAGAAAGATGATGCATCATTAGGAGGACCACAATCGCAACATATTCACTCCGGTGATTTGTTAACAACTGCTTCGTATATTGCAGAGTTCATGGATAAGCGATTTAACATGAAATCATTTATCACACCTATCGCATTGTATGGCTCTTTGACCCATGTAGCAGCCTTGTTGCACATTTAATTTGGAAATTTAGTTTGGTATTTCTTCCAACACAGCGGGCCTGGATTCGTTTCAAAATCACCTGCTTGCAAAATGAGCAGGAACATGAGCAGGAAGAAATATAGCACACATACCTTGCTGGGCCTTACTCCTCTCGCTGAGGACCTCACATTTGTGTAAAGATGCCCTTAGTTGATAATAAATGATCATGATGTGAACCACTTATCCTCAATATTACTAGTGGGAAGGGCTTACTAATTGTTAGTGTCCCTTGGTATTGATTGCATTGCATTGCATGTATTACATGCCAATGTGAGATACAGTTGCAAGAATTGTCATCAGCAGTAAGAAGTTAAAGAAGACATGATAATTGGTGGATTTTGATCGCAAATGATGACAGCCGCGTTGTTTTGAGGTCGTTGTTGTCAGTGAGAAATGTTGCCTGAGGAAGTAAAACTAATATCTTTTGTTGTTTCTTTTTCTTCGAAATAGCACTTCCAGGTGTCATGGCCCAATTCTTGCACAGCATCTTTCAGTTGGCAAACGTATTGGTCTCTAACTGTATCCAGTCTATGACATGATGTGATGAAATGTACCACGATTTCATCTTCTAGTCCACAGATAGGGCATGTAGCATTGTTGTTTCCTACTAATTTTGGTATTTCGTCTTGTGGATCTGTAGTATATAGATATGGTCAGGATTTTAGCTTTTATGATTGCCTTTTTATTTCTCCTATGTTCACAGATAGTAGACTCCATATGTCTTTACTTAAATAGAAACAGAAATGGAGAAGGGCTTAAGCCCGCAATTATGCTTTTGTCTAATTTAAATAAAATAAAATACATTGTTTTTGTATTTCCGAATGCCTTAAAAATTAAGTTTGTCACGGAAAGTCACTTTCTTCCGTGTGGTAACATTGTGTGAATGATTGTTGTGGGATGACGTTATCGTTTGAATAATATCATGTTGATGATTTATAGCTCACCATAAGTCATTCAAACACCACCATATTAATGAGATGCAAGAGGAACCCTGGTGTTTGGTAAACTAGAATTTGGATGTCCTGCTTGTAAATTTCTAATCGGAAAACATGTGTGGCGCAATCTCAATCCACGTGGTTGACAATTCATGCGATGAGGTCATACCATGAATTTCAAGGCATGTTAAAGTCCATGACTTTAAACAATGTTTTAGCAGTGATAGAGTTTGTAAAATGCTGCCAACCTATTTTTAATTTATAAAATATGATACATATTTTTTGATGTTTTTACTCGTTTGTGCTCTTTAAGTATTGGAGACCACTTTTCCGTGAAGCATCTGAAACTCGTTTGAGGTCCACTACTTTCTTACTAATTCCTTGACCAGTCTTTTCCACTTCAACATAGCCATTGCTGGCATATTTTGCATACGGATATGCAGTTTCTTGAGTGACTAGCTGTCTAACAACAATGAGGACTGTAACAGAAAGATAGTGGGATTTAGACCTGAGTTATACTATATTGGAGAAGTTCAATATAGTTTAGTTTTAGAAATTTTTAATTACGGGCAAGAGAGTCAACTGACGCCTATGAAGTTCAGTTTCAATTGATAAGGCACACACGAGAACATAGCACGATGGAGAGTCAGTTCTCGTTAAAAGGCGCAACCAATCATGAATATTAATTTCAGATGCCTTTCATCCTGTTTCTACTACTATTATTATTATTATTATTATTATTATTATTATTATTATTATTATTATTATTACAATCACCTTCTTTCCCTAGTGGAAAGAGAGTAAACCGGCTATGTGAATCTGTGTTCGAGTCTATTTCTTAGTGTGTTTGTCATGGCTGGATTTTTTAGAGCTCTTAGATATGATCAAGTTCTGGATCTGTGTATATCTTGAGGAGTGCTGGTCCAATTTGACTCAGGATTTAACACAGAAGCTGCACACTCGCTGAATATTCAGAAAAGCCACCGACCGAGAGTTGTTGGTGGCTTAGCCAACCACAGCCCCCGGTCAAGTCCTCTTCAAAACACCCAGCAAGAGGAGCTATGTCCCTTGGGATGTGTTGTCCGTAAGACCCAGGAGCCAGACATTCACATAAAATATATAATAAAATAAATTAAATTAAATATGATTATGGTTAATGATACAGTAAAGATAACAATGGCCAACATGATTCTAGCAACAAACTGATTTGGTTATGACGTAAGTAATCTTCTGTACACATTTGGAATAGAAGACATTGCTGCCTTATGCAGAAAATTCTCCCACAAATTCCACTAGGTCCAGAATATTCAGCAGTACCGGTACCGTTTATTTTATGTAGACAAGGTGTCAAACCGGAGTGTAGAGGCAGGGAAAGAGCAGTAATATCAGTATTGTTAACAGGTGGTTCTTCATGATGAATTGCTGGTAATTGCTGTGGTGTCCGGGCGCATGAAGGTGTAGTAACTAATATATGAGTGAGGTCCAATTACTCGATTTAGTACTTATTAATGAACATTTGTTTAATAATATGTTTGCATGAATTTTGACTAATAATCCGTGTACGTGTGTTCGTGTCTGTGTTATTCCAGAGTTTTGTAGCTTGAAAGGATGGTTTTTGTTTTGAGATTTCCATTCTATTGTATTCTGTGTGAAAGTTGTGTCTAGATCTGGTGTTGTATGCGTGTATTTCAGTGTTTAGGTTAAAGAGAGAAGACAGTGAATTTGGTAGATTACCTTTGAAAAAATCTTTTATTATTGTATATAATTGTAGATTACCAATATCTTCTAGTTTTAATAAATCTTCTGTCTTGTAAACATTTTGGGCCTCTCCTGTTTGTGCAAAAAGTTTAATGGCTTGTTTTTGAAGTGATTTTACTCTTGCCAGTCTGATTTTATATGTATTAGTCCAAATAGTGTTGCAATAAGTAATTTGTGGGAGTATTAACGTGCAATATAGTGTTTTTAGTATGTTAGGTGGTAAGTATGATTTAAGTCGTCGCATGATCCCAATGTTTCTTGCCACTTTAGATGTTACAATCTCTATATGTTTCTCCCAGGTTAGATATTTATCCAGGTAGACACCTAAGAATTTAGCAAACTCAGCCTCCTGTATTTCCTGATTATCAATGTACAATTTTGGCAAGTCATTTTTCTTTAGTTTTCTAGATTTTGTAAAGAGCATGTAATTAGTTTTCCCGACATTCAGTGATAATTTATTTACTTTGAACCAATTTATTACTTTTTCCATTTCTTCATTTACATTTTTATATGGTGTTTCTATATTCTTGTTGTGGCAAAAAGCATTGGTGTCATCTGCAAACAGTATTAATGAAAGGTGCTGACAAACATTGGGTAAATCATTCATATATATTAAAACAGGAGAGGTCCAAGTACTGATCGCTGCGGGTCACCACAGACTAGGTTTTCATTGCTAGAGCAAGCTCCATTGTATTGTACGCACTGTACTCTGTTTGATAAATAACTTGTTATCCAATTCAGGGCAATTCCTCTCACTCCATAATAAGATAGTTTTTTTTATTAGAATCTTATGATCAATTTTGCCAAAAGCCTTAGAAAGATCAAGAAATATGCCAAGAATATGTTCTTTGTTTTCTAGAGAATTTGTTATTTTTTCCAACATATCTATCAGAGCCAGCATTGTGGAGTGGTTTTGTCTAAAACCATATTGCACTTTATAGAGAATAGAATATTTATTTAAGAAATTTATCAGTCTATTGTAGAAAAGTCTTTCTAGAAGTTTAGAAAATAGTGGAAGTACTGAGACAGGCCGGTAATTAGTGAAGGCAGAAGAGTCCTTGGCTTTATATATTGGTGTCACCCGTGCTACTTTTAGTCGAGATGGGAATATACCCTGCATCAGGGAAAGATTACAAATGTGGTTCAATGGGATTAATATTTGTGAGAGACAGTTTTTTTTTAAAAATGTTTCATTTAAAATTATCAATGCATGCACTTTTGTTCAGGTTGATTTGCATTAAGATTTTTGAGATTTCATCTGTGTTAGTAGGATTTAGAAAAACTGAGGATTGATTGATAGCTGCCTGTCAGATAATCTTCTATATTTGTATTAGAGGTATTCCTAATTTTTTCCGATAGGCTGGGTCCAATGTTGATAAAATATTCATTAAATTTATTTGCTATATCTTGGTTGTTGGTTAAAACTTTGTCATTATATATAAATCTTGATGTCTCTGATTTCTTGTTTTGTTTATTCAGTAGAGCCTTTATTAACTTCCACGTTTCTTTGATATTGTCTTTCTGATTGATGAATTTATTATGGTAATGATTGATTTTGGCTCTCCGGATTACTTGGTTTAGTCTGTTGCGATATTTTTTATATTGAGATTCATTGTACTTTGTAGGGTGCTTGATAAATGTTAAGTACAGTGTGTTTTTCTTATGTCAAGCAGCTATCAATCCCCTAGTTAGCCCGGGTTTCGTTTAAATTGTTTAGCTGTTTTTAGTGGAAAGGCGCGATCATATACATCTGTGCACACAGTATGGAATGTGTTATAGGCATCTTCACATGACTGACAATCAATAATGTAGTTCCAATTTATAGCAGACATAGCGTTCTTAAATTTGTCAATATTTTCTATTCCAAAGTCCATACACATTAGATTTTCTTTTACAAATGATTTTTGTTTAACTTCTGTTTTTTCCAGGTAGTAAATAGGCAAGTGATCAGATATGTCTGCAACAAAAATACCTAATTGATTTTTCCATTCAACAATGCTATTTTTGAAGATATTGTCAATGATGGTCACAGCTGTTTCTGTAATTCTAGTCGCTTTTGTTATGAGTGGATAGAAGCCATATGAGCCAATTAAGTTTAGTAGGTTTTGTGTGTAAAAGCAGTTTTGTTTTAGTAGATCAATGTTGAAATCTCCCATAATGTGTCCTATCTTGTTTTCCTTTTGGATAGTTTGCAAAATGTTATCGAAAGCTTTGATAAAATTATCATTATCCGTTCCTGGGGCTCTATAAATAACACCTACAATTTTGCTTTTTGATTTACTTCTGAGTATTTCAATAAAAAGGCCTTCTATATCTGCTTCCATCATGCACAGATCCTCTCTTATAGTATATTGAATGGTATCCTTTACATAGATGCCTACACCACATCCCCTTGTGGCTGTGTGTTGTGCTGGTCTATGCTTTTCAATGAAGTTATAGTGCTGTCTATCAATTAAGCTTAGTGGTGAGTCTGGTTTCAGCCAGGTCTCAGTAACACCAATTAGATCAAATTCATGAGAGCTTGCATCTAGAAACATGCCTAGTTTATTGTTATTCTTCAGAAGAGACCTGATATTAATATGAAGTTGAGAGAATGTGATTGTTTCATTTACATTCTTAATTTAATTATCATTAAATTCCTTTTGAAGAATATAGTCACATTCTGGTGTTAGATATTTAATTTCCTCATTATCAGTATCATCGTGAGATATAATATTTTGGTAGAATTTGTTAAGCTTAAACGGATTAAAAAGTGTGTCTTGGTGGGTATATTGATACATGTGGTTATGTCGTTCATTTATGTCCAGGATAGCTAACATGAAATCAGTATCATCATCATAGTGATTATAGGGAAATAAATCTTTATTGCAGTTAATGCACCACCATGACACCTCTGAGTTTTCTAGTTCTGCATATTCAGCAGTGGTAAGCTTTGAGCAGCATAAGTGTATCCAGACACCACAGCAATCACATAGTATAGCATATTGGTTACATCTCACTGGTTTTCTACAGGAAGAACAAGGGAATTTGATGGGCATAGGATTGGGTGGAAAGGGATGAGTGAGGTATAGGTGTAATTGTGGGTGGAATAATTATTATACGATTCGCTATTGAAATCTTAGGGAAGTGGACAAGTGAGAAAAAGGCTACCGGACGGTTTCCTCAGCTTGGCAGAAAACATGTAGTTTAGGATGGCTGGGAGCAATTTAGATTTTTCATAATATCTAGCTGGGGGCTTCGGAGTAGCAGATGTACTGGTATGGTCTGGTTGTATATATGGCTAATTATTAAGGATGGCAGTTCATTATTTTTATACCGGCATGACAGAGCATAAATAACTAGGATAAAAAAAAAAAGGAAAAAAAAAGGATAAGGAATGAATAGTAGAGTTTGGTCCTCTGATGGAAAGGAAAATGAAAGCCGTCACTCAAAAAACTTGATGTAGTGAAAAAAGAATATTCAAATTCTTGTTGGATAAATAAAATATATGTACATTCGTATGTCCAGTGTAGACCTCTCTCGGGAACTTATCACTGGAATGACTGGCAGTCACTCCAGTGGTAAGAACCTCAAGAAAGGCCACTCTGAGTCTGTAAGATGGCACTTCTGAAGACTAGTATAAGACTGGATTGGTTGGCGGAATTAAGGAGCAAGATAAGAAGGAATAAGATGCACATACATACATGCATGCACGTACGTACGTACGCACGCACGCACGCACGCACGCACGCACGCACGCACGCACGCACGCACGCACACACACACACACTTATTAGTAATACACAGTTTGCATGTATAAGTAGATGACATTGGACACATGAATTTAAGAAAAAAGTTGAATGTAGATATTGAATGCATGCAGTTTGACACATATACAAAGCATAAAGCAAAATGATAGTGACAAATTAGGAAAAAAGCAAAATGAGGGAGAAATATGACAGATATTGAGAGCATATAGCGTGACATAGACAAAGCATAAAGCAACAGCATAGAATTGTCAAGTTCACAGCTTAATACAAAGCAGCAAAGCAAAATGAACAGAAATATGACACAGACATTGACAACGTATAATTTAACATATACAATGCATAAAGCAAAATGATATTGACTTTTCCTTTTCCCATCGTGTTAGTGTTAGTGTTATTCTTCCTGTTTTAAAGTTATTATGTACCTTCCGTTCAGTTACTATTTAATTAAAAACACGAGGCAGGCTTGATACAAATGCATCTCCTGCTCTTTCATTATGCTCTGCAGCTATGCCATATGCGTCTGCCTTACGAGTACAGTGTAGTTCTGAGACTGCTTTGCGTATCTCATTTTGTCCAAGGAGATGCTCAGAGGGGTAATTCTGACTCCTTCTTTTAATTATTTCTATGATGGTATGAGCAATGTGGTTACTAACACATCATGGGCCGTATTTACGAAGGGTACTTAAGTATGAAAAAATACCTAAATAGGATATAAGTCCAAAATCTCTAAGTTTGTTTTCACCTACATTAGATGAATATTTATCCACCTCTGGAAATACGACACAATCAGGTCTTCTCGATAGGTGTATGATGTTAGGCGGGTGCAGGTGGTAATCTTCATGAATATGGCCCATGCCTTAGGATGTTACTGCAGACTCTAAAGTTCAGTTATCAGTTAAAGTGATCAGAAGCCAATCAGACTCCTTCACAATACACCAAGGTGTCAGTTACGTAGGAATCCTCTCCATAATCCATTACAAGCTGTTTAACAAGAATCTTTTTCAGTTGGAGGGCCCAAGAATTGACCCCAAAATCGGGTAGGCCTACATAAACTGTTGCATGCCAAGTTGTGCTTGATATTGGCTCACTTGCACAGGATACTTGACATCTGCAGGAAACTCAATATTGCCCACCAGTACACGTACCAAGAGTGGTATACTATAAAGCCAGCAAGGAATGTCTTATTCTCCCTCAATAAGCATCCAAAGGAGACGCCCAACATCAAGTTATGTGAAAAGCTATTAAAAAAAAAAAATCAAAATGTGTGACATTCGGCATAAGTCGTCTGTAAACTGCACAGAAAATGTACACAGCACACGCCCACACACTCAACGAGAAGAACTGTTCACTCACTGATGGGAGCCGGGCTGTATGGAAATGGGGGCATGTCCCCTTTAGTGTTAGCTTATATCTGGCAGAATTAGACCAGCTGCTTACTAAGGCTTTTACTAGACGAATTCACCCAATTAATCGGAAGACATATTCACTTGATTGAACTATTCCAACATACAATTCTCGCCACAGTTACAACTCTTTGTTTACCAGGGATACGTCCGGTCCTCGCAGAATTAGACTGTAGAAAACTCACTCTGGTAAGAAATATACTCCGATATATCAACGCCATTGAATTTCAAATAGCAGCCAGACAACTTGCAGTAAAGTCCAACAAAAGCAACAACTAGTTCATAGGATGCCAAGTTTGAACAGACATTTACAAACTGCCAATAGCTACCAACCAAGCAGCATCACACCCTCTAAGACAGCATAGAAATCGCTAATTGACAGGCACATAAACAGTACCATGCACTGGGAAGCTGACGCTAATGGAAAATGTCCCCATAAATTCCTAAATATGTAGTGAACACCATCGATCACGACAATACTGCCAGAGATGCTACTAGAGCCCCAAAAAGCAAGACTCTTAGTAGGCACATACATACTTCAGACAAATCATGCTAGCTCCAACCAATACTCTGTCTCAGAGAAGTGTCGGTTCTGTCAAGTGGCCACCGAAGATATTATATGTTTCATCGCATCATGTGGAAAAATGTAGAGAGCCAAATCTGAAGAGATTTCTCTCCATACTGTATCTGGAAGATGATGCAGATCCCAGCAATGGGTGAATAACCAACCCTGAATGCACCACTTACCTCATGCTTTGCCATACAATAACCCTCACTGAACCAACATATATACTATCTTCTACAAATTAATGCATTTGAATTAACCAATATCATACGCTATCTATCATATGCATTGCATCTTACATGCACAAAACTGATAGAAAAATGCATAACCGACTCTAGCTGCGTAAACGTTCGTATTAACCAAAAAATAATGTTAGCTTTGCTTATTTGCACTTGCTTGTGTGCCTTAAATGATAAGTTCATTTCAATATATGTTTCCCTATCTAAATTTTCATGTTTCACCCACTCCCAATTTTGTTTTTATAAAGGTATTTTCTCTTTATTTCTTCATTGTATTTCCTGCTTGGCATTGCCATTACTTTACATTTGTCGTGGTGGAACTTCAATAGTCATTTATCTGTCCAGTTCTGACGGAAAATGGGAACACTGTGAATAGGATCGATTACAATGGACCAATATAATTTCCCTCAAATACACGGTGCGAGACATCGAAACATAAATAACAAATGTATATATTACTTATGCTTGGTGAACGGAGTTATTTTCCGAATCATGCATGGAACATGCAGACTTCAACAAACGAAAACGTAGGAACTACGGAAATCTAATACCGAAAAAGGTGGATTACGAGAATTGGTGAAACGGAACAAAATAATGAACTAAAATTAAGAAATCTCAATGTGCCAACATAAAACTCCCTGCCTGATGTGTCTAACATCAATAAATAGAACAGGGGTAGGTGGAATCGCGTTAATCGAGTATGCCTAACACAAACCAACTATGTCTATACTAAAAGCAAAACCACAATTTGAGTGATAGGTCTAACATAAAAATGTTTAGTTCCATCCACCACCACGAACAGTTCGACTTTACAGACTAAGTTGTCTTTGCTGGGAAAGATGTGCAAAATCCTTCCAAGGGGCCAGTGATTGTGGGGCACATCATTGTCCTTTAAGAGAATAATGTCGCCGACATTGACGTTGGGTGATTGGACCTCCTATTTCCTGCGTTGCTGGAGTGTGTTGGTACTCCTGACGCCAGCGAGTCCAGAAATGATCTGCAAGAGCTTGGACCACTTTCCACTGATAGGTGTACAAGCTACGAACGTTGACATCCATGGGGACTTCGGTGACATCCACTGACTTCTGCGTGAGAAGAACATTCGGAGTAAGTATGAAGGTGAGTCCGGGTCACTAGAAACTGATACAATCGGCCTATTGTTAATTATAGATCACCCTTCTGCCAAGAATGTTGTTAACACTTCGTGTGTGAGTTTGATATACCAAGCAACAAGCAACAATGCACTAAGGATGTGGCATGCCATCCCGACGAGGTGCTCCCAAGCTCCCCCAATGGGGAAGAGTAAGGAGTGTTGAACCTCCATGTGGATTCCGAAGTTTGAAGGTAAGCACGAATCTGTGAATCCTCCATGTTAACTCCCATGATTCCTAGTTCCCGCACACAACCAATAAAATTTGAACCTCTGTCACTGTAGAATTTCTTCACCTTACCACGAATACTGAAGAAATGATGTAACGCGTTGATGAAGGATTGAGTGCTCATTTGTTCTAGTACTTCAATATGGACTGCTCGGGAACACATACACGTAAAGAGTACAGCCCATCTCTTGGAGTCCACGCTTCCACCTCGAGTACATCGAGTCACCACCTCCCAAGGACTGAAACAGTCTACTCCTACATAGGTAAATGGTGGAGATTGCGCTCGACAGGTTGGTCACCTATTTTCTGTACAGACATGGTCCAGCTTTAATGACAGCACTTTACACAGTTCGAGATGATGGAATACAACACACGCTCGCATCCGGTTATCCAGAACAGTGCAGCACGTACGGCACCTTCAGCAAGGTGATGACCCTGATGACGAATTGGCTGGTACTGGTGAAGAACAATGAGACGTGCAATATGGTGAAATCCTGGGATGATAATACGCTTCTTCTCCTGAAGACTGACATTAGCATGTTTAATGCGCCCTCCAACACATAGAATTCTATTGTCGTCAAGCCAGGGATCCAAATTAACGATTTTGCTGCCCCTAGGTACGGGTTTATCCTCTATAAGGCAAGCTATCTCATGGTTGAAGACTTCAGTCTGAATGGTGTGAATCACGAATGTTTCTGTTTCTTGGGACAGTACAACATCAGTATGGCATGCATCATACTGAGAATCCTTAACACATCTACATTTACGTTTCAAAAACATCAAGCCCCTGATCAGTGATTGCCAGGTAGAAATGTTCTCGAATCGATGGGTAGAAATTAAGGTTTACCTTTGAAGTAGAAAGTTTATTCACAGCAATCTCTCTCTTGATCTCCTTATCATCATCTGGACGGATGAGATCGAAATTTTCTGGAGTTGTCTCTGCCCTGATTTTCGTCCATTTGGAAAGCCATTCTACCGGACCATGAAGCGAAACATCAGTCATGACAAATCCAGGGGTAAATCTGGTGCTGTGATTAGCTGGATTCAGTCAGTCAGTACAAAGTTCCATTGGGTGGGAGATGAGAAGCTGAGGATATGATGCACTCAATTAGCAGCATAACTAAGAAACCTTCTTATAGTGTTATTAATGTATCCCATCACAATCATACTGTCAGTGAAGACGAAGAAATTATCTAGGGGAACTTCTAACTGGCCACTAATTTCTCTTGCCATTTCGACTCCGAGAACAGCAGCACAAAGCTGCAAGCGAGGTATTGACGTGGCCTGTTTGGGCGCAACCTTGGCTTTTCCGAAAAGGAATCCGAAATGAATGTTTCCATTTTCATCCTTGTCGGACAGATAGGCAACAGCAGCTATGGCCGCTTCTGAGGCATCTGTGAAGATAATCACACTATGATCAGTTGACTCCTGACATGGAAGGTACTGACGTGGTATGTGAAGGTTATGTAATTGTGACAAGGCTTGTCTCCAACAGGTCCAACTTCTGGAAGAGGGTCGTCCCAGCTGACCGAGGGTAGTACCATCATCTCCCGCAAAAGGAGCTTTCCATGTACAATGACGGGTGCCATAAATCAAAGTGGGTCATAGAGACTGTTCACTTGTGAGAGAACCCCTCTGCGAGTGAAAGGTTTCTCTTCCGGATTGAGATGAAACCTGAAGGAAGTCCCAAACAAGGCCAAGGCTACTCTGAGTAGGTAGTTCATCTCGACCAAGGTCGACGTTGATGATGTCTTTGGCCAGATCTCGAGGGCCATAGGACTGCATAACGACTGGATCATTTGATGCGAACTTGTGCAGATGAAGCTGCCCGTGTGTCTGCAGGGCTTCTTTAGTACGATGAAGCAAATCGACCACTCAATCTGATGATGGCAATGAGCTGAGGCCATCGTCTACATAGAAGTTCTTGTCAATGAAACCACGAACGTCACTACCAAAACTAGGTTAAGCTTCTAACACAGCCCGATGAAGTCCATACATTGCCACTGCAGGGGAACGGGAATTCCCAAAAACGTGGACACATGCGATATTCGGTGAGTGGTTTCTGTGGATCATTGTCTTTGTACCATATGAAACGCAAGAAATTTCGGTGTTTTTCGGATACAGCAAAGCAATGAAACATTTGTTCAATATCAGCCATGACAGCGATAGGTCCAATACGAAAATGCATCAAGATGCCCATGAGACTATTTGTGAGGTCCGGCCCAGTGAGGAGAGCTGAGTTCAACGACATATCATGATACTTGGTGGACGAATAAAAAACCATGCGAATCTTGCCTGGTTTATGAGGATGGTACTCACCAAATATGGGAAGGTACCAACACTCCTCCTCCTCTGCTGATAATGGCGGCGCCGGTTCTGCATGACCATGCTGAAAGATGTCCCACATGAACTCCACAGCATGTTGATGCTTGGTGGGATTTTTCTGCAGATTCTAATCAAACATGATAGCTCGCTTTAAGGCCTGGGACCGATTGTTCAGAAGTCTAGGTCGATCATTGCGGAACGGAAGTGGGGCAGACCATTTTCCATCTTCGTTCTGGCCCATTTCCTTATTCATCATCATAAGGAACAGTCGATCTTCTCTTGAGAAACCGGGAGTTTCATCAAACAGGGCTGTTTTAAAAATATCGCATGCCAGGGCTAGCTCAGTACCCCGAGGTGCAGCAGTGAGTTCCATCTGCTCCACCCTAGATACCGTCGGCTGACTATCATAAGGTCTACACACAGAATTGCGTCCATTACCAAGTACATTAGTCTTCATTATATTAACTCTGTTTGGCTTATGCATACCACCCAAGCACACGTCACCGATTATTGTCCACCCGAGAATAAGGCACTGAGTGAATGGTCAATTCTTAGGACCAACTTTCTGTTAGATCACATGATGTGCCGGGGGTACATCACATCCAATGAGCAGGAGGATCTCTGATGCGGGGTCCAGGTCAGGAATATGAGGTGCGATCTCTGACAAAAGAAGGTACACCATAGCTACTTCTGGAGTAGGCAATTCTTGAACATTGTTTGGAATATCATCACATTCAATTATGCCCAATACACACAACTGAGCACCGCCACATATAGGTTCAACAATAAAGTTATTAGCGGTGTGACCAGAATACGATAGACTTCCAGAGCAGGAAGACATAGTGAACACTGACATTTTGCTGTTCACCTGAAAGGTATCGAGAAACTTAGAACCGGCAAGAGGCTTGTTGCTCTGGTCATCGATTACTGCGTATGTACGAATTGCACGTTCCGGATCGTTCACTGGATACACGTTCACTAATACTATTTTGCCGCAGCATCTGCCGCCGACCGCATCGCCACACAATTCAGAACATTCGGTATTGATTGCAGCACCGCCCGATGCCTGATGCGAGGGTGCACCACTCACCCCGCCATGCTCTGGTATAGAATCTGATTTGGGTTTATCGTAATGCATACAAGTAATATGGTGATTACTTGAACAATTACAACATTTGATTTAATTATTTTGACATTTAGAGGCACGATATTTACCCATACAGCACCTAATACACAACTCGTTGTTTTTTAGGTAGTCACATCTCTTTTCGAGGGTCATAGCTAGGAAAGAACAACAACTTGTAAATGAGTGATTTGCGTGGTGAATTGAGAAACGCTTCGAAGAGGCATTGTCACTGTTACCATTAATGTTGGATTGCTCGGATTTACGCGCATTTACCTTATTATTAAATGATTTTTGTTTTGTTTCGGTTTCGGAGGGTCCCTTGGTCGCAAAATCACTAAAATTCAAACTAGGATAATTCTTTCTCTCACACACTTCATGGACGAACCACAGAAAAATGAAAAAGGGGGAAATCTCACATTATTCTGGCGTTTGTACTGTGATGCATGAGCCGACCAGCTCCCTTGAATACCACGTGGGAGTTTAGCCACAATAGGTAGTACGCCGGCTGATGAATTGTAGTAACTAAGCAATGTCTTGAACTGTTCATCGCATTTTGCCGAATCAATTTCAGTGATAACATCAACAAGCTTGTAGTACCCTTTACGATCATTATCAGTCAGTTTTGGAATGTCATTCAGGCGCTTCTGTAGGGTGGCCTCCCTCATTTCCGGACGACCATAGAGTTCCTTGAGACGACTCCAGATCAAGGCTAATCCTCTCTCTGGATCGGATATGGTGGCTGCACGAATTGACACAGAAAAATCCCTAGAATCCGGTCCAAGCCACTTTGTAAGCAAATCGAGTTCTTCAAGTGGCATGGCCTGTATTTCCCGGATTACATTAAGGAAACTATCTTTCCAGACGTTAAAGTGTTGCACAGTATCATCGAACGTAGAAAACCCTATCATAAGAAGGTCCTTCTTAAGGAGATATTTGCTAATATCATGCACAACAGATGGCTGATTATCATGGTATGCAACATTTTATGGAGACAAAGGAGGACACGGTCCAGGATGAAATGGTGCAGCATTTGCCTCGAGGATTTGCGGAGAGACAGAAGAGACAGAGAGTTAATTATCTGGTACACAAGCTCTAGGCACAGGGTTATATGGTGCACCAGCATTCGCAACAAGTTTCTGTTCGGCATAAGAACGCGACACATGGTCAGCACTGTTGGTGCGATTACGTTGGGAATTTGACACGAAATCCACAACACGTTCCTGCTTTACACGATACAGCGACCTTTGACTACCGAAATCATCTTTGGCGGGTTTGTCATGGTCGGGTTCATAAGACTCTATAACCTTTACTTCAGCATCGGCAACTGCAGACATTTTACGTTGTTCTAATTCCCTTAACTCGATATCAACCTGTTTCTTTTGTAACTTGACTTCCTTAGCTAAGAATGCTAGCTCGACTTTCTTCATGATGGCCCTCATTTGCTTACGAATGACTGATGATACGCTTGACGAAGCCAGAGATTTGGTTTCAAGTCTAATTCTGTTTTTCTGGCATTATGGGTCACGACGGCAGTCATGTCCTGGGATGCAGGTTAAGTACACTGGTCCTTAAGAAATTCTGTTATCGCAATTGAGTCAATCAACAAATCACTATATAATTTGCGAAATGTATCATCGATATCACGTAAGTATTTAACTTCTAAGTTCTCTTCTTCGAACGAGTACATGATTTGCTCCATTTACGCCATATATGGTCATATTTATCTTTCAATCTAAGAAGCTGTTCGTCGTACTGCTCCTGTCACTTGGGAGTCAGGGTCCTGGTTCGCCTATCAGGCTCAGGAACAGGTTTGCCTTGGCCGGATGGTGGCACCGATTAGGTGCGAGACATCGAAACATAAATAACAAATGCATATATTACTTACGCTTGGTGAACGGAGTTATTTTCGGAATTATGCATGGAACATGCAGACGTCAACAAACGAAAACGTGGGAACTACGAAAATCTAATACCGAAAAAGGCGGATTACGGGAATTGTCGAAACGGAACAAAATAATAAACTAAAATTAAGAGATCTCAATGTGCCAACATTACAGATATGTTGCTGCCTTCACAGTATCTGATCTACAGATAATTTATACAAAGAACACACAATACCAGCCCTAGTATACTATGCCGTGGGTTCCACTTATCACGTGTCTGTCACGTGAATGAACTCCATTGATGACAACCTTTGGAGGACCATTTGACAGGAAATCTTCAATCCACATGTTTACCTGTTTACTTATGCCATACCTTATTAGCTTTCCAAGCAAACCCTGGTGCTCCAGTGCATTGCATCCATCGTTCTTTCTTTATCCATGATGCAAGCCTAGTCCTCCATGCCCTTCAATAACTGTATGGTAGTTGGTCTTCTAGGTATGAATCCAAAATGGGATTGACTAACCAGTTTATTTCTGATCATGTGGTCCAAAATTTGGTTCTGGCTACCCTTTCCATCAGTTTTCACAGGACAATTTTCAAGCCAATTGGCCTGTGGTTACTTGACTGGGGTCTGATTTGTTTCCACTTTTGAAAAGTGCTGTTATATTAGTTGTTTCCACGCTTCAAGTTCTGCTCCATCTACCAGGCTTTACTTGTTTTTTTCAACATCTATTTCACATGTTCAACAATCTTTGTTGTACTTTTCTTTGCCGTCTGCTACCATCACTCCCTCCCCATGCCTATGCATGCTAGCAGCACTACTGCCGCTTCTGCGGTTGTCATCTCTTACATAACACGCACACGAAAGAAGTAACAGACGGTATAGTCACACGCTCACTTGTATGAGTGAGCACTGGTTTAATAGATGGCTAAAATCACAGCAAAGTGTTGGTGAGATATATAGTTGGCCTTCAGTATATGAAGCATAAAGTTAAGATATCAATTGGAATTTTTAAAAAACCCACGCACAAATTCTTCCCTAAACACATTCCAGGTCTTATACTTCGGCCCCTCGTAATTTGTCAATTCCAGACGCATCGATTTGAAGTCGGACCAATGATACATTGACCAACAATTATTGGAACTTAATGAGTATCTAGTTCAAGTTCAAATGATCGATGTTCTTTTATTCACTCTGTGTACTTAATATTTATGTGAACAGGGTTTTACTCAAATTCACCTTTCCAGAGTATCCATCCATCATCAGACTTCGTATGACGTCATAATCATCTCAGCGTGTGTATGGCGACGTCATAATCATTACGTCACAAAGGGTTCCATATAGATCGTCATCACATCTCAAATGGTTCGACACATTGTATGAATTGTAAGTCTTTGTAATTCTTTGCTATTTAATAAACATGCTGTTGAATACTTTGAAACTAATTTGACTGGGCGCTGTTGTTGCGTTAGGCAGCAACAGCACCCAGTCAAATTAGTTTCAAAATATTCAACAGCTTACCTGTGTAGTTTTTGGGAAATTGATAGTCAGGGTGTTCGATCCCAACATGAGAGAGGTGTGGGTGGAGCTTAGCTAGAGATGGGCTGGGCATAACTAAAACCTGAAAGGTCCATTATGTTGCGTTAAGTAATGTATGGTACTAATATTAATGTACAATAAACTTTTTAGCTCACTTAGCCAGAATGGTTTATGCCATGGCGACCGTCCGCTGTCTGTCCATCCGTCTGTCTGTCTACCCTGTCCATCAACATTTGCTTTAAGACGCTATTCCTCATAACCCGCTTTGCAGATTTCAACCTAATGTGGCTGGAAGGACTCGATGGGTGTAAGTTTCAGAATCTGTGTACAGAATTTGGATTGGTCTATTTTTTTGTTGAAAATCTTATCTTTTATGACAAAATTTACCTGAAGTTGTCAAAAAGCTAATCATCCTTAACCGCTTGACAGATTTCAACACTAGTTGAGATAAGCTCCAGAACTTCTGTTTAGAATTTTGCTTGGTCCATCTTTTGAGTGAAAATCTTAAGACTTTATGAAAAATTTGCTGGAAATTGTCAAAACACATCTCCTTAACTGCATAGTAGATTTGATCCAAATTTGGCTGGACGGATTCTGTTGTGGTATACTCTAGAACGCTTATTCAGAATTTTTGATGGACGAATTTTTTGGTAGCTATCTTGGATTTTCTGAAAATCTCTGAAACCTTTTAAAACACTACTACTCCATAATTACTTACTGACCAGATTTCAATTAAACTTGGGGAGGGGTGGGTGGGGAATGATCCTTTGAGGTAGGCTTCAACACACAAACGAGAATTTTGATTGGTCAATTTCTTTGGTGGCTATCTTGGATTTTTCGAAAACTATCCATTATGTTTATTTAAATGCAAATTGCTAATAGTCCAGATGAGTCTCACAGGCCCTTGGGCCTCTTGTTATTGTGTCTAATGGCATATATGATTTCGACCGTCTGATGAATCCAATGCCCCTTTGAGACGTGTGGTGATATTATTTCAATGGGCTTCTCCGATGTTAGTTTATGGTTTAATAATTAATGATACTGACATCATTCATTCACATTATATCAACTTCATAATGAACCACCAATATATCAACAATGAAAATATAGGCCTATGGATAAGTTATCTTTCTTGGTGTATTACCTAACTAGGAAAGAGTTGCTTCCCTTCCACTGTAGAATTAGTCTAGCCTTCTCAATATACTGGTGTGAATAAAGAGCCACCCTCTTCTGACACAGTCCTTTATGCGTGTCACACATGCGGCTGGTGGGGACACAATTCGGAAACAGACTTTATTAGGCTGGAATAATCTTCACTTGGGGTTGTTTAAGAGTATATACATACTTTTGCTGATTCTGTATGATCAGGGTATACTTATGACAAATCCACCGGGTGCCACCATTTTGCCACTTAATATGAGGTAACTCATCCTTTATTGAAATACGCAGAGTCACAATTTACATCGGATGTGCAGCCTATAGAACCTAGCACAGGGTACTGAATTTCACATAGATAAACTATATTGAGCTATAGAGAAGCTTGTTAATCATATTAACTTATCAATTATCAATATCCACATAGTATATCCGTATTAAACGAATCGACTACGTTTTCTACAAATATGTTAATCAACCATTATTGAACCTGTCACAATAATTCTAAAATAAATTAACTAGTGTGAAGAACCAATAGGGCAAAAGAGGGCCATATAGGCTAAGACTCTGGACGTTCAACCAGAAACTGCGGTTTGGCAGTGGCAAACCAATTTGGCAACATGTGTCACGTTGGTACATTCTCTATTACGTAATAAAAACACGACCGTCAAGCTGTTGTCGCTAACTGACTAATTCCACGATACTTCTGCTGGAGAATCTCCATGGTTTTCTACCGCTGTAGATAGCTTTTAAAAATACACGCACAACGCGACAACCAACTGATACCACTTTGGTATAATCAACATATTTCATTCCGAGAACAAAGCCGATAAGTTAAAAATAGGTTGAAATCGTATGCCATTTAGACTAGTGGCAAAAGAATTTTGAGGGAAGAACAGAATTGTTGCGTGTGTCACCCATGTGACCTATGAACTATGACCATTGTGATCACATTCAACTCGGAGGACACCTATATTTCATCTGTATTAGCTAGTTATGGTATCAGCAAAATGTCCGCTCCAGTGCCTTGCGGTCTCCGCACCACCCGCAGTTGCAGGGGGACGCAGAGACCAGGGCGCGCAAATATTGATTATTTGAACATTCTTCCATTGCCGTAACATCACTAGACACACTACTGGGATGCTGCTGTACTGGAGCCAGCATGTAGAAAATGAGGATATTTCTGTAACCCTTTGAGGTCAAATTAGCTGAGGTGTGTAAGGCGAGAATTCCGGAGGCGCACGGTATTACATAATGGTGTATCTTTTTATAAGCAGGTTATGTTTTGTTTTTAGGATGTTATATTTAGCTCGAAATGCAGATTTTCAAGCATTTCTTTTTTAAACTCTCTGCAAGAAGCTATACAATATATAGAGAATCTGGAACGAGGTCACTTTTCATATCACTATTATGGACCGAGTTGAAAATTATCAATTTGCACGATCTTTAGCGAGTGCAAAATTGATAATTTTCAACGAGGTTCATAATAGTGGTATGAAAAGTGACCGAGTTTGAGATTTTATTTATCGTATAAACTGTAATTTTGAAATATTTGCCAATAGTTGCTGATGTGACTATTATCTGATTTCTCATTGTTGATTTTCGTGAAATCGATACCGCCGCTGTGACGCACCACTATTTGATAACAGATACCGAATGCGCAGCAAAATATAGTGACAAACAAAATCTGGCGATGTGAGCCGTAAACTACACTTTACTTCTAAGACTATCGCAGAGCCACGGCCATCAATCGTCACTTCGCTGCCGACTGATAAACTGTCAAACGATGACATTTTGCGATGACGTTTCATGAATGACAAATCGTAGTAAACAAATCGTAGTAAAACAGTACTGCGTAGTAATCCCTACGCGTCACGCTCACATCAATCGATGTTTTAATCGGTCGATTTAAATGGGTTGCGCACCCAACAGCCAATGAAAATACTCCGTTGAATATGGCGCGTGTGCTCATATAGAAAAATATGGAACGTGCTAGAAGGCTTGTTTATATGATAAAAATAAATATCCAAATAAATTTCTATTGAACATAACTGATAAGAGTGTTTCCTAATTAACTGGTTAGGCAAGTTATTTATCTTACTACTTTAATTAATAGTATTTTACTAGTTTCATGTTGATTAAAATGTTATCGTTCTCTTTTACAAAAGATGCCCGAATCGAATCACACGACCGGCGCTAATATGGACGGAGTAGCATACATTCACACGTGGAAGACGAGTACTGATAGAAATATATGTTGAAGTCTTTGCATTCTGGGTCAAGCAGTTGAACGAAAGAGACCCCGCAAGAGAACATTTAGAATAAGGTCTTTCTCCATTTCCGGACGTAATTCGCATGGTGATCTTGCCAATATTGGTGTTATTGATGTACCACAGGCCTTTGAATTTTCGTCCATCCATCCCTCTACCACATATCCCCCCTACTATATATAATATACACAAGGTGTGAAACCTTCATCTGTGGGCACCATTGTCAGAGAGCTGATTGGTTGGTTTGTTGTCAAAATCCGCTGACATCACGGTTCTGACTACAAACCAACCAATCAGCTTTCTGACAATGGTTCCCACAGACGAAGGTTTCATACCTTGTGTATATTACATATAGTAGGGGGGATATGTGGTAGAGGGATGGATGGACGAAAATTCAAAGGCCTGTGGATGTACTAACCATTGTTTGCTTATGTGAAGTAGCAAAGAACACTGGCATTCTTAATATTAAAGATTGAAATACTACATTCATTATGGCAATGCTCTTTAGCAGGCACAATAATACATTTAGCACACCAGGTTCTGCAAGCGCTAAATTACATGTGTGCACTTCTGTTAACAAATACAGTTTTCATGATGCTTGGGATCAGTATGCTGAACCTTTGGCTGATCTAGGCATAGAAGCCGGATTCAAAAAATAAAAATGAAAAAGGGTTCAAAGGAAAAGTTGATGCCACACACAAATCGAATTTGTATCACACATACATCCTCATTAGTCTCGAATATTGGTTCCAGTAATATGCTTTATAATTGATGTATCATCTCTGAAGAAAACACGTGACTAACAAAAGGACAAAATGGCTATCTAATTTTCGGATTCAGAAACAGATGAAGTTTAGAAATGATGTTAATCGTTTCTCCTTGCTGGTTGTGATCCGAGAAAAACACAGAAAATGGAAAGGTTGAAGGTCGGGTCGGGTTTTGACTCATACTTTCTGATCGTAGATACAATGGGGGATTCTTAGTATATACTGAATTTTTATTTGATTTTTTACTAAATGGCCGCCAGGTCGTACATTTTTGTCAAAAGTACCATTTTAGTTTTTTTAGGAAATTAATTCAGGATGCCAAATGGTGAAAAATTAAAAAAAAATTTTTTTTTTTCAAAACATCCGCTGAAATTTGTTTGTTTCGATCGACTTGAACCTTGGTGATCTTACAGGTCCTATATAGACCTGATTTCATATCAATTTTGAAGAGGCTCAATCCAATAGTTTCGAGAAATCAGCTAGTAGCCTTATGGGAGCAATGTTTCAACTGTGTTTTCTCCTAGAGTTTTATTCCGATTATCTTCAAACCTGGTCAGATTCTAGAACATTGAGAAATCTAAATAAGTTCCAATGAAAAGTTCAATATCTCCCTTGGGGTCAAGGCATTCGTGGGCCAAAATTTCCAATTATCATGTTTGGCATATGCAACATCTCTTTCACCATACAACTTCAAACAGCATGTTAGAAGACAACTTATTTAATCATTTAGTATCAAGGGCTCCTTTTAGTGGTCAACGCGGTCAGTTTTCGAGAAATCAGCTTTTCCATGCACAATGTAAACCTATTGGAATTTCAACTATAGATATTTGAACTGCGACTATAGCTAGACTTTTTATTGGATCAACACCAGGCGTGTTCAATGGTCATATAAGAAGATGGCTATATAATATTCCTTAACGGCCAGACATCGCGGATTTACTGGAATCCTCCGTTGGGCTAGAGGATTGCAAGGAAAATATTTTAGAATCACGTTAGTTTGATTGATTGTCTCGGCATCGGTGTTCTGAATGATACAGATATGGTCAAAGGTCAAGAAGTGCATTTATCAACTCTATACTGAACATACAAATGACACACTATGCATAACATACGTTATTATGTTTTCCTAAAAGCATTAGAAGGAAAGATCCTGAGAAGCTGTCTCTAAAAACAGCCGCCATTAGAGCAACAGGCCAAAGACTCTAATCATCAAAGTCAGTTGTTATACGACCAATTTGATAAGAAAAAGTCAATTTAAAATGAATATATGCGTCCGCAGGAAATTTGTCAGAGTGGGAAATCATGTGGGGTGGGTGGGGGTGGGGGGGGGGGGAGTGTCGGTCTGGGTGTCGGCCCTAATGCCATTGCCTACATTTCTGGAGTTAAATATCTAAAATATGGACCCTGTAGCTTGGTTGTGAAATTGGCTCCGCATCCAGGTAAATGAGCATAATATTTTTTATTTAGTTCTAGAGGGGGCGAGTGCCCCCTTGCCCCACACTTGCGGACCCCATGCTATGCATCTACTCAGCTCAAATCACTAGCTATAAGGTTTATTCTTGCATATTCGATACCCCTATCTATTCAAATACTGTGCCCACCAGCATGACATAAACTCAATATATTCTGAGATCGTGTAAGTTTTCGCATTGCCATTGCTCTTAGATGCTGTCTATCTAATATCGTGCGCAATGTTCCAATATGCATTTATTCATGTGTTGTGGCGGCTTATCCTACCAGCAATATTGAATCACGATCATTACTCATGGATTTGGACAACATCGCATGTTTTTGTCACATACATCTGCCAAAGGAGTTATCCATTTCCAGTTAATCTTCGTCCACTTTGCACACGCAATGGAATCTATTTGAAACTCTGAAACCTGCATTCCCAAAATCTAAATTTCAACATAGTTATGTAAGCTGTCGAATATTTTGAAACTAGTTTGATTGGAGCAACAGCTCTCAGTCAAATTACTTTCAAAATATTCAATATAATATTTATTGGATTGTAAATTCATCAGATATTTCTTACATTTTGGTGACGGATTGTTATATTTTCGTGACGGCGCTACGTCATTTTGAGTGTGACATCAGCTAACAAGTGACGTATTTCACCTTTCCAGAGTAGCCATCTATCATCTGGCGACATATTACGTCATAATCAGCTAAGCGGCGTGTATGATGGCGTCATAATTATTACGTCATAAATGAGTCTATTTGGCGCGTCTTTGACTCTTAATAGTACGACACGATGTAAGAATTGTATGTCTACTATTTAATAAACATGCTGTTGAATATTTTGAAACTAATTTGACTTGGCACCTAGTCAAATTAGTTTCAAAATATTCAACAGCTTACATGTATAGTTTTCTGGATATTGATCATCAGGGAGTTCAGAGATCGATCGATTCCAACACGAGCGAGGTGTGGGTGGAGCTTAGATAGAGATGGGCGAGGCATAGCTAAAAGTGGAAAGGTCCATTGATTACGATGTCAGATATTTGAGTGACAGGTCAGATCCCTCCATTGTCTAGCAAAAGGCGTTACAAGTCAATTTATTATAGTTAACTTCATGGCTATTGTCTGCAGATGTTTCTCTTTGCATCCTTTGTCTTGACCATTGAAGAGATTAAGTCTAGGAAACACCAAAATTATGTATGTGTAGCTTACTCCGGCCAGTCTGGCAACCATTTTGTTTAATTGTTTTTCATTGCTTAGCGATTAGAATAAACACGCTAGACATCCTGATGACATCCACTGGTGCATATAATTTCCATCTGGAAATTTCCAGCAGAGGAGTTATTCGCAGTGACTGCCATTCGCCTTGGCCGGCCTGGCAAGACATAAATCATTGTTGTCTTCATGAACATCGTGTCAAACACACAATAAATGATTAATCTGCAATGAATCAGCGTGTAATACCTTATGCAATCTGGCAATTCCGCTTGACAAAGGTCGCTTGCAATTGAAGGTGAGTTGGGGATTTAGGGGTGCGAGGGAACACGCTTCCAAAGCTATTTCCTCTTGACTATGCTGCGAGTTAGAAATTAATATTAAACTGACATTGGCTCCTAGACATAGAAATTTAATAAACGGAAACATGTTCATAACGCAGTTCTCGTCGTTCAATACCAACATTTTAACACCGATGTTTAGCTCAGCTGACTTGACAGTCAGATGAGTTATAGCGATCACTCCCCATGTGACATCTCTTCTTGCCGGTCGGTCGGTCGGTCAAACTGGACCAACATTTTCCTATTCTTATCTAATGTAACCATTATGAGAATGAGCCTGATTCGATGACAAACAGCAGAGTAACCCCCCTTGCAAATCAACTTTTCTGTGGTATGGTACCAAATGGGGAACGAATATTTTGGCGGCACGTTTCATGATTTTAGAGCTATTGGTGTCTAACTTGGTGCATAAACTACTACTCACATGTAACCTCACTTGGCTAGAATGGTTAAATGAGCTTAGGCCTATTCCATGGTGATCATCCATCGTCTGCCCGTTAAGTTTTTCTTTAAAACAACTTCTCAAGAATCACTAGGTCGATTTCAGTTATATTTGGCAGGAAGCTTCATTCAGGCAGAGATGTCCAAGTTTATTCAAAAGAAGCCGCTTGACTGATTTGTTCGGCGGCCATCTGGGATTTTTCACTATTTTCAGAAACGTCTGTAAAACCTCTGAAACCACTTGGCTGGTTGATGGGACTCAATAGCTGAACCTGCTTCGTCGATTTCCTTGCCGGTTATCTTGGAATACCCAGTTTTCACAACAACTGAACCGCAGAATGGATCGGGCCGCAATGCGGTAAACAGGATTAGGTACTGAGGGCCATTCAAGTTTGTTCAAGAGACGTTATTACGTTAAAAACAAGGCAGCCATCCACCAATCCGAATTTAGCGTTTTGCGGCCATATAAATATATTTATGGATTTTGAAGCCGAAATTGGTTTTAAATAGGCATTTGATTTCGAATTTTACAGTTTAAAAACTGTCTGATGAATAGGTTGGCGGCCATAATGGATATTTTTGGGCAAAAACTCGCATCGTAATGCACTGGCAAATTTAAAAGGTCTTGTCCAGAACCACTGGAGCGATTTTAACAATTGGTGTGGTAGTTCGTATTCCCATTCTTGCTGCAACTCTGGCCACAAACCTTAGGGCTCTACTTCTATTAGAAATGACTGTGTTTCAGGTAAGCGATACATGCTCCTTGAACCCTATTGTTTTAGTTGTCAAATTGATATTCAAATTCAACTTGGCACCTAAAAGAATTATATTGATTTAATTATACGGAATGAATTATTCAATTATTATTATTATTATTATTATTATTATTATTATTATTATTATTATTATTATTATTATTATTATTACTATTGTACACAACTATACAGTTTTAACCATGTTATTGTTTTTAACATTTTTGTGTGAATGTGGAGCTTTAAACCTGTCCTAAAGAATAATCACAATTCAGCGATAATTGGTAGTGCATCTCCCTAATATAGATGCGTCTAGGTAGGAATGTTCACCTAAGCAGTGGGCACATAAAATCAGAGGCTGGGTGACAGGGGAAACTAGAATAAAAGCTCATACGGAAAGTTCCACAAAATGTATGGAGAAATTAGAGATTATAAATTTAAGTGAGGACGCTCTTCTAAACCCTATCACGAGCTGAATCGAAAACGGCTTCTGTTATGAGGTAAATAGATACGGTAGATACCGCTAGAATACCCCCTCAAGCATTATCAAGATTCGTTCGTCAATAATGAAAATCGGGATCCGTGGTAATGATAGTAAGGCCTACATATCCCTAGATTATGTGTGTCAGCTTTCAGTGACATTGGATGAGAACTGAATGAGGAGTAGCAAAAGAAAGAAAATGTCTACAGTAAGAAGAAGAAAAAGAAGAAGAAGAAGTAGAAGAAAAAGAAGAAGAAGAGGAAGAAGAAGAAGAAGAAGAAGAAGAAGAAGAACAACAACAACAACAACAACAACAACAACAACAACAACACCAACAACCACAACGACGACGACGACGACGACGACGGCGACGATGACGACAGCAGCAACAACAACAACAAAAACAACAAGAACAACAACAACAACAACAACAACAACAACGTCAACAACAACAACGTCAACAACAACCTTGCCACGCTTTAGAGATTCTTTCCGGATCTAACAAACATAAAGACATCGCCAAGGACATTGCGGAGTTTATTCAGCGCTTACGACTGTCTAGCGCTATTTTATTTCTCACATAAAATGGCTTGATTTCCTTCATTATGCTCTGTATATGACTCTCTATAATATGTTAACACTTTAAACACTACCGACAGGAAGCGACAAATTCTGTCCGATGTCAGGAATATTCTGTTGAAACTAATGGACCTTTCCAGTTTAGCTATGCCCCGCCCATCTCGATCTAAGCTCAACCCGCACCACGTTCGTGTTGGGATCGATCGATCCTGAACTCCCTGACTATCAATTTGCGGAAAACTATGCAAGTTGAATATTTAATAAACAGGAAAGACATACAATTCGTACAAGTGTCGGACTGTTAAGCGTTAAAGATGGACTGTTTCGAATCATTCCTAACGTCATGATTATGACCTCAGCCTACACGTCACTTAGTTGATTACGACGTCATATGATGGATGGATAAACTGGAAAGGTGAATTACACCGAGAGCTACTGCTGTCTATGATAGAAACTGAGTCCGGTCAAATTAGTTTTCCAAATTTTCAACAGCTACCCAGTATTTTCTTGAAATTTAAACGGTTAAGTAGTTAAAGGAATCCATATATCCACGGCCCTAAAGTACATCTGTCAACGGGTTTATGACATCTAGAACTAGTGTCAGCTAAATCTGAACGTATGATTACTGTGTTCTGCGGCTATAGTACTAGAAACATCATACAGCTGCTATCAGCCAGTTCTCCCTTTTGACCACCGCGTCTTGTCTGCAGCCATTATCTGTAGCTTCCTCGCGGGCATTCTTGATCTGAGTGTATTGAGCCCTGTTTTCTCGAGGTTACTTCGATTGATTAGTTTGATTGGCATATAGTTCGGGTCTCTGTTAAACAGGTCTCATTTACGGTCACTTCACGGCCCGCTTAACAGATTTATGCAATGACGTCCTCTTCTGCCTTTATATTTACCGACTCCTAGTAGGGCGAGTTCCTGGGCTCTCCGTACGGGTGCCTCTTCTGGCATCCTTAGCACGTGGCCAAACATGGACAGTTGTATAGCATCAAGAATACGCATGTTGCGTTGTACGAACGTAGTCGTTTTGTCAATGGTATCTTTGATCTACGATTCCACAGCTTCAGAAGGATTGCAAGACTATGTTTCCCACGTCACGATGTGCAGCAATGCCAGCAGTACCGCAGGGCTGTGAACCCTGGAGTTTGCTTTTCCTCCAGGATCCGCCACCAAGAAATTGACCAACATTTTCTGTAGCTTCATGATTTGCCGATAGCTGTATGTTGGTGAACTCTGTTTTGGATTCATTCATAAAGATGTTCTTTTTTTAGTTTGCGTGCAGCTATCAGGAGTAGTTCGCCACTGGTTTCTTTTCCTCATCTATGAAGTCGACATCGTCCATACATTCCATCTTTAGACCCAGTATGGACACTGACTGGGGTGTGTGGTGTGGCGCGGTTTTTAGAAATCTTTCCGCAGATATTTCACTGCTGCAGCAAAGTAGCACGTGAAAAACACACGGGATAGACCATCTCCCTTAGGGGTCCGATTGATGTCTCAAACTCTGTAGACTTCCCTGGCTTGACTCATACTCTCGGCTTGGTGTCTGCAAGTAGTAGTCTCACTAGTCGTAACTCATTTTCATTGCAACTGATGTGGTGTAGTGCGTCTAAGATATTTGAGTGTTTAGTTTTGCTGAAGGATCGTGACATGCCAATGCTCATTTTGTGGAAATCCCAGTGTTTGGACATGCCTATTGACGTGGACATGTTTTGAGCCCATGCAATGTCTGCGCAGCCGCATCCACGTTTAAAGCTACTCTGGCAGGATCCGGTAAAGTCATCGATCTTGTATCGGATGCGGCACAGGGTAATCGTGGATATGATTTTCCGTATGCTGTTGAGGAGTACAATGGGCCGCAGATTGGCTGGTGACCAGTTGGATTCTTGGACTTCTGTAGAGCGGTGCGGATGCCTTAGCATACAGCACCGATGGGAAGATGGTGCATTGAAGGCTGACTTGATTAGGTGCGTGATCGGTTTTGAGATAATTCCACTTGCATATTTGAATAGTTCATGCCATTAGGTCCGGTTGCACTTTCATTTCCAGGGCCTTTAATCAGTGCCTTCTCAATTTCAGTTGTTTCAATTTGTGTTAGTAAAGGCCTGAGATCACCTGGAAATGTATGCAAGAGCTCATCATCGTGGTCGGGGAAATGGTCTTCGAACCATTCTCGAATTGCGTCCACTTTACCATGTTCAATCTTGAGTCCCGAAAAATGGGTTTCAGAGTTGTGTATAGTGAGTGCTGACGTTTTGTTATCAACTCTCATGGCTGGAGCTGCCCAAACATTTTTGTGACAGTCGTGATTTAATCTGCTAGGGAGTCTGCTTGCTGAATAGCAAGATCTTTTACGCGTTCACTGATGTGTCACATGTACTTTCTTAAAACCCACTAAAACACAACAATTCCTGTGTATATATAGTGATTAAGATAACATACAACACATATTCCTGAATTAAAAATTGCAACCAAAATATTTTAATTGAAACAATTTGGCTTAGCAGTATATTTGGATTTGAGTGGGTCTGACAAATGCGGCGTTCTCTCAACAGCCGGGCGGTCTGGTGGGGTGGGGTGGAGGGGTCTGCGTCCTCGCCCGGAAAAATTAAAAATCTGGATGCTCTCAAATGGCATCCTCTGCATTTTTGGAGGTGAACATGAATCATCACTTGGTTGATAATGATTATATTTTTACCAATTTTAATATTTGAAAATATTTCTCTTGCTTTAATTTTGCTTTATTTCACTGTAAGATGAAATTCCCTTTTTAATATCTGTGTTAACGCAATGCCGTAAGATGTTGCACCGCCCCTTGAAACAATTTAGACACATTGAAATTCAAGATATAGTGAGTTGCGACACCTGTACCCACGCGCATACATGTCTTAGCACAGTTTATCTTAAATTCTACCACTCACCTATTCATTAACACCTATCGCTCAAACACAGTACACTATTCGCGTATTGTACTCTATTAAACAATATTACATCGCATTGTTTTATATGTTCTCCTAATATAAGTATGCTAACTATTTCAACCTGAAATACTCAAATACTCGTCCGATCAGGTGCAATAGAAAAAGATTTGAACGAGTAATTACGGTAAGAGAAGGATGAGATTAGCAGAACAACACAAAGCTAATAGGCCTTCATTATCACGAGTTCATATCCACGAAAAAATCTTGGTTTCATAGCATCCAAAAACGCCTTTGCTTAACAATCGCTCTCAGATCCATTTTATCCGTGACTGACCATGAGCACTTTGCGACTCTGTTGAATATTTTGAAGCCTAATTGAATCAGATGACGTAGGTCTGACACGAAAAGAGTTCTGACAGTAGGCGGCTGAAAGAGACTCAAATGTATGCCTTTAGAACGGAATTTTCAATTTAATAAACATTTTGCTGAAACATTTTAAGAGTAATATAACTGGGAGCTGTTCTTGTTAAATTAGTTTCAAACCAGTCAGCAGCTTACTCGTTATCTTGAAGTTGAAATTCTAGGAATGCAGCGTTCAGAGTTAAGATCGATTCAAGCGCCCGGACACAGTGGGCGGAGATCATAAAAATGGGTCCCTATATTGAACATACAAAGGACACTCATTGCATTTCTATTCCATCGCCCCTAAATACAAATGACTTCCTGACTAAGACATGATTTTAGGATTATATATGGATGATCGAAGCATACGTGATTTTCTGGACAATATCAGATGAAAAAAGCCTTAATAAATATCTATCTGCATGCGCCTGATTTACATATTTTATTGTCAGCATCACGTAACAGACATGATTTTATGTTGTTGCAAACAGGCTATGGCTGTCCTAGTGTATCGGAGAGGTGCATATTTTCCATTTGGTTTCTAAATTGCACCTGATTCTTATATGAGCCTACAAGCCCGAGTATATCAATGAATTAGATTTAGTGCCATCAATCTATCCAATGAACAAATTCATTTAGTTCGAAGCGGTCCAAATGACAGCATTAGCTGACTAAATTACCAACTCTTGTGCAAGATCACATATCTCGAGGACATCATAATCTGTTCCACGTATGGGAGGCCACATCTGCAGCAAGGTTAGGCGACTAACACTCCCACAGAATACAGCTAAATATATTTGTGTCACGTCTTAGATTGCGAACAAGATATGTTCGACATCTGCCCATTGACGCTCTCATAGGATATCTAGGTTTTTCAGTATGTGCACTCACTTAGTTTAATGCACTCTGTGCATCCGAAACTAATTTCATGACACTTTTGATCTGGTTATCTAGGGTAGATTGTGTAAGAAGTGATTTCCCACCATGATTGATTTTTGTTTGTACACGTGATGACGGAATTATTTCTTCCAAAAGCAATGTCGTGTTCTTTAGTATGTCGAACTGTGGTGCAGTTTATTTTTTAAATGTCCCGATGTAATATTTTGTTGACTATTTTGACTATACGCTGATGATGATGACGATGATGATGATGCGGGTGCTGCTGCTGCTGCTGCTGCTGCTGCTGCTGCTGCTGCTGCTGATGATGATGATGATGCTGCTGATGATGATGATGTTGATGATGATGATGCGGAGGAGGAGGAGGAGGAGGAGGAGGAGGAGGAGGAGGAGGAGGAGGAGGAGGAGCATAATGGTGATGATGCTGATGCAAATCCTGATGCTGGTCCTGATGACTACGTTGACGACGATGGCGATGCCGACCACAATGACGGTTATATTGATGATGATGATGATGATGATGATGATGATGATGATGATGATGATGATGACGACGACGACTGGTTAGAATGGTGGGCTTATCTTAAGGACGAGCCAATATTCGGGAATAAATGAATAAAATATCATTCTCATTGTAACACTGACTCTACATATGTTATTCCAGAGACAGCACATTTGCGCTGTGCCTTCCGAAATTAGCCAATAAAAATGATTTGATTGAATGCCTGTTCTCCACACAGCAGAAAGGATATTCAGTTAAATTAGTTTACCCAGCTTGAATAACAGGTGGATTTTAAATCTAACATAACTAGTGCAATGGAGGAATCAGGTTTTAGATATGTCCCGCCCGTCTCTAGGCAAGCTCCACACATGCTTTACCAGTGTCGGGATCAATCGATCTCCGCATTCTCTGAATATCAATTTCGAGATAACCATACGGTAAGCTGTAACTGCAACTGCGCCCAGTCAAATTAGTTTCTGAACATTCAACAAATATATATTTATTAAATAGTAAAGACGTACAATTCGTACAACTTGACGAACTATTAAGTGTGCGTGCGTGCGCGCGCGTGCGCGTGCGTGCGTGTTGAGCGTAATTACGTCATTCATAATGTAACTGACTGTTACATCAGCCTACATGTGATGTTGTTGATTATGACGTCATATGATTGATCGACAATCTGTAGTCCGCAATTGACAGTAGTTGTGACATAGGCGGCTCTGACATATATGTAAGCGTATTGACCGACAGACATACTGACCGACTTTAACTAGTTGCGTGTTTTATGTATAAAGAAATGGTTATTAACAATGAATATATGATTTTAATGCTTACTCGATAACGTCCGATTGAATCTAGAATCCATAACTTGGTTGATGGCGATTTGCTTCCAAGGACAAGCTTGTATTTGATAATATCAGAGTGCACTCGCAATGCGGTATCTCTATAATATACATGATTTCAGTAATAATTGCTCGTGCCTTTACCTTGTTATCATATCGTGCCGTGTGTACGTAACTTAGTCCGTGAGCTAAATCCGGAATTGTGTCTAAAATTGGGTTTTTTAATGCCCGCTGTGGCACCAGCTTTGTCAGTATCGCGGTAAAGGGCCGAGTCGGCCGAGTAAAGTACAGCGCGCTTGCACATGTTAAATTTCGAATCCGTTCTCGTTTTTTGTCCATCTAAATTCGCATCTGGTGGCGGACGGAGTATAGTTCAAATAGCGGTAACGCCTCCAAGTATCTTACACTAAAAGGTGCGACTCACAGTTAGACTATTTTAGTGACGCAATGATGATGATACTGTGTTCCGCAACTCCAAATGTTTGAAAACACCTGGCAGCTGCAATCAGTCGATCTTCTCCTTTGGCTACTGTTTCTTGTCCTCGACGAGCCTCATTGCCACAATATATACACGAAATTTATCATCTAAACGCGACTTTCAGCCAGTTTAATATTTCTCGATATGAACACACATGTTATAATCAACTAACGATTTTCATTGATTAGATAACGCCTAAAAAATATGTTCATTGGTTAGATAACGCTTATCTCACACGCTCCGCGCCGCCTGATGGCGACTGCGAAGATGTCCTAGGCAGGATACGTTATATTACTGATTTAAATTTTCGACTCGGTTGATAACAATGATATTAACCCTTTCGTGACGAAACCGGCCAAAACCGGCCTCTGTAGTGGTTTTGAGTAATGTCCATTTACAAGCCAGGAGAAAACTATTTTTGAAATTTTACCACTGAAATGACTGGCTCGGTAACCGAGCCAGTCATTACAGTGGTAAATTAAAAAAAAGTCTTCTCTTGGCCTGCAAATGGACATTAAATAAGTAAATATTTTAATTTTTCGAAGAAATTTAGTCATTAAATGGTTAAATCGGACCTCGTTTCAGACCCTCTACGTATAATACAGTTCAAATCAATGCTATGTCTGGCCCAATAATTCAATTGCTCGTACAGTGGTAATGTTCATGAATGGAAGGGTCCTTGTGTAGTACACACTGTAGACTGTGTGTCTTCAAAGGTGGCTGCATTTGTCTGACTGCTAGCTTATTCAACAAGGATATCGAGTTATGTTACAAATTGAATTTCTTGTACAGACAAATTAAATATGTGTCATTCTCGATAGGTGTGATTGATTCACCAAAGACTCGATTGTGTCCGAAACACAACTTGATTGTAGACCCGCTACAGTCAAGACTGCGAGGACTTAATTACTTGGAAATATTTGTGTGAGGGTTGGTGAGAATCCACTCTAACCCTAAAGCGGCTTTAGCTCCAAGCTATAAACGAATTCAGGAAATTCTCATTAGTTTTGTTGAAATATAACACTAAGATTGATCCATTATTATTATTATTATTATTATTATTATTATTATTATTATTATTATTATTATTATTATTATTATTATTATTATTATTATTGTTATTATTAGGGCCTATTATTATTGCGTATTAATTTTTATACAAAAATTCCAACCCTGTCATCTATGGTTGTCGTTTTTCTGTGGGCTCAATATGATATGATATGATAATTTATGATAATTTATCCACAATAAGCCATCAGCCCTTGAGTGTACAACATAGTATACATGTATGATGGATACCGTATAACACATACAATTAAATTAGGATATAGTTACAACAATAATTCATAGAGAAATTTCGTCCTTCGCTTCTATGTTTCTATTCATTAACCATTTACCAATAATCTCCAAAACAGCAAGAGAGGGATGATAAGTGAGACCAGGGGCGCGCTCACGAACGGGTCGCAGCCCACACCCGGCGCAACCAGGTTGGGAAATATCACGTCATAATTTTTAATGACGCCATAAAGACTACAATGCAGTTATGCCAGGTGCAGGCTACGGCCCCTCCGCGAACACGGCCCCAGGTCGACAAAATAATCATCGACCCCTAGAGAAATTGATCAACAACCGTTCGTCCCATCTCCTTGTTTCCACGAAAGAAACGAAAGTGAAACAAGGAGAGAGACCAGTGCGACAAGAAAATCATCTACCAATAATCACATTGTAAAACAAAATGGTGCATGATAGGAATGAGGGGTAAGCCCAGGGGCGTGCTCGCGAACGGGCAGCATCCCACACCCGGCACAACCACGTGAAGAATATGACATAATAATCTATTATGACGTCATAATGACTCCAAGGCTGCTATGCCATGCGCAGGCTACAACCCCTCCGCGAACACGGTCTCAAATCAACAAGATAATCGTCGACCCCTAGAGAAATCGATCAACAACCATTTGTCCTTTCTCCTTGTTTCCCCGAAAGAAACGAAAATGAAGCAAGGAGTGAGACCAGGTCGACAAGAAAATCATGTACCAAAAATCACATTGTAAAACAAAATGCTGCACGCCTTGGAACCAGCTTGACTGGCAGCCATTACAGCTCACTGCAACACCAGCTTTCAGTCAAACTGGTTCAAAGGCTGCCAACTTACACACTTGCACACACATACTGTATTACGATGATCTATATTTTAAGGTTAACCAGACAGGATGCTTGTTTTACCCCTCGCACCCACCCCACCTCACCCCACCCCAACGTCTAGGTACATTTGGAGAAAGTGCTCATGTCATCAAATCCTTTCGCACATTAAAAGCCTCATAAACATAAGCTGCTAATTTTTTCTGGACAGCTGTACTTGGACATTGTAATATATCACATTATGTGTAACCATTTGCACTCAAGGGTCAAATGGCCTATTGTGTGAATAAATCTATCTATCTATCAATCAATCTATCTATCTATCTATCTATCTATCTATCTATCTATCTATCTATCTATCTATCTATCTATCTATCTATCTATCTATCTATCTATCTATCTATCTATCTATCTATCTATCTATCTATCTATCTATCTATCTATCTATCTATTTATCTATCTATCTATCTATCTATGTAATAATTCCGTAAATTTGTAGACTCTTGGACTTTTATAATAATAGGGTTTGATGAAGGATTTACATAAGTTACTATACATGGGGCATATCAGGACAAAATGATACTCGTCTTCTATATCATTTTTACATAATAGACAGATTCTTTCGGATAGTGGCGTGGGTGTTGGCTTATGCCATCTTCCCGTCTCTACATGCAGTCTATGACTCCCTGTTTTATATATCAAATCATTAACAAAGTATTTATATAACCTACTTTTACTACCCCTGTCTAATAATCCTATCCATTCTTGCACATAATTATCATAAGCTCTTTGTTTATATTGTACAATAAACATATTTTTGTCTACGTTGCTGCCTTACGAAAACCGCGCCTGGACAACATATCTCTAAGCTTACTCACCCAGTTAATACGTGAATTATTTATACAATCATCATATAAAACATAAGAAATAATTTTTATTAATTTTCTTGATTCAGAATCCAATATTTTAAACCAATACTTCAATATTCGCAATACTCTGGTCAGATAGAGTGGTACTCTCCCCAACTCCCCGTAAACTATACAATTCGAAATCCCTTGCCTCACATTTAATAATTGTTTGCAAATGACATTTTTCAACTTCATAACCTGCATTAAACCCCCATGTCTCACTGCCATAACAAAGAATGGGTAGGATTAGTTTGTCAAAGAGACTGCATAGATGGCTGGGTGTTATGCCTACAAATTTGTGACAATATTTCTTTAGAGCAAAAACGGCCTTCTGTGCTTGGTCAGCCAATCGTTTCTGTGCTAAAGAAAATGATTCCGATGTGTTGAAAACTATGCCTAAATATTTAAATTCATTAACAATTTAAATTTCTTGTGCGCCATACATAAATTTGACATCTGGGTGTAGTCGTCCTCCCCGCTTAAAAATCAGTGCCTTCGTCTTCTCTACATTTAACGTTAAACGCCATTTAGTACAATATTCATATAAAATATCCAATGCTTGCTGTAGTCCAGATATTGTCTCTGATAGCAGTACAATGTCATCTGCGTATAGAATTAAGAATAACTTTAATAGTGTGAGATCCAAACCTACCCCTCCCTGTCACGATCTGAATTCAAAATTCGCGATAAATCATTGCAGCAGTTTTTTCTCCATTTTCGCTACAATATTTTATGTACATAGCTACGTGTGTATAAGATGTGTTGGCGCTTGGAGTAGTGGTGTGCGTGTCTTTGTTGAAAGGAATGCGCTTGGGTTGAGAATGAACTGCAAGGTGACGGGCATGATCATTTCCTAGTGCTTGGGACAGTCGTTTGAAAGTCTGCCAGGTGTACGGTGTTCAAGTGTTTGCAACCTGATTGAATTTTGAACAGCGTATGTATAACTTTTCATATCTAGTAATTTATGTGTTTTGAAGTCATATGTATTAGAAATACCGGATTGTAATCGTCATATATTTCTTATTCAATTGGATTATGTGAGTATTGATAATTTTATACGGTGTCTGTTTATGTCAATCTATGACGTCATATAAGTATGTGTTTTCAAAATTGTTATTTTAGCCAAAACGTGTCCAATAAGTTCTCCTCTTAAATTTGCGAAGTGGTAATATGTAGCTTGTCAGTATAGTAAGTTGTGGTTTAAAAACATACTTATATCATGTCGTTCTGTTCAAATATATTGTGTATTTAACCCTTATCCTGCGGTATGCCTATCCTTATGCAAAATTCCTAGTACTTGGTATATTGTGTGTCTATTCTGAAGATAATGATACGGGAAGCTATTGCACAATACATGGGCAATGAGTTCCAGTCTCGTTAGTTTAAAAAGGAACACCATTGTATCGGTTACTCGTAGTATGGTTTCAGAGTCAGTCTGTCAGTGGAAAAGGGTTAATCAGTAAGATTATAAATGCATGTTAACGAGCGTTGTTCACTATCATCCCTATGTCTCGTCAATGTTGTTGTCATGTGTTAGTAAGTGTGATTTACCCTATCGTAAACATATACTTTAACAGGGTTATATTTGTATTGTAGTGTCCAGTCTGGGTCCGGACAGGCTGTGATTTCTTGGTCGGAAATCTTGTGTATTGGTTGGCGTGTGAGTAAAGCCGACCCTGTATAACGTGTGTGTGTGGTAAAATCACCTGCGAGTTGCGCAGACTTGCCTATCGTCTCATCATCGTCGTCGTCGTCATTGTCATCTTCTCTGTCAACGATAAACACCTGCAAGTTGCGCAGACCTGTATTGTCGTGTCAACATCGTCGTCGCCATTATCGTCACCTTCCCAGTAATCTTGTCAGTGTTTTGTCATGATCATCGTCGTCGTCGTCGTCATTGTCATCTTCTCTGTCAATGATTAACACCTGCGAGTTGCGCAGACCTGTATTGCCGTGTCAGCATCGTCGTCGCCATTATCGTCACCGTCTCAGTAATCCTGTCATTGTTTCGTCATCATCATCGTCGTGGTCATTACCGGTAACATCTGTGTCACATATTATCACCTGCGAGTTGCGCAGAAACATTCGTCAGTATCGTGTCATTACAGTCATTGTCGTCGTCTTCAATTTCATAAAACATTCGTCATTATTGTGTCATTGCTATCATTGCCAGTATCGTCTTCATCGTCGTCAATTGTCGTGTCAGTACTATCATTGCCGTCATCGTCTTCATCATCGTCAATTTCCGTTCTTGGGCAATGATATTAGTGTCGTAATCGTCATCAACATTCATTAACAGTTAAACGTAACAGTAAAACCCCACCCCACCCCACTCCACCCCACCCCCGAGTCCGTGAACATTTCCATAATTATTTGTATTGTATTAGTAGTTTATATTGTGTATAGTATTGTCAATCTAGTTTTTATATATATATATAATTATGTTGTCTATCTAATACCTACGGTTATATATTATATATTGTGCGTACGTCTGTTAGTACTGCTGTGTACATTCTAAGGTGTAGTTGCTGGTGGTGTGCTAGCGTACGTTACTTATAAAATCGCGTGACGAGTTGTAGTGTATGTAAATGAAGTGTACGTGTGAACATAGTGGGAGATTTGTATGTGAATCGTGTGTAAGCTGTGTGAACTGTGTGTGATTCATGCATGGATTATGTGTGGGTTGTGTCTGAATGGTGCATGAATACGGAAGAACGTGTAAGCGAATGATTTGCTGTGTGCATGGCCTATGTAGGATTTTAGTTGTGATGTCATTTTATGAATTGTTATTGAAAATTTGAAAACTGTTTATCTGGCTTGACTTTTCTACTTAAGGATCGTGACACTCCCCTGGTAAATTCTTCTTCTAAATCATTTACATACATCACGAATAAGAAGGGTGACAAACCCCTGTTCTACACCCGAAGACACTTGATAGTTGTCGATTTGCCCGAACAAGTGTTTTGATGCTCGAGTATATTGACATTATTATATTTATTATGTTTCCTCTTACTCCAAGTTTCAAAAGTTTGTACCACAAGCAATTTCTTACAATATAATCAAAAGCTTTGCTAAAATCGACACAAACACAATATAATTTGTTCCCTTTACCCAATACATGGGAGATCAAACCACTTAAAACAAAAATATGATCAATAGTACCATACCCCTCTCTGAAGCCTCCTTGGGCCTCCACGTACACTTTATTTATTTCTGCCCATTTATTTAGTCTGTTATTTAATATCTTCGTAAATAACTTACCCAGCGTGCTCAGTAGCGTTATACCTCTATAATTATTAACATCATCAATGTTGCCTTTTTTATGGAGAGGTATCAATATTCCGTCCGACCAGTTTTCAGGGAAGTTTCCACTACGAAAAATTCCGTTAAACAAAATTAAGATGTGAGGTTTCAGTTCATCTACTGCGTTCATGTAAAATTCATTAATTAACAAATCTGGACCTGCACTTTTGTTATTCTTTAATTATCATATAGCCTTACTAACTTCTTCGTCAGATATTTCGGCATTCACCTCGTTAAAAATAATTTGAAAATCCTCATTCGCTTGAGAATAGCTCGATACATAATTTTGCACTGCTATATCTGCATAATGAAATTCCAGGTTTGGGTTATTAACGGCTCTAAAAAAATCTACAATTCATCTATCTGTATATTTCCGATTTTCTTATTATCTTTTGTTTTCAATAGCTTCCAATATAGCTTTGTATCCGTATATTGTGCCGTAAGTAATTCTTTAGTTAAATTAACGCTTTGCGCAGGGTTGAATTTTTTCACACTCTTTTTAAAATCTGTCCTAGCAGTTACCATATGTACGCGGGATATCTCACTGTTTTCGTTTTTGAATCGATTTAAAGCCTGAAAGAATTCCTTTCTTTTCTGTTCACAATCTACTGAGTACTGCTGACGTAAGTTATTTCGATTAGTTCTTCGTGACTTATTATTATATACTTTTAAAAATAATGCATCTGCAGCTTTTTTAACTGCCGATGTAAACAAAGTTACTGCTTCATTTACATCGACTTCAGCGAGAATATATGTTTCATCCACAAGTGCATTCATTTTGTACAATAATTCCTGGACGTCTTCAGACAAAATTTTGTTTCTGTATTCGGTAATTTTATCAGTATTCCAAATGTATTTTTGATTAATAACCTTCTGCGAATTATTACTATTAACATTTTTCGTCTCTACAAAATTACATTGTATAATACATCTAAACAATTTTATGTTCAGATAGCTCATTTGGCTCTTCAATTACAAAAGTTTTTATTATATCAAATTCATTAAAGGAGCAGAGAAAATAATCCACCACACTCACCCCTTTCGCAGTTATACATGTTATGGCCCCTACTCCCCTGTCTCTCCCAAATCTCCAATTCACGATTCTGATCCCTGTCTCCTTACAAAATTCTAATAATTTATTTCCGGTACTATTTGCTTTTGCCAGGTCCTTAGAGAAGCGAGGTAGTGGAATGTCTTCTTCATATTCGATATTTACAGGCACGTGATTACTTTTATCATTTGCCACAAAATCTGGCAAAATATTCGTTCTGGCGTTAATGTCGCCGCAGAGTAAAAAGCTATAATTCGTTTTTTCGCCTTTCTTTTTTGTAATAAAAGTAGAAAGTCTATCAAAAACTTCCACTTCCACTTTCCCTGTTCTGCAAGAACCTAGAGGTAACACGTAGCAAAGACATATATATAAATCAGCTTTTAAACAAAAATATTTTTTATTTACAAAAATCCACATTATATCATCCGAATCCGTGTTATCCAGTGCGATTCCACTTGAAATATTGTTTCGAACGTAAATAAGTAAACCACCCGAGGCTCGCATCGCCCTTTTATTCATCAGCCTATTTAAAGCAAATTATTTGAAGCCTTCCAGGTCATAATTAAATAAATCAGAGCACCATGGTTCCGTAACAAGAATAATATCGCTATTAGCCGCTAAGTTTTGAAAGACTGGAGATTTTAATTTATCATGACGTTTTGTTATCAGACCGTTCGCATTTCATAGTGACAGTCTGAGCACATTCTCCGTTCTGTCCTGTGCACTTGAATCTGGATCTGCAGTGTGTGTGGCGTTCTCACCAGATGTAGTCGGATTGTGATCATGGTTTATACTACCAGTACTTGTACCTACATTTTTACTGACAAGTAACAGTGTATTATTATCAACCTGATGTGGCAGTGCTAAGTGTTGGACGTCGTCTCGTGTCGTAGTTGCGCACGGTTCTGTTTGCTCTGGTGGTAACTGCCTTTGGTGGTGTGCTGTGCATTGATAAACGTCCCTTCCAATTGTGCCCGTATCATTAATGTTAGGAATCATTACACCTAGATTGTTACCGTATGTCGAGTCGCTAAGTACCGTAAAAGCGGATGTCACAACTGATTGTACTGACACGGGGGCGACATTGTTTGCAGTAGATGTAATGTACAAAGAATTATTAGATTGGATATCACTCAATGGCGCTACAGACGTACCCGCCTGTGGTTGCTGTGCTGGGATTAAGTTTAATAGCCTATCACCGGTTATGGGTTGCGATACTGCGGGCATTATAGGGTGTTCACTTATGTTATTTAACACATGTCTGCGGATATCTTCACCACTTTGCCTTACACCCGAGTTGCTGATAATTGGTTTAGGTGGGTTAAGTTGTGATAATGTTGCGTCATGCGATGAGATAAGGCGATGTTCTATATATTTGTTTGGTAAGAGTCTGTCCACATTTCCAGCACAGTTCTGTTGCGCCCAGTTGTGCCCGTTCTGTTTTGCCCAGTTGTGCCCAATATATGACATCAGTATATTTACGAAACAATCATATTGCAAAGGACTTGCCGTCTCCAGAAAAAATGCTAGTGCCACAAGGACCGATGGGCTAAACTGCAAAGTCTACACGCGGCGTGATAAAACGACAAACAATTATAACAGTGATAATAAAGAAACCAGTTACATAATAATAATAATAATAATAATAATAATAATAATAAAAAAACCCCAAAAAACAAATATTTGTTTATTATATAGACAGAGAGATGAAGCGCGAGCGGCAATTAAATAGTAAATACTCTGGTTTCCCTGCGATATGGCGATACATTTCCCTGTAAGGTTTACGTTTGCATTTTTAATATTTGTGGAAATAGTGGCATTTATAATTTGCACCTTCTTGCATGGATATTGAGTGACAATACATATAAGAATGGACCTTTCCAGTTTTAGCTATGCCCCGTCCACCTCTAGCCAAGCTCCACCCACAATTCGCCGTGTCGGGATTGATCGATCCGCGAATGCCCTAACTATCAATTTTCTGAAAACTATACAGGTAAGCTGTTGAATATTTTGTAACTAATTTAATTGAGACGCCACAAATTCGATTGCAGTAAGCATTGTTTCATAAGATTTTGCAAACAACCTGATGCTCTGGTACTTTGCTGTCCATCTTGTAGCACAAAAGTCGGATCTTTATACACAGTAGAGACTGTCGTTTTAGACTAATGCAAAGAAACAATGATTTCATCGATACTGTCACATGCATTTCTTACTGCTGTAACAGATAACTGGGCATTTATAACTAAATTAAGACAGTGTGCAGAACAGTGTACAAATAGTGCTTTTGGTAATTCATTTCAAATTCGCTTTTGTACCCCTGAGATATGTCAAGACATTGTTGATGCGCCTTCGTACCCTTGTCCAATTACCATGGTTCTGTTAATGCAAATTCTGTCCACATATTTTAAATTCTCTTCAGAAATTGACTTTGCATTCACGCTTTCCAACTCAACATATCTAGCAAAGCTTTCTACAATCGTCGTGTCCTTCGCAAGATAACACTAAGTTGTTCAGATTCATCAGCTGTCAATGAAATGTACTGTGAGTCATGGAATTTATGTGGTCTGCTGCTGCTTTGAGGGCAATCACTTCCGTTTTGAGATTGGAACAGAGAGACCCACCGGGCACAGAGATGGTTTCAGAACGTATTCCTGTGTGTTGTATGAAGGTCCCCCACCCCCAATCCATTTCGTATGGCTCATACAGCTGAGCCATTAAGGTAGGCATGTACCCACTTCTTCACTGGCAACCTCAGCTGGACTTTTTCAGTGACAGGACCGTGTGTGTGACATCACTGCGTGGTATCACTCTGTTCTTGTTTTCCAGAGAGTGGAAGGGAGCCAGTCCTTATTCTGACACTGAGTGGCTCTGAAGTCCACACATGGTTTGTCAGAATCTCACATCGATTTGAATTGGCTGGATCACACCTACATTCATGTTGAAAACATTCGATTATACTGTACCAGTATAGACTGTTCTCAGGATCTTGGAGTTTGATCCCCATGTAGCTCCCTCATGACACCAATCTTTCTGATAGACCTCGCCTCCATCTGCTCAGTATTTTGGTTCCATATCACGCGGTAGTCTAGATTGATGCCAAAGGGTGGGTGTGCTAGCCCGTGGAGAAGTACTCTCTCCAAGCATGAGTGAGAACTGAGAAGATGCTCCCCTGGTAAATTCTTCTTCTAAATCATTTACATACATCACGAATAAGAAGGGTGACAAACCCCTGTTCTACACCCGAAGACACTTGATAGTTGTCGATTTGCCCGAACAAGTGTTTTGATGCTCGAGTATATTGACATTATTATATTTATTATGTTTCCTCTTACTCCAAGTTTCAAAAGTTTGTACCACAAGCAATTTCTTACAATATAATCAAAAGCTTTGCTAAAATCGACACAACACAATATAATTTGTTCCCTTTACCCAATACATGGGAGATCAAACCACTTAAAACAAAAATATGATCAATAGTACCATACCCCTCCCTGAAGCCTCCTTGGGCCTCCACGTACACTTTATTTATTTCTGCCCATTTATTTAGTCTGTTATTTAATATCTTCGTAAATAACTTACCCAGCGTGCTCAGTAGCGTTATACCTCTATAATTATTAACATCATCAATGTTGCCTTTTTTATGGAGAGGTATCAATATTCCCTCCGACCAGTTTTCAGGGAAGTTTCCACTACGAAAAATTCCGTTAAACAAAATTAAGATGTGAGGTTTCAGTTCATCTACTGCGTTCATGTAAAATTCATTAATTAACAAATCTGGACCTGCACTTTTGTTATTCTTTAATTATCATAGAGCCTTACTAACTTCTTCGTCAGATATTTCGGCATTCACCTCGTTAAAAATAATTTGAAAATCCTCATTCGCTTGAGAATAGCTCGATACATAATTTTGCACTGCTATATCTGCATAATGAAATTCCGGGTTTGGGTTATTAACGGCTCTAAAAAAATCTACAAATTCATCTATCTGTATATTTCCGATTTTCTTATTATCTTTTGTTTTCAATAGCTTCCAATATAGCTTTGTATCCGTATATTGTGCCGTAAGTAATTCTTTAGTTAAATTAATGCTTTGCGCAGGGTTGAATTTTTTCACACTCATTTTAAAATCTGTCCTAGCAGTTACCATATGTACGCGGGATATCTCACTGTTTTCGTTTCTGAATCGATTTAAAGCCTGAAAGAATTCCTTTCTTTTCTGTTCACAATCTACTGAGTACTGATGACGTAAGTTATTTCGATTAGTTCTTCGTGACTTATTATTATATACTTTTAAAAATAATGCATCTGCAGCTTTTTTAACTGCCGATGTAAACAAAGTTACTGCTTCATTTACATCGACTTCAGCGAGAATATATGATTCATCCACAAGTGCATTCATTTTGTACAATAATTCCTGGACGTCTTCAGACAAAATGTTGTTTCTGTATTCGGTAATTTTATCAGTATTCCAAATGTATTTTTGATTAATAACCTTCTGCGAATTATTACTATTAACATTTTTCGTCTCTACAAAATTACATTGTATAATACATCTAAACAATTTTATGTTCAGATAGCTCATTTGGCTCTTCAATTACAAAATCTTTTATTATATCAAATTCATTAAAGGAGCAGAGAAAATAATCCACCACACTCACCCCTTTGGCAGTTATACATGTTATGGCCCCTACTCCTCTGTCTCTTCAAAATCTCCCATTCACGATTCTGATCCCTGTCTCCTTACAAAATTCTAATAATTTATTTCCGGTACTATTTGCTTTTGCCAGGTCCTTAGAGAAGCGAGGTAGTGGAATGTCATCTTCATATTCGATGTTTACCGGCACGTGATTACTTTTATCATTTGCCACAAAATCTGGCAAAATATTCGTTCTGGCGTTAAAGTCGCCGCAGAGTAAAAAGCTATAATTCGTTTTTTCGTCTTTCTTTTTTGTAATAAAAGTAGAAAGTCTATCAAAAACTTCCACTTCCACTTCCCCTGTTCTGCAAGAACCTAGAGGTAACACGTAGCAAAGACATAAATATATATAAATCAGCTTTTAAACAAAAATATTTTTTATTTACAAAAACCACATTATATCATCCGAATCCGTGTTATCCAGTGCGATTCCACTTGAAATATTGTTTCGAACGTAAATAAGTAAACTACCCGAGGCTCCCATCGCCCTTTTATTCATCAGCCTATTTAAAGCAAAATATTTGAAGCCTTCCAGGTCATAATTAAATCAATCAGAATACCATGGTTCCGTAACAAGAATAATATCGCTATTAGCCGCTAAGTTTTGAAAGACTGGAGATTTTAATTTATCATGATGTTTTGTTATCAGACCGTTCGCATTCCATAGTGACAGTCTGAGCACACTCTCCGTTCTGTCCTGTGCACTTGAATCTGGATCTGCAGGGTGTGTGGCGTTCTCACCAGATGTAGTCGGATTGTGATCATGGTTTATACTACCAGTACTTGTACCTACATTTTTACCGACAAGTAACAGTGTATTATTATCAACATGATGTGGCAGTGCTAAGTGTTGGACGTCGTCCCGTGTCGTAGTTGCGCACGGTTCTGTTTGCTCTGGTGGTAACTGCCTTTGGTGGTGTGCTGTGCATTGATAAACGTCCCTTCCAATTGTGCCCGTATCATTAATGTTAGGAATCATTACACCTGGATTGTTACCGTATGTCGAGTCGTTAAGTACCGTGAACGCGGATGTCACAGCTGATTGTACTGACAGGGGGGGAGGGCGGGGGGGGGGCGACATTGTTTGCAGTAGATGTAATGTACAAAGAATTATTAGATTGGATATCACTCAATGGCGCTACAGACGTGACCGCCTGTGGTTGCTGTGCTGGGATTAAGTTTAATAGCCTATCACCGGTTATGGGTTGCGATACTGCGGGCATTATAGGGTGTTCACTTATGTTATTTAACACATGTCTGCGGATATCTTCACCACGTTGCCTTACACCCGAGTTGCTGATAATTGGTTTAGGTGTGTTAAGTTGTGATAATGTTGCGATGAGATAAGTCGATGTTCTATAAATTTGTTTGGTAAGAGTCTGTCCACATTTTCAGCACCGTTCTGTTGCGCCCAGTTGTGCCCGTTCTGTTTTGCCCAGTTGTGCCCAATATATGACATCAGTATATTTACGAAACAATCATATTGCAAAGGACTTGCCGTCTCCAGAAAAAATGCTAGTGCCACAAGGACCGATGGGCTAAACTGCAAAGTCTACACGCGGCGTGATAAAACGACAAGCAATTATACCAGTGATAATAAAGAAACCAGTTACATAATAATAATAATAATAATAATAACAATAAAAAAAAAAAAAAGTGACAATACATATAAGAATGGACCTTTCCAGTTTTAGCTATGCCCCGTCCACCTCTAGCCAAGCTCCACCCACAATTCGCCGTGTCGGGATTGATCGATCCACGAATGCCCTAACTATCAATTTTCTGAAAACTATACAGGTAAGCTGTTGAATATTTTGTAACTAATTTAATTGAGACGCCACTAATTCGATTGCAGTAAGCATTGTTTCATAAGATTTTGCAAACAACCTGATGCTCTGGTACTTTGCTGTCCATCTTGTAGCACAAAAGTCGGATATTTATACACAGTAGAGACTGTCGTTTTAGACTAATGCAAAGAAACAATGATTTCATCGATACTGTCACATGCATTTCTTACTGCTGTAACAGATAACTGGGCATTTATAACTAAATTAGGACAGTGCGCAGAACAGTGTACAAATAGTGCTTTTCGTAATTCATTTCAAATTCGCTTTTGTACCCCTGAGATATGTCAAGACATTGTTGATGCGCCTTCGTACCCTTGTCCAATTGCCATGGTTCTGTTAATGCAAATTTTGTCCACATATTTTAAATTCTCTTCAGAAATTGACTTTGCATTCACGCTTTCCAACTCAACATATCTAGCAAAGCTTTCTACAATCGTCGTGTCCTTCGCAAGATAACACTAAGTTGTTCAGATTCATCAGCTGTCAATGAAATGTACTGTGAGTCATGGAATTTATGTGGTCTGCTGCTGCTTTGAGGGCAATCACTTCCGTTTTGAGATTGGAACAGAGAGACCCACCGGGCCCAGAGATGGTTTCAGAACGTATTCCTGTGTGTTGTATGAAGGTCCGCCACCCCCAATCCATTTCGTATGGCTCATACAGCTGAGCCATTAAGGTAGGCATGTACCCACTTCTTCACTGGCAACCTCAGCTGGACTTTTTCAGTGACAGGACCTTGTGTGTGACATCACTGCGTGGTATCACTCTGTTCTTGTTTTCCAGAGAGTGGAAGGGAGCAAGTCCTTATTCCGACACTGAATGGCTCTGAAGTCCACACATGGTTGGTCAGAATCTCACATCGATTTGAATTGGCTGGATCACACCTACATTCGTGTTGAAAACATTCGATTATACTGTACCAGTATAGACTGTTCTCAGGATCTTGGAGTTTGATCCCCATGTAGCTCCCTCATGACACCAATCTTTCTGATAGACCTCGCCTCCATCTGCTCAGTATTTTGGTTCCATATCACGCGGTAGTCTAGATTGATGCCAAAGGGTGGGTGTGCTAGCCCGTGGAGAAGTACTCTCTCCAAGCATGAGTGAGAACTGAGAAGATGCTTGATGCGGTCGTTGACTCCATTGAGTTCTAGCCACCAATCTTCTGTCCACTGTAGCGGGTTATTCACTCCCTCCCGTATTCTATAGCCTGTGGCATGCTCTGCAGCACTCCAGATTGCCAGGTCGTAAGTCGACAAATATCCAATATATGGATGTATCCACTCGACCATGTTTGGCTGTATACCACTCCAAGTACATTATCTTTAAATGAAATGAGTGTATCAGTGTATTTAAACACACATTAAATGCTGTCGGGTTCCAATTTGATCTGATTGTTATGATATCTGAAGTTTGATTGTGTTGTTCTGTGTGGTCAGAGACGTGCTGCGTCAAACAAGCCCCATGCCCGTACATTACATTATAATATGTAGAGTGCAACACTAAGACGACAGCGCCAGTGATTGTGTTGGATTTTGTAACTCTCACACCAGCCAAAGACCTGTACGCTACAGTTCTAAAATTTATATAATTGCTTAAAATGTCATAATTGAAAAATAAATTTAAAGCGAGCACACGCATGTACACTCTACATTGCATACTTTTATTTGAAAACTGTGTGCCTTGGTATATGTAAATACAGTCAAGCCACAAAGAGGGCTGGTATGTATTAAAGAATAATATACCAAAAGTGCGTGTTGACTTATTACACCGAACTAAGTTTATTTCATCATAGATTGCTATATTATAACATAATTTAATAATTTGATCACGATACTCTTACTAACGGCGGAATATCAGAAGAAGAGGAAAACAACACGAGGAAATGACAGAAATCTAAGCTCACTACATCAGTAGAACCTATAAAGTATCCGCTCACGATACACCTAAACCAAAGATGCACTTCAAAAACACTACACTACAAGCAACAAGTAAGAAGGAAATTCGAAATCCAATAGCACGGCAGATATTTTAATAATTGCTGTTCAATTGAATGAGTGGCTTAGCCGCGCGGTAGGCACACACTCTCATAGGTGAAGAGCTCTGCGACGTCATCTCATTAGCATATTAGCCCACACACCCTTATGCCCATATGTGGGTGTATGAATGGGTGTGGGTGTGACGTTACAGAGCTCTCCACCAATGATAGTGGTCGCCTACCGCGTGGCTGTGGTTAATATTTAGGGTGGGAGCATCCCACCACTCCCCTACACAGTAGGTAACCCCCCCCCCCACCCACCCTATACCATTCTCCAACACCATAAATTCGCGTTTATGGGTTGCTATAGCCTACCGTTGTTATGGGTAAAATCCAATCGATAACTGAAAATAACAACATGAAATGATATGAACTGCATGGTAATAAGGGTACAACTTTATTGACTGTAAGGGTATTTGTGGAAAGACATGAACTTTTATCCTGATTGAAGAGATATCTAGTATTGAAACACTGAAGTTCTAAAACACGAAGTGTTCTCTATGACTGTTGGTGCTCAACTGATTTGTAATGTGGGCACCAATTTATATATAGCCAAGTTTAGCCCATTATTATTAGAATTAGACATTCCAGTAATAAATTTGAGGAAAATAAGCCTCTACCTGCATATAGATGAATGCTTCTGTTTCTAAAAGCAAAATAAATGATCGTATTAGACAGGTTAAGTTTTTTGTAATATGAATTATTGCTTATGTAGGTTTATTGAGCTCAGTAGCCACATATGACATCTATCCCAGCTGTACTTTTATTGAATCCCGCGCGCCCTCGCTCACGTGGCATAAAACATTAGCGGAAAAATATGTTATTCCTTCCTTTTGCTAATGTAACCCATTGTGTAACAGAAACTAGTCTATTTCAGACAAGGGTGTTCATTAACTGATTAGTGAATATTTTGAAATGATTTTAATACAATAACTGATTATATTATCTTTGTAAGTCAGTCAAGTGATTTCATAAAAATAGTCTTCTTATAACCCCAAACCACAAAACCACAAAGCCTTGATAAAATCAAAATAAGAATTGAAATGAGCTTTTTCGTATATGCAAGGGTTGCCCGCAGTTTTAACAAACGCTCAACGGGGAATAGCACTTCTATTGATTGATGTTCTTATGGCCAACTCTTAGACCTTGTATCGTTTTACCAATTGAAGATAATGATAATTACAAGGGTATGGATAGATTTTAACTGTCTCACCACTGGGAACCATCGAACAATTATTTCAATGAGCAAAAACTCTTGACATGCTGAATATTTTGGAAACAATTTGACTGAAAGTTGTTGGTGGCTTTGCCATCACCAACTTTCAGTCAAATTATTTTCAAATTATTTATCAGATACGGGGTAATAACCCTCATAATATGTCGTCTGAAAAATCTCAGCAATCAGCCAGTTAACTCAGTATAGAATACATATTTACTTACCACGTTGCATTGCATCTCTGTACAGATGATATCACCACCAGACGGTGATTTTAAAGTTGAGCTGAGTAGATGTGTTAAAACGGAGTCTTCACAAAAAATGTTTAACATGAAAGCCATGAATACTGTAAGAGTCATTAACCATATCCCAAGAATCCGCAATGAGCATTTCAAGCTTTGTGAGGGAATATTTCTAAAAAGTTTCACAGATAATAGGATCACATTTGGGAATTTGCTGTCATGTCTAGAATTCTGCCGTATCGTTAATAAAAGGCTCCACATCGACCCTCACCCAGTTTTCAAATATGTATATGATAAGATGCATACGGTTAGAGATACTGATATTGCTGACCCAAAAATGATGAAGAAGAGAATGTCAGGGAACCATCAAAAGAAAATGTCTTGTCAAATATTACCCTATAATGAACTTTTAAAATTATCATATTGTCTGTTATTGAAGGGGTGTTTTGTAATTATGCTACACATAGTTACTTCTCTATTTTATGTGAAATAGCAAATTCGGCCTTTAACTGTGTCTTAAGTATTTTTAGTTAAATTATTACATATCATTTTACAGGCGGACCAATTTTCCGGCCATAATTAGAGAACGTTTTCTTTGGCGGGAAGACACTTTCGCAGCATGGGGAGGGGGTAATAATGGCACATTTCTGAATAGTGTAAAAAACGTTTAACAGTCCATTTGCTTTCAGTAAGGATATTTCTCTTGTGCGGTAAATACCTCCTAAAATGTCAAATTTAGCATCAGATCCAATGGACGGTATTACGAGGGACTGTGCCATCATCATAGATGATGATGATGATGATGATGATGATGATGATGATGAAAGACCGAATTATCACCACCTAGTATAAAATGGTCATTGTCTAACAGTGATGATGATTCCGAGAAAACAGAACCGCCGAAGAGGAAAGTGCCAACAGTAAAGTCATATTGGAATAATTTAAAACCAATTTCACCTGCATTGTCGGCTGAAAGTGAGTGGGCATTTTGGGTGTATTTTGACCTAAAATTAGCGCTTTTGAATTGTACGGCTCAGGGTTTTATAGAGGTAAAACCCACACTTGATGTATCATCACCGCCATGTATGAGTACGGCACCGGATTTCAGGCCGACCGAGGATGAACTTTTTGTGAACATCTTGAATGAGCTTAAGAGCTTCGATAGCGACATATCTGTAAGCAAAAAAATGTATTATTTGTATTACTCGCCTCAATTAGCAGCCTAAACTAAAAAATGTATTTTCAAAATTTACTACTGTAATAACTGAAGCCGTTAATACAGTATTAAATATTTAAAATATCACTTATTTCGTTGTTATTTAAGGATTATTCATATATAGAGCTTAATTCCACTCACACATTTTCATTAAACATAATATACAATATTTTGGAAATTTATTATTAGAACCAACATCTTTTTATGTTACATTCTAGTAATAAATATTTAAAATATGCTAGATATCAAACTTATATTTTGAGGTTTATTCAGTATATACACTTTTAATTACCCAAAAATATGTATAAACCCTATTACACGTTATTTTAAAAATTGACTACTAAAATGACTGTTACATTTCCAATCATTTTAGTAGTAAATTTTTAAAAGATATGTATCTTAATATGAGGATATTTAAAAAATGCTTTATGGCGTTATTTTAAGTGAAAAAATATTTTCTTCATTGTTTTTCAGACCCCTATGGATCGATGTAATTTTCTGGACCCATTATCACTAGAGAACGATTGCCAACCTATTTGCATCACGGATGTGACCATCACATGCTTTCATCCCACATGGAATATATAGCGCCAGGATGTAAGTATCACATGCTTTCGTCATACATGGATTATAATTATTCACTAGGAGCCGCAAGTAGTGAGAACATTTATCATTTTATGGAACCCCTTGATACACCATTTATGGTGTGTCATAGTTATCAGTGTGATTCGATGGATATATTAATTGATTCCGGACACATCACATTCGCTACATAGTTTATTTTGGAGTCAGAGTATAGGGCTATAGAATGGTTGTTACCAGACGAATTACTTACATCTAATCAAAATAGTAGTCTGACTGATAGGGGGTTACAAATCAATAATAACCTAGAAATGAAAAAAATTAATTATCTGGTCAAAATAGTAATCAAATATGTGGGGGATACAAGATAATAATAATAGCTAAAAATGCAGACTGAATTACCTTATTATCCGACGCTGATTTCAAAATGCACTTACGTAGATCACTTTACTCATGTATCGAGGTTCAAAAAGCAGCCCAAGTAGGCTATAAAATTATCAATTTTCACGAGATATGGTATTATTTAAAAAAAAATCGGATAAGCTTTTTGTTGACTATATTTCAAAATTTTTGAAAATAAAACAGTCCACTACAGGTTTTCCAGATGATATCATTACTGAAACTGATAAAGATAAGTACACTGAGGAATACTTTATTGATGAAGGAGTATTACTCGAAAAGAGAGATATCAAACCTAATCCAAGTCTGCGTGCCTTGGGAAAATTATTTCGTTTTGGGGATACTTAGGAAAACATAATTTTGGTAAATCAGCGTACATTACAAAGCCAAGTGTTCTAAATCAGTTATTGCTCTCTTAGCATATAGGGCTAAACACAGTTATCTTTCATATGCTTAGGCATATTAAAAAAGCGGTAACTAAAAATAAAAAATGACTACATTTTATTAATAAGATTTTTTACAACTTTCTGATACAATTTCATCATTTAACTCCATATTCTTTAATATTTTAAATATGTTCTAAAATAAAACACCTCCCGAGTGGTGTGTAATATAAAATATAAAAAATTTGCCACATTTTGTCGAGAATATGTCTTGTACAACGTCAGTATTATAAGGACAGTTCTTGTGTACAATAGTTCTTAAAAGTTCACTCCACGGTGGCTGTCCAAACGAATCAAAGAATTCATCCAGTACGTCTCTCTCTCTCTCTCTCTATCTCTCTCTCTCTCTCTCTCTCTCTCTCTCTCTCTCTCTCTCTCTCAAAAACATAACTACCCAATGTTCACCAGAGCATGAGTGTTTCTCTGTATTAATGATTTTGAAGCAAGGACGCTTGAGCATTTTTGGGAATTCTTTCCTTAGCATACACACCATGAAACAGACATTTAGCAACTTTGTCTTTGCTTAATAGAACATGTAAATCTGAAGTATACACCATTTTTCCCTTTTAATAATCGATTGTTACATTTCTTGCATAATCTATCTCGATAAGATTGTCATATTCGGCACATAAAATAACATTAATAGTTGCAGCTAATGCTGTTTCAAAGTTAAACTGTAGACATAGGTTGCCTTGTTTTACTGGGTAAGTATGTTCACCTGCAGTTAGATCAGCTGTGAAGGTAATAGTACAGCTGATCGCATCAAACTTCCGAAAATGTTACCTAAACTGTGTCCTCTCTGATGTCTACCGCTCAAAAAACCGGGAAGTCCTCACCCAGCTTGGGTTGCATAATAGTTACATAGAGCCATTTTATCAGGTTTATAGTGACCTCAATTTTTTCACCCACTATTCATGTTGTTGTCAACTTGTTGGTTAAGCTAAACCTAAGTATTAATCTTTCTAAAATGAAGATTTATGACTGATTTACCACTCTCAAATGGAATAGGCTTTCCAAATGAATTGGTCAAGAGAACTTCAATAGTGTCAACTGATGTTTTTGCAACAGGTAGATAATGTATGTTTACAAACTCGTGCTCTATTATGGCTGATTTATTCACTAGCGCAACACTCGTAGTATGGGAGCCATGGTATCACCAATAATGTTTGGTTGAACAATGTCCAAATAAACAAAAAGTAGTGCTCTACTAGTTGATTCCAGAATACCAAAAAAATAATCTTTGCCTTGAACCATACATCACACTCGTTTTAAAACCGAATAAATGTGTTAATCGGTTATCAAACTTGACTGAATATCCTGGTCCATTCATTAAAGAAACTCTGAAATCTTTCTCTTCATTGTATATGAACTGTATGTTATCAACAAATTCGGGAAGCTGAGCTTTTATGTCTCGTTTAAGCTCATTCATGAGTTCATTAATTGAGTAAAACCCTTTTCACACTGTAAAAAATCTTGCATTTTTTTTGGGTTTTTTGTAGCATTAGTTTTTGCAGTAAATCTGATGAAAGAATCCTTTTCAAGAGTTAGCCAGGATATCGTATGTTGAATTCCAACTAAACCTATTTCCCAGGCACCTGATAGGTTCAATGGCATTGGATGTTTTGTAGTAAACTTAGCAACTGAGTTGTTAGAGAAGAAATTCATAGATGAATTGCTTGGCAATGTCATATAAAAATGATTACTCTCCATCTTTTTTCAAACTGGGCTTGTGCTTGTTATAGCTGAAACTCTTTTAATGTCTTTGATGCTTGGTGCAGGTAAAATTTATCCTAAACAGCTGGAGCATAATGGAATCCAGATCCATTTATCTTCATTATGTAAACAGGTTTATTATACATGTGACAACAATGATATGAATCAATGTCACTTGAGTGATATACATAATTTCTCCCCTTGGTACTTTCTCCCCACAAATATTCCAGGGTTTAACGCCATTTTATGGGCTGATTTTTATCCATTTTGCTCTCTAATGTCAAGATCAGCTACCCACGAGTTGACTTTCTTAGGGTACCCTAATCATTTAACAAAATATTGTTTCTTGCCTTTCGCTTGCTTAGTCTAAATAATTTGTTCTATCTTATACAAAGGGTTCTCACCATCTTCACTTCTAACTTTTTGGAGTTCTTCACAATAAAATGTACCGATCATTGGTTCGTTATTGTAATCGACCAGTTTATGACTATTATGCCTTAAAGGGACTTTCTGTTTTATATTGAAAAGTTCTTCAGACCATGCTGGTTGAAATCCCATTTTAAAGGGCTTTTTTAATTCTGAAATTCTGACTTTTTCACCTTGTTTTAAACTTTTTATCTTCTTTTTTCGATTCACTGTATTTTGTGCGAATAAATTTTTCCATATCTGAAACTCGCCACTTTTTGTAGCATTAATGGGTTTCATCTTTATACTACTGTGATATGACTTATTGTATACTCTAACTATATCACATAGGACATCGTTGTAGCGTAAATTTGCTTTATGCATAATATATAATATATATATAATAAATCTAGTTTTTTAGCAATCTTTGCACCCCTTCTACTACGGCCACATGGGTCTCATTCTGTGAAGTGTAGAAATGAATTTCATTTTCTTTTAGAAAAGATTTAAGACCTGAGTTTACAAATTCGCCACCTTTGTCTGTTTGCACTGATTTTGGGGATCTTTCAGTTGAAATAAGTAAAGATTTAACACCGTTAATAATAGAATGGGCTGTCTAGAAGTTAAAGGAACAATCCATAGAAATTTTGAAAAATCGTCAATGACAAAAAGCAAGTATTTTGTATTGTCATTTTCTTTGCTGAGCAAAACCATATTACTGAGATCCATTTGCCAGAGCTGATCAATAGCAGTCACTTAGACCCTGTCATGCTTAAACCTTATTCTCTTTGATTTATGTAAAGTATATGCTCTCTGACTGGATTATCATTCACGAATTTGTCCACGTGAAATTTACCCTTTGAAAGACTGGAATATTTTTTCGAACGCCACTAAAGCTGGCTGGGTGTGTTGGGTTATAATATCTCTTAGAAAAGTTTTCGAGATATATTTCTATCTGCCATTGCTGTTAAAGATTTAGCCAAGATGTATGTTTCCGCATTCTAGATAGAATCTTTCTAGGGTTAATTCTGCGTTTCTTCGATTTCACTTTGTCTATCTCTTGGTTCAGGTGAATGACTTGTTGACCCTCTGTGGTAAACCCTTTCTCGAGGCTGACTTTTACATCCCTCGCTCTTGTCTTGGATCTCTACCAAACTGTCAACATTTCCAATTACTTGATGTGGTACATTACAGTCCATAAAAAGTTATTAAAGGCCTTTTTCACCTGATCCTCTAAACCTAGATACCCGAGCTACAAGATCAATTAAGTGACTGCCTGATAAAATTCCCCGTTAATTGTTACTTGTTTATTCTTATCGACTTGAATCCTGCAAAATTTTGAGCGATCGTTCACCTTTATCACATGCTCTTTTAAACAACAACCATGAAGACTCCACGATGTCTTCATCTGAGATTTCTGATTTTTCACTAACATCAGTATTAACATGTGATAACCTATTATAATTCTGAGTAGAATAATTGGCTGATAATTGTTGTTTCCTCATGGGTACTCCCGATTGTTCATAGAACATTCTAAATTTCTGAGGTGCTTGAGAGTAAAGATCAGTTTTTGAAAATGGATGGATATCACTTCTAGCGAGAATTCTTTTGATTTCATCATCTAAGCTCACTGCTTTGAATAAATATGGGTTACTATTCATCAGATTTATTTTTGACTCTGTATGTAAATTGTCAATCAATTTGTAATGAACAATGGCCATCTTCAGTGCGGACTCCATTTTAACCTAATCCAAAATTGTTTCCATTGTCGAAATAATTGCACCTAAAGGACTACCTAGGAATCCACCTTTTTGTAAAATTTCTCATTTCTTTTGAAGACCAATTCGCTTATTACTTAAGTCTGTCTTATATTTTGGCAACTTTTTAGTACTCTTGCTTGAAAGTTTAATGTTACCATGTAGCACATTCAAGCAAGACTCGCAACACAACAGTCTTTGTAAAATAGGTCTAAATTTCATTACAGTTTTTCTAGCCATTCTTTGTCTTCTTCTTCTGTCTATAAACAATACAAGTTTCCTGTGGTAAGATCTTGCTTCTCAACCTTAGATTATCAGGGGTGTTCTGTTTCAAGTCTATAACTAGAAATGAAAAGGGTTGTTCAGTTGCATCCTTATAAACTTCTTGTAAATATTTAACATTTCCTGGAAACATCTGATGCGAAAGAATGCTTATGCTTGAAACATCACGAGGATTCTTAAACAGGACAAGATAATGACAGTTGATCGATATGTCCCTGTGTTTTCTCCCTAAATGAAATAGATTTTGAACAACGTGAATAACACTGCAGTTCTCGTGGCATATACATTTCATAAAAAGTTTGGAACTCATTTATCAACACTGTCCATTAAATCATCTATAACAATGAGGGTTGGGGTTACTTGGTCAAGGTCAAAGTTAAACCCCTCTTGAAATTCAACATCGTTTTGTAGTGAGCTATAACCATCTTATCAAACTCCATAACACCAAATCACTCGCTCCGGACAGGGATGAAATAAGCAGGGTTTTTTTTTACTGATTAGTTGTTTAGCTAATTCTGTCTTCCCTGACTGAGTTGTGCCAGCAAGTATTATATTTGTAGGATGAGCGAATTGCATCATTGTGCACATCTCTTCTGCTTCATCTCCATTAAAACTCTTTCTTAAAATAAATAGATAACAACCCGATGTACAGATACATACATGTTTTAATATTCGAAAACAACATATTATAACCAGTAATACATCAAAAGCAGATACCTAGTAATACATCAAAAAGCCAATATAATAATAATAATAATAATAATAATAATCAATGTAATCAATATAATCAATATAATCAATATAATAATAGAAATCAATATAATAAAAAAACGTAAATTTTATAAATCAGTTTCACGGATTTTATATGTCTCTTGAATAACCTCGGTTAACCAGTCTGTTTTACACCATTTAAAAAAGTTCATTTCTCTGACGAAACAGCTCCTGGGTTAGAAGAAGATGTGATGAAAATGTAATCGGTGATAAGTTATCAATTGCTGTTTCTCTATATTCCTGTATAAAGTCAATTGGTGTGAAGTTGTAAGCTATACCACAGCATGAATGCTCATGCTGACTAGGCCTGTCATGTTCACATCCATAGCAATTCTGGCGAATCTGACTTGAAATCTCATCAGAAAGAATGGTTGTTTATGAACGCACAACAGTTTCTTTCTCCTGTTTGTTAGGGCAGTAATGCCAAAAGACACGACCATCACCTGCTTAAAAAAGAACTCTCCCATTATGTGTGGGACACTTGCTATCTAAATCCATATTCAGAGGATCTGTTTGTACATCAACCATGCAATTTGGTGATTTAGGCATATCAGATTGTTCCAATACCTAATTTTCAGTTTTGAGTTCATCAAACACACTAATATAATGTTAATTCCAGTATCTGGGGCTGGTGTCTCATCAATCATCACTTCATCCTGGAGGTTTTCCTCATCATCATCATCATTATATAACATTCTAATACCTAAAATGTTATTCAATAGCTTACTTGAAAATGTATGCTCAAACGTCTTATTTTGTTTTTCCAGATAATATATTATTGTAATTTTAAGTTCAGTCTCATTTGAGGATAGATGAATACCATTCTCAATGAAAAGACAATTAACGGGTTTACCATCTCTAACATCTAAATCTAACATCAGCTTGGGTTGAAGACGATTCCCTAAGCCATTTTCATTTGCATATATGGCTATACCGGCTTTCTTATTTGAAAGTTTTGGTATTGTTCTGATAGATAAATGATCCTGATACATATCAAGCATCTTTTGAGCCATTGTTTTCAATCACGTTAGTCAAGTTCTGATTCTATCTCCCAAATATGTTTCTTCAAAATATCCCGATCATAATCTGTCAGATATATTCCTCGTCTTGTTGGTTTTTCAATATCTTTTCCGTGTAACATAGGAGCTTGAATGAACCACCTTATATCAACACATGGATATTTTGTTGAAATGCTACCTTTACAGCCTGGTTCTAGTCCGTAAGTATGAGTCTCTTCTACACTGTCTTTACTACGTGCCTGATGAACAACTTACTCAAATGCACGAATCTTATCACAAAACTTTTAAAAACAATCCGGGTTCAAATACAGTCCACGTTTTGTAGGATACCCACATACTCCACTGAACTGCCTGATATCAACTACACGTGCTCCGTGTGCCTTTATCACACATACATATCTTGCATGAACAAGATCGACAGGAGAAGAGCAGCCAACAAAGTAAGAAGTGTCCATTGAAAAAGTTACTAAGTTAAGATATCTTTTGAAATATTTTGATTTCGAGCTAACTACTTTTGGTTAATTTTTTGCCTGTTTTATATTTTTGGTACAACAAAACTACATAACTTGGTTCTCAAGCATATCTTTCTCATTCATTTTACCCAACTAATCATTCTGTGCACTTACCGCATTTAGGGTATGAATCATCAGGTTTTTTAGCCGATCAATCATAGCTTGCCTGCCTATTCCTCTTAGCCAATCATTCTGTGTGCTTACCACATTTAGGCTATTAGTCATCAGGTTTTAGAGCTGATCAATCATAACTTTCCTGCCTATTCCTCTTAACCAATCATTCTGTGCGCTTACCACATTTAGGCTATGAGTCATCGTTTTTTTAGCTGATTAATCATAGCTTCTGCACCTACTCCTCTTAGCCAATCATTCTGTGCATTTACCGCATTCAGGCTATGAGTCATCAGGTTCTTTAGCTGATCAATCATAGCTTTGCCATCTATTCCTTTTAGCCAATCATTCTGTGCGCTTACCGCATTTAGGCTATGAGTCCTTGGTTTTTTAGTTTATCAATCAGAGCTTCCACACCTACTCCTCTTAGCCAATCATTCTGTGCACCTCACATGTTTGAATTTGTGGTGTAAGTTACACAAGGAATGTTAATGGAGTTTTTAAGTAATTAATCATAACTTTTCACCCAATCATACAACTCAGTACCCGTTTGATATTTCACCACTTTTCAGCTGATTACTCATTATATCTAAGCATTCGAGTCCCATGACATATTTTAATTCTATTATAAAATATATAAGAGCGAGTCCTAGGGTATTGGATGTAACAGTCATATTTTCATAATGATTCCTCTAAGACAACCCTACTGCTTTTAGGTTGAGTCATAGGTTATTAAGTGCTTAAACCCATTAATCATGTGATATCTCACCCTCCCTGTAGGGAAACATGGGGAGGGGAGCGTAACCAATGAGGTTCGACCAGGTTTTTGATTGACAGGCTAAACTTGACCATATATAAAGTGGTGCCCACATTACAAATCAGTTGAGCACCAACAGTCATAGGGAACACTTCATGTTTTAGAGCTTCAGTGTTTCAATACTAGATATCTCTTCAATCAGGATAAAAGTTCATCTTTTTACACAAATACCCTTACAGTCAATAAAGTTGTACCCCTATTACCATACATCATTTCATGGTGTTATTTTTCAGTTATTGATTGGATTTTACAAATGGAATCTTTACCCATAACAATGCTAGGCCATAGCAACCCATAAATGCGAATTTATGGGGGTGGAGAATGGTACAGGGTGGGTGGCAGCTTTACCTACTGTGGGGGTGGTGGGATGATTCCACCCTAAATATTAACCGTCGCCACGCAGTAGGTGACCACTATCATTGGTGGAGAGCTCCGTGATGTCATCTCATTAGCATATTAGCCCACACCCATTCATACACCCATATATGGGCATAAGGGTGTGTGGGCTAATATGCTAATGACATGACGTCACAGAGCTCTCCACCAATGAGTGTGCGCGCCTACCTTGCCGCTATGCTACTACTTGAACGTTCATAAAGCATAGATTTACACTTAACATACCACTAAATAAGCGTGTCGGTTTAAAAATAAGATATATGGAGGAATAAAGGGAAAATAAATGATTAAAATTCTGAAGTGACAAGCTAGGCGCACTGTTCGTCGTCACTAAATCAGTAATAATCGCGGCGCAAAAGAGTGCGGGTGATAACAAATAAAATTATGTTTCCCAGCGTCAGAATTGCCTAGCCTTTTTGGGGTAATATGGTATTGCTTCTTCGCCATAAATCTACTGACAGAAATTCTATTGCAATTTTGCTCGGGTGTACCTAATATTTTTCTTAGATTGACTGGATTATGAAATGCAGCTCATAAGTTCAACACTGCACTGCCACTGACTGCGGAACTGCGACAGCGCGTGTGAATAAGTGGCAGCAAGACACGCTGTAGTCAGGTCAACAGGGTCTACAGCATCGTACTAACCATCGTACTATCATACGCCCACTCACATACCTACGCTGTTCGTGGCCATACTTGCAGTCCATTGATATCTTGCTATGTGAAGTACCGTTACAGCTATGGGCTGCTGTCCGCCAATCAGGTTTGAGCTTACTTTGCTCGATAGGTGACACGTCATTCGGTGACCTAATTTACAATCACAACAACAAAAACGATGGCGATGCTGTCGAAACTGGAAAGAGATATTTGGAAACGTTTGCAATCGTTTTGCTCTAAACGAGTTATCTGAGGAACTGAACGCGTGTAGACTGGTTTCCGGTAACAAAAAACCCTAGTTTGGCTTACGCGCACGTATAAATTTGTGTACTTCCTTATTTCTTATCGAGTAATTTCATTGGCGGAAGTTGACTGACCCTAGCTCATTAATATTTATGAGGTTTCATGAACTTAGCGCTGACATCAAAAGCGTGCAAGCACTGTACTCTGTGCGGGTGATGAGCGGGAGGGCGAGGATCGTGTAATAGTACGACGCGTACTAACATACGCCCACTCACATAGCTACGCTATGGCAGCGAAGAGGGAGGGCGATGATTGTGCAATAGAGCGATGGGCTACAGGGTAGGGAACATGAACTGTTCATTGGCGGGCAGGGCAGGGCAGGGCAGTGACTAGAAACTAGCAATTAATCAATCAATGGAAATGAGACAATGGCAATAGCTAGCTAGATTAGGTGTTAAACATAGCAGGATCGATAGAGAGCATCTTAGCATAAGAACACTCTTCATTATGAGTAGCTGTCTGGGGCATGGTTTGGTAAACTTGCTCTCCCCCTCTCCCTGCCCCGCCCTCCACCCCTCCTTGGTGACGCCCATGTGCACGCGCGTGAGTGCGTGCGTGCGCGTGCGTGTGTGTGTTGTGTGTGCGCGCATGCGTGCGCGTCTGTCCGAGCATACGTACGAGCGGGCGCTCGTGCATGAGTGTGTGCGTGCGCGTATGCCCCTGGGCGTATGCGCGCTTAAGCTCGTTCCTGAGCATGTGTTACCAATACATTGCGTACAAATATGACGTGCTCGCCAGTGTATTTAGATAGTTCGCTTGATAATGCTTGTACCGTACTATAGTAAACAGGAAATAGTTTTGGATGTGGTTGGGCGGACGGACGCGCATACGAATCTGTGCGCGTGAGTGTGCGTCTTCGGCATAGTTCACTGCGTCAGTGACGTAAAGTTTGTGGATTCAAATTACCATCCGGTCCAAACAATTCCTAAAATGTTTCGGACAATCGAGCAATGATCTTAAATAGTGTCGCAGATCTTAGCTCTCTATGGTGTAGGCCTATATAAACTAAGAAATATCCAATATCATGTTAAGTGTTGGATTATTTATAAATATGTGATAACTTTAAATTAATATGCGACATATAGTTGTCAAGAATGTGCAGGGACTTTGAAATGAATCTCAGGAATTCACCTTTCCAGAGTACCCACCCATCATATGACGTCATAATGAACTGCGTGATGTATACAATGACATAATGAATGGCGTCATGAATGACGTCGATAAGTACGTCATGAACGTATATTTGAAGACGGTCTATGCGTTGTTGTACAAATTGTTTGCTTTTACTATTTAATATATATTCTGTTGAATATTTTGAAACTAATTTGACTGGCCATAGGCGGCAACAACACCCAGTCAAATTAGTTACAAATTATTCAACAGCTTCCCTGTATAATTTTCAGGAAATTGATAGCTAGGGCATTCGGGGATTGATCAATCTCAACACGGCGAGGTGGGGGTGGAGCTTAGCTAGTGATGGGCGGGGCATAGCTAAAAATAGAAAGGTCCATTCCCCGCTGTGGTCATCACAGCTGAGATGAGAACAAGCATGCTAAATTTATATCTGTGTAACTGAATTAACACATATTGGCGAACAGGACTGACACGGGATATATCGACCACGCTATCAAATGTTGCTGTAGAGGGTGTGAAAATGAATGGACCAGCGTGTTGACTTTGGATTCTGAGCTCAAATCAAGGGAAAATGGGCTAAGAACAGCAACTGGGACACGGAACCTAAGAGTTCATGGCCGATTATTAGCTGACATTATTCAGTTCTCGTTTGCTGTCTATTTATTTTTTAAATGATGGTGCTATCGGCTTGCTTTCTGTCGCTACAACTGTCAACAACGCAATTTTATTACCGTTCTCCATCTGAATGCGCTTAACGTGTCGTATTAATCATTGCTCTGCTGAATTGTTGCATCGGTATTGCTTTATCACTTTTCCGTGTTACGTAATGTGAATGATGAATGACATATATTTACAGGAACATCAATCGACAAATCTGTTTTCAAAACGGACATGATCGTGATTGCTATAAATCTGATATCCAAGCAAGAAATACTACTATGCACCTAACACAATGACCATTTCCTATGACATATGGGATACGAATTTATGAGTAGAGAGTGACGATTTTTATGTTCCCACAAAATGATGCCATTTCTTGGAGTATTTGGCTATTATTTAAATGACAGGAAAACGATACACCATAAAGATCATGTACCGCCTAGGCATCTTGTCATTGGAATAACTGAAGTGGGTGGGTGGGTGGGGTGAGGGGCTTATGAATGTCTTTGTGATAATTGACCATTTTACTTGCTATGCACAAGGTATTCCGAGTAGTCTGCAAGTACCACTGCAAGAACTTTGTAAGAAAACCTCATTTAAAAATTTTCAATGGATTTCCTTCCAGGATGCAAAGAGATCAAGCGCTGTATTTCGAGAAACATGTCATAAATGAACTTTACAAGGTAGCAGCAGTGGAAAAATCACGATCAAGCACCAATGCCATTGCAACGGTATGGCAGAAGTTTTTAGAGAGAGAGACAGAGAGAGAGAGAGAGAGAGAGAGAGAGAGAGAGAGAGAGAGAGAGATAGAGAGAGAGAGAGAGAGAAAGATAGAGAGAGAGAGAGAGCGAGAGAGAGAGAGAGAGAGAGAGAGAGAGAGAGAGAGAGAGATGGGAGGGAGAGAGGGAAGGAGGAATTGTGTAAGCTGAAGCCCAGAGGACAGGAAAGACGTATACACAACACTATGACCTGAAACGCTAGAGTTTCTACCCTCGAGCTTGCTACAGCCTTTATGGTGTGGAATCAAGTAATCCGATGGAAACCAAATCTAGCAGATCGATAGGATGGATATACAATACCTACATTGTTATTTATATACCCACCAAGAGAACACCAGTTTACAAGGAACAGAATGAGGATGTTAAAGAAAAGGTGCATTAAAAAAACCTCTTCACCGAAATCTTCTACTGACTTGCTGGTCATTCCCTATCGGATGATGCGCATTATTGCAGCAAAGAGATGGACACGCTAAGGCACTCACTCTAACGGTTCTTCTAACTCTGCCAGCGCCAGTCTCGATGTCTCATCCATTACAATACAGAGTATATATCATAGCAGAAAGAAGACAGCGAACTTGCCATTTCCGGACATCTACGAGTATGTTCGAAAAGGCGCAATCTGTCAGTATTTCTAAGTTTGAAATGTTTAACATTAGACGAATGATTAAGAATCGGAGGCATTGGTCACGGTATTTAACAATCAAGATGTGGTAAAATATAGCGAGTCAGAATGTAGGTAATTCCATTGTCACTCAGCAGACCGCTCTGGAAGGAATGGTATGGAGTATGGTGGCTGATGAAGTATTTGTGTGCTTGTACTCTTCTTAGTATATAGCTGAGTAGCACGTTGTTAACATACGTTTTATTCGTCAGCTGTTATAAAATTGTCAGTATAAAAAATAACAATACGGGAAAATAATACAGACACACTAAAATGTTGGTGGTACGTTGCCTTTGAATGATGTTATTTACTACATTTGTTTTCAGACGATGTCATCTAGAACCTATGTGTCTGTTGACGGCGTTTTTAATCTGCTAACGATATGCGAAAGCACAGAAATATCTGTTGATATTTTAAATATGGTAAGTTATCTTGTCTCGCATTAAAAATGTAACTGTTTTTCAAGTGACAATGCTATTATCATTATAAATATATGTATCTACACACATTCTGATTCATTGTAACACAAGGTAAGTGAACGCTTTGGTTTACAACGTAATTTAATTATTAGTCTCTTTGTTATGTCTATCCATGTTAGAGTAAGGGGATATATTTGATTTATATTTGATTTTAACAAGTTGTTGAACTTAAGTGGTGTTCTGATTTTACTCTAGCAATACGAGGTAAGAAAACTAATAGATTCCAGACGTAATCATGTTGTTCTCCTCGACTAACTCCATCTTTTAGCACTCATTTACACTGTCATGGCGACGCCAACCAAAAACCGACCTCTACTGTTGTCTTGAGAAATGTCAATGTGCAGAATAAGAGAAAACTATTTCTGAAAATTTACCACAGAATGCTTGAAAATAAAATTGGTAAAGTTGTATACTTATAGGGGCCTATATAAATAGGTAGTGAAACGAAATAAATCTTAACATATGATGTTTCATTCCATATAAAATAATATAATTTTTTAAGTTGTGAAATTGAATTAGAGACACGAGTCACCTAATTCAAATTCACGATTAAACAAATTATATTAATTTATACGTGATGCAATCATCATATTTGTTAAAAGAATTTTCGTTTCATTACATTGAGATAAACAAATTAAGCTTCTAAAAGTATACAATTTTAACCATTTTATTTTCAAACATTCGAATGCGTGAATATGCGCCTTTAATAAGCAAATATTTTGATATTCTTGACAGAATTTAGCCATTAGAGAGTTATCTCGTCATTAGTGTCGAGGACGTCCATTAACTCTTGGGGTCACATAGCGCACTAAAGCGCTGTTTTCCCGGAAACAGTCCAAGCTGCTCGATGACGTACATAGACTGAGGAATCAAGTCACGCGTTGGGCCTAGCAAAGTGGAGAGACGGATGTTTCCAAGCGCTAGAAATGATCATCGCAATGATAAGTGGTTATAGGGCGTCTCTATAGCCAGATGTGGGAAGCAAAACCCAGAGATTTAATGAATTACTAGATTACGCAACCTATACCTTCGCTATATGGGATGAGTTGTAGATCCCACCAGCGTTGTTAGTTGAATATTCTCTTATAAACGAGATCGGCCAAGAAAATAAGACCGGAAATCAAGGCTATATTCGACAAAGTAAGAGTAAATTGGCTCCGTAGAGTATATATATTTCTTATTCGACTGGCATTTCCCGGAAAAAAATAGAGCACGGAACAAGCCAGGGCTAAAACGTGTGGCATGTTTCGTGAAGTATGTCACGTGATGCAAAATTTGAAAATGATGGACTAAGGAGCTGCATTCTACTATTATTCAGCATTCACTATGTCTGAAAATAGCGTTGAACGGTGGATTTTATTTTCAAGATAGTAAAATTTAGGAGATCTAGTTGGTTTCTGAACCTTCCATACTTCTAGGTTTTTTGTATTCTACTGGTACGTTTGCGTAGAGCACATTTTGGCAACTTCGCGAGTAAATTTACTCTACGGTAAAGTCCCAGTCGAATACAGCCTATGTGTCATGTTATATGAACACTCGGGAAAAACAAGTATTCAACTCCAATGTTACACATTTTAGGGCGTTGTGAGCGATCTAGTCATTCTTCATATTGATGAGTAATGGCTGTATCGAGAACAGCTACCGGTAGTCAGTTAGAACAGCGCAATCGAGGATCATTTATCCTCGCTGTTGCGAATCAAACTCATTCCGCGTATTGTCTACACTGCTATATCACGAGATATTCTGATTGATGTTATCAGATAGGAAAGATTATCATTATGTATGGGATTGCCCTTTCCAGAGGGTGAGGGCTTTACGGTGAAAATACCACGGATTACTAAAATATTCTGTCTTTTCCCTGTAACTGATCAACCTGCTAATACCAATGCACCTATGTTCATACCCTATGGCTTCACACAGATAAGTGAAATAACACGATTTGAATCAGTATTACCTCTGTCTGATATAGTTGATCGTTCATTGGCAAGTTAATGCTCTATCCTAGGGGGCGTCTGTGAAGCTTAAGCATGGTATTATAATACATATCTAGAGAAAGTCGCAGGGATCTAATACTCTAAACTCTATGACGACCGTTGCTCTGGATGGCCGTTCATTTGACGAAAAATCCAATAATTGTACAAATCGAATGTCTTTGTGGAGACAAATGGTAGCCATTCTAGATAAGCAGGCGGATTTGTTGTAGCGATATCGAAGATTCAATTAGATCTGTAGCACTTACGGTGCGGGAAAGCGCTGTAGCCATAGAGGTAATTGCCTCCTAGTGTTTAGTACTGGTTTTAGAGAGAAGTATATCTCCGGTGTGCACATGTCGAGTGATAAACGATTTACAAACTAATGGAACTTTCCAGTTTTAGCTATACCCCGCCCATCTCTTGCTAAGCTCCTCCCACACCTCACTCGTGTTGGGATCTATCGATCTGTGAACTCCCTGACTATCAATTTCCGGAAATCTATACAGATAAAATGTTGAATGTTTTGAAACTAGTTTGATTGGGTGGTGTTACTGCCTGTCGACACCATGTTTATTAAATAGCAAAGACATACAATTCGTGTCGGACTATTAAGAGTTTAAAACTGACTAAATCGAGCCGTTCATGCCTTTATTGATTATGACGTCATCCTACACACCAAGTAGTTGATTATGACGCCATCTGATGGATGGATAAACGAAAGGTTCATTCTTCCGCAGAGTCGGCACAAGGTGTGATAACAAGTGGAGTTAGTAAATGGAATGATCCATTGCTAGCTATGCACCGCCTATTCTAATTAAGTTTCGCCCACTTTTGCGCATGTTGGAATCGATTTAAAACTTTAAAACTTGAATTCTAAGCATCTAACTTTCAAGATAGCTATAAACATAATTGGTTGACAATTTTGAGTTTAATTTGACTGGGCGATGTTGCTGCAAACGGAATTTAGAAAAAATGATAATCATTTTGTAATCAACGTACCTCAAACATTTTTTGTTGTATTGTATGATATGCCACTCGTATATATCTTACGCTGCCTATCATTGTTTTCCTCCGACAAGACTGCGACGGAGGCTTGGCATGTACAAGATGACAGCAGCAATTTCACAACTTCCAGCCCAGTACTATTTTTGACAATCGAGACTTTAACAACTCAGTACGAAAACATTTAAAGGATAAACAAACGACTATTTTTTATTAGTTTAGTGATAGCATCAAATAAAAATTTATTGTTTTTGATAAACTGCATCATCAACACATCCTTTATTATATGCAAAACGACAGATGTCGCTTCACTGAATAGTGCTAGTTGTTTCGGTGAACAACCTGGTTTTTTGAGTTCTGTACACGTATCACGGTTTTGTAGGAATGACTTGATCGAAGGCTCGTCTGTACTTGTAAACACTGTTGCTAAATGTTGTCAGTAGCGCGCAAAAATAATTGAATAATATGATTTGATAATTCAGCGATCAATGGACTTGCAAAATGAGTGAAATACGATGCAATATTATAACCTCCTCAATCATTGTCACATGTGTTAAGCATTTATCATGTTTATTTAGCTTTTTCTTTCGTTTCCATGATTTTGCCGCCATGGTCTACGATTCCTTGAATGCCATTACTTTCCGCATCTATAGCATGACCACGTATCGGGCCCAAATTACTCTCCTGAATATTGTGTATGGTTTGACGGCATCGCCTAGATTCTCACTCCCGAAAGGAACATTCGCTGTTATCTTAAACATTTGATTTTATTTCTTATTCATTGTAACCAGCGTTCATTAACCCTTACCACTCTGATGGAAATTTTTTCAAATTAAAGTGAAAGATGAACTGGTGTTTATTTTTCAACAAATTTTGTGGAAGATGGTGCTGTCGTAGACAACAACATCGTCCACTAAAATTGTTGAAAAATGTACACTAGTTTCCTTGCTATTGACGCCATAAAAGATAGAATATTGACATCAGTGTGCTATGGGTTAAAACTCTCTATATTAAATTTCCGCTATGAGCTACGGGAATGTAAATTAAATGTTCCTGCGTTTGTCAGTGTCTCGCTGTGTGACACATACTTAATCATTGAGTAACGTAGCACGGGTGAGATCCTGCACTTGCTCGGAAATGCAGTAAAGGGTTGTCGAGCGTCTATTTTCAACACTCATACTGCTTATGGGTTGAAATGTAAACAGGCATATCTCACATACAAGTTCATAATTTAATTACCCCATAGCGATGGAGAGTGCAATTGACAGGCTATTGATCACGTTATCGTGTTTTTCTTAGCGCCGATATTAGCCATGAAAAGACCAGTGCACTAACTTTACATTTCACAAACTGATCACGGAATGTGATGCAACATCTGATAATCTACTAGGGAAGGAGGCAATGAGAATATCTAACACCTTTAACCCTTTAAAGACTAAATTTGTTAAAAAAATTAAAGGATTTAATTATTGAATATCCAATTACAGGCCAAGAGAAGACTATTTTTTGAAAATTTACGACTGGAATGACTGCCTCGGTTATCGAGCCGGGTCATTCCGGCTGTAAAATTTCAAAAAATAGCCTTCTCTTGGCCTACACATGGAGATGTCCCACGCCCAGTACAGGGGCCGGTTTTGTTCGGCTTCGTCGTGAAAGGGTTAATTCGTTTGAATTATTAAATTCACCCTCATTTTGCAAACAGTGCTGCACATTGAGGCTTTGATACTCGTGGGATTGGTTTGACATGCATACTATTATTGATTATTGTTAGTTTTTTCCAATCGAACGCACCATCCATTTTCAGGACAACATAACGTCACAGATTACTTTTCTAACCTTGTATGGATGAAATTTCAAAATACACTATGTACCTCTTCTTTTGACTAAATCGCCAATGGTATTATCACCTGCATTTTAAGGTCTTTGTAAGAACGCTATGACATCAATACCAGATTCACTTTCTTAGTCTAAAGGATAAGATAAATTAAAAAAGTCAACCCGTATGTGACTTGAACGCCTAAGCGTTGTGTTTTTTCTGTTCCACACGCCACTACCCAGTTACAGCCCTCTCTAATCTAGTACTAATCTAGTACGCGTCTATGGGAGTTAGTTCTAGTTTCAGTTTGCTTCCGTAATCGTTTCAGGAATGGAGGGTTTCATTTCTAGCTATGCCCCGCCCATTTCTAGTTAAGTTCCGCCCACTTCTTTACAGGTATTGGAATTGAACTTTGAAACCTGTATTCCCAGAATTGAGGTTTGAAGGTAAATATACGTGTAAGCTGTTAAAACTTTTGTAATTAATTGGACTGGGATGTTTCTGTCTAAGTCAGCAATAGATCCGAGTCAAATTAGTTTCAAAGTATTCAAGACTGTTTATTAAATTGTTAATTCATCATAGGCATACGATTCATACACATTCCTGACGAACATTTTCGTAATCACGTACGTTATTTACAATTGTGACGTCTAACATGCAACGTATTTGATTATGCCGTTAGATAAATGAATGACAGAGAGACTTTCTCAATCTCTTAATGATTCTTGCACTTGAGTTGTAATGCACGATAAAGCCAAACATAGCTTACCGTTACCATGTGTTGACAGCAGACCACTTCAAACCAGTATCACAACAACATATATGCTATAATATGGTACATTTGTGCTTCGTGAGAGTAGATGAGCGGCAAGCTCTCTTTTTCACACCTTTTTCTTTTGTCCTTTCCTTTTTCCTCTCTTTTGTTATGTTGACACCTTTTTTCTTTGATCTCACGGCTTTTTGAAAAGGTGTGAAAAAAGGGGCCCAGTTCTCCGCCATTCTGATTGGATATTAGATGTAGAGGGTGTCCATAAGCCCCTCCCCTCATTAAATCACGTGCCTCCGGGCATCCAATGAGGTAATTATCGTAATGATTGACAAGGGTTAATGACTAGATAATTAAGGATGATTGACGGGTTATATGTCTGAACTCATTCGATCGTGAAGCCCCGCCTCCCTTGTTAAGTCACGTGCCTCCAGGCATTCAATGAGGTGATGGTTAATGGGTGTAATTAAGGCTGTTCTCTTGGAGTTATGCCAACCGCTCAAGGGTTAATGTATTACGTAATGAGGGCCGACCAGGTTACGTGTCTGGACACGTCTTTTCCTGGGAACTCGTTCGATGACAAAGCCCCACCCCCTCGTTAAACCACGGATCTCCAGGTATCCAATGAGATGAGCTTAAGGGTAATTAGCGTAACGACATGTGAATGAGCGTTAATCGATAGCGTAAGTATGATTGACAGGCTACATGTCTGGACACGTCTTTTTCTGACTCTGGGAACTCGTGCAATCATAGGAGATTCTAAATGGTCAGCTATAGAGTAGGGACAATTGTGGAAGACGTCTCCATTAGTCTAACGGGTTGATCATTATTAAGCTTCTGAACCTCGGCGTTTTTAGCTGTGACAATGTACAAGGGTTGATGTATAGCATAAGGACAATCGGTTAGTTATTACCCTGACAGATTAAAATTAACTAGTCGAGCTTTAAAACAACTCCGAACATGTGTAATGATCACTAGAGTCGTACAAAGTTCAGTAAATCAATTTTCAATCGCGTTAGGGAAATAACAACCCCATATAACATTTTTAATGTGCCTCGAGTGGCCATGCAATATTTGGAGAACAAAATGCCAGTCTAAGTTGACTCAGGGTTTGGACGGGTTATAGTCTTGGTTTATTGCTTCAATTAAAACAATACGAGTCATTTCACATTTCACAATTTTTTAATAAAATAAAGCTTCAGTAAATCTATACAACTGATAAAATATACAACCGATAAACATACAGATGATAATAACAATAATAATATACATGCGAATAAGTGCCAAAATATAAAACTAAATATATGTTAAACGAATACAAACAATAGTAATTGAATTAAAAAATAAAATTTACAAATGTTTCGAGTGGGATCCAGGACATGTAAAATTTAAGCGATTGACATAGAGTATGATTCGACTGAAGTATTACACGAAAGTGATTTTAGAGCTATTATTTAAATAAATTTGAAACCGATCTAAGTGATACTGAACCCCTAACAGGTTGGGTGTAAAGATATGGTAGGGATTAGGGGTAGAAACATTGGGAGGATTGTGTAGGGTATATTTTAAATAGGTTAAATAATGGTTTTTATAAAAAAACCCAAGTTCAATGTATGAATATATAACAATTTACTCGAGGCACCCCCTTCTCCCATCCCAACCCCCTCCCAATATAACTATGTATCACTCTCCATACACGTGCACATTTCTAACCGGAAATAAAGTAGAAGATTACTTACTCCCCCTCAATGAAGGGTATGCTAATAATCTTCTACATTACAAGTTAGAACATTATACATAGCACAAACATACCGTCTCAAACATCACCCAACCCAACCCCATTCTATAACTACATATCGCTCTCTGCACATGTCTAACCAACAATGAAGCAGAAGATTACTTACTCCCCCTCGATGAAGGGTATGCTAGTAATCTTCTACGTTACGAGCTAGAACATTATATGTAGTATAAACTTGCCGTCTCAACCGCCACCCGACCCCCATCCCCAATCTATAACTCCATATCTTCCTCTACACATATCTAAGCGATAATAATAAAGCAGAAGATTACTTACTCCCCATCGATGACGGGTATGCTAGTAATCGTCTACGTTACGGGTTAGAATATTATACGTAGTACAAACATGACAGCTCAACCATTTCCCAACCCGCACGTTTTTTCCAATTCGCTCATGCTCAAACCCACATACACCCCTCAACTTTCTCACACCCCGCCCCAGGCTATCATAAAATTAGATCCTAGGAATACCCTGAAAGCCATATGGTTTAGTATGCCAGTTGTTAAAAATTATACAATTTTTGTAAGCGAATCCGAAACGTTTCTCAGTATCCTTACTCAAAAGTCTATGATCTTTATTCCTAATGATAGTATTAGGATACTGAGCGAACGTTTCAAGATTGTGATCGTTGACCATGGCCATCAGAGTATCGAATCCTGTAATTCAACATCAAGCCCTTAATTTTTCAGACATTCTAGCTATCCACAGTCTGTCCGTCTAGCTGTCTGTATGCATAACTCGTCGGGCCAGTGCTGACAAACTCTGTTATTTCACTGCGGGAAGGAACTTCGTCCATGAAATAACCGAGTCTGTTGTGGTAAACAGGGATTAGACAAGGCTTATCACATTTCTGAATGTGTACGATAGAACCTGTATCATGATAAATGCAACTCGAGCCTACCGCTATAACACTTCATAACAAACGAACCCTGGCATGACTCATGACAAACGCCGCAATCACGACATTGGTGCAATTATCCACTGGCACGAATTGGTTTAACTCGCGATAGCGTATTAAGAGAGTGCTGTCATTGCATACACGGATATCTTTGACAGAAATCGTTCTATCCATCAGCAACTTCAACATTGCACTATACGAATTGACATATTCACGTTTGGGGTAGGGGTTGATGGCGAAATAACCCCACAAGGAATTCAGCACCTGTTTTGCCAGGGTTCTAAGGCCCTTATTTTGAACGATCAAAGTTTTATCTAATTTAATCCCTTCATGTTCAAAATATTGCTGAACATACGCGTCTTTCTCCGCATCTGTGACCGCATCCTCGGGATACGCCAATGCCTCAAGCTTAATTTTCAAAAAGTTATTGATGTATCCCTTGAAAAGCGTATCAGTACGTTCTTCGTAGTGCCATATCTCGATTATCTCTAAGATATGGTACCCACTACGTACCACCTCCATCAACTTCACCGACGTCGATACACCGTGTAGAGAGCACTCACGATCGCTATGAGTACATTCAGTACTCTGCAAATCATGAGTGCATTTACTACGCAGTGGAAAGAACAAACGTTCATTACATCTCTACGGGAGAACAGGAAAGAATAAATCTTTAGGAGGTAAACAGATGCACTTTAATCAGACTGAAGTAAGACCCTAACTCCTCTACCGGTTTAAAATCTTTAACAATTACTTTCGGTTTGCCTAGAGGGTACTCGCAGGTCTTACAAACATAAGGATACAGCGAAGTGAAATCCACGTATGCTATATACTCATCCGCTTCGGCCTGGCGTTGCAAACATATGGCATTGGTACGGCCACCATACAGAGCATCATGCATGATAAGCAGTTCATGATACATTCTAGCATTCAGAAAAACATTAATGCTAGGGCCATTAAGCCTCTGGGCTTTAAAATCACAACCCCACATTTCTACTACCTTCAAACCCATACATCTAAGCTCGCTAGATTTAGAAAGCGTCTTCTGATACACTTCTTCTAAAGTTAGATCAGGCGAAAAAAATGACTTGCTAGTCATACGCTTTCTAGGCAGACATTTCCGGCAGGCGTGCACGTAACAGCTGTAATACTCGAGGTACTCATCCATGTTCAGGCAGTAACCATCCAGCGATCGGTTAAATGCTTCGGGTTCAATGCCAGTTAGAGTGTGTTTAATAAACACGTTCTTAGAATGAGGCAAGTAATCTAGCCACTTACACGCTTCTACGGAGTAACATTTCCTGTTACATAGGTTAACGTACCCCATAACAGATGGAGCTACTAGCTTATGCTCGTTTAAGTAGTTAGCCCTAAACACCTTATTACATAATGACGCTAATGTCATAGATGACATGAAAGGCGGTATCCCTGTTTCACGGATGAACATTTCACAAAACCTACCACAGGCCATGCAGAGAATATCAACGGCAGACAAGCAGTAAAGTTTCATGACATCCCTAAAATTGAAAACACCATCTTTAACCGAGTCATACCATGCGTTGAATTCCTTACGCGCTGACACAGACATACTGTCAGCACCGTAAGCATCAATCGAGGGGTATGCACATACGTAATCAAAGAATACATTACTGTCTAGGAGATATGAAAAAATCCTTTCTCGCCAGGTAGATTGAATATCGCAGGTAGTTGACGTAGTTGAAATGGAAGAAACGCTAGACTGTCCTTAAAATGAATGTCAATGACATTCAAATACACCACTTTATTACCATTTATTATTACGTTGGATGGTTTAAGTTCTGTGTTTCTAAGACCCACTTCATCGCTAGATGCAAGTCAAAGCCACGACTGTTATGAGCTAAAGCGATGTAGTGACGAAAACGTTGAACATTAGTCGTACGCTTACCCACGTGCTCAGATTTCGGAGCTAATAACCATTGCATGAAATTGGTTAGAGCAATAGAACCTTCGAATATAACCTCTCATCAACGTTCATCGCAATCTGAGCAATACTCGTCATGAGGTTTGCTAATGCATATGGAGCAAGCTATCTGAGCCACGACATAAATAACCGCGTGATGCTTTATTGCTTGATTTGTTTCAAAATCATAAAAGATGAAATGTTGAAGAAAGGACGATAAGTCCTTATTCATGTTTTTAGGGTCGCGTGCCTTACGCTTCACAGCTAAGCTCATGTGTTCTTCATTATAACTCTGCATATAACACACGTGGGCACGTAAATCAACTTCAGTCTTGCAACTAGGACATTTCCCTTACCCACAATGATGTTTAGAGCGAGAAGCAAAGTCTAGAAGTTTGCCACAGTCCCGACAAGACTTACGCGTAGCGAACATTCCAGAGTTGACGTGATTGTTGTAGCAATCCTCACTCTTGAACCATCTGCTACAAGCTTCGCAATAGCGATTAGCAATCTGCTTACAGGGCGGAGCCACGTGACATATACGACAGTGTTTTACGCAAAAGTGTTGATCGCGGTGATCATAAGCTACATCGCAATCATCGCAGAAAAAACTACAACCTTTCAAGACCTTAACGCTGGCTACGAATGTGTAATGATCATTATACAGATATAGGGGCAGAATTTGAACGCAATTATCTACACCCTGTATATGCAGCGTTTATTCTGGGCCTGACTATACACTCTTAGAGAAATGTCACGTGGGACCAAAATGTCTTGGAATGCATTCCAAGCATCGGGCCCGCAAGCTACATTAGTAGACACACCTGTCTGAGCATGCAGTACTCGAGCTTTCGTCCATTTATGACGATCATCACCTAAGGCACCACTAGCTTGAGTTTCAGTGGGCATTTTTCTAATCTGCATACGCTCAGCCTTCGATGCTGACGAATCTAGATAACATAGCCCGATCACTATACATCAGCCCATACACATATTATCTAGATTCCTTACAGTGATACAGCTTTTTTTCAACGTGGCGTTGACCTCCAAATCATCGAGATATAATTGGGTAAGATTATCATTCCACCCTGATCCACTAGGCATTTCTATGTGAAAAATCTCCATAGAAAAGTCCCCAGTGAGACATAGGTCTCTTTGCGATTGACTCACTTTAGAAATTGCGTTCGTTATTTCTGTAGCCATCAGATATCGGACTTGGGCAAAGTCCATGTGGATCAGAGTGTTTAATGCCGGGTGATTTATCATGATCCTGTGGTAATCTTGAGGTGATGCATTCATGCTAGCATAAAACCTCTCTAATATTCTTTCGAATATAGAGTGGATGCTCTCCGAAACTCCAACCAAATCCTCTGTAATAATGGCATCTGGATTACAGTTGACAGAGTAAGAATTTTCTGTAATATTACAACGCCTGGACTGAAATGTGCGCGTAAGAGTTATATCATACATATTATCGATGTCGGGTGTGTTGGGTTTAGGCATAGCTGTTACAACATCATCAGCATGTCTAACACCCCACCCCCAACCCCGCACCCCAAGAATTCCACTCTCTAAACTGTTAAACACTCCACCGAGCATATTAGCTTCCATATTCGTATCATTATTTTCATATAAATTACCTTGAGCAGATTTATTTTTGCAATTCTTGTCATTATTCTTGCTAGTCTTCTTAACCGGGGTATAGGGAGCAGTAACAGAGTTTCTATAGTTGGGGTGGGGGTCGGAGCTGCGGGGGTCGGGTTGGTAGCATCGGGGTGGGGTGGTCATGTTGGTTAGGGTGGACTGGGGTGTTGGGGGTGGTGGTGGGGGGTGGTGGTGTGGGAGCGTTATTGGAGCTCGGGGACGCGAATGGTGTCCACAATTTTACTACAACATCTGAGTGTGTAGAGTTTGGGTTGTAATTTAGGAGTTGATGGGGTTGCAGGGGTGTAATGGGGGACGTTACAGGTTGATAATCGTGAACAGTGGTTAAGAGTTCAGTATCGCGTAGACAGTGCTGCAAAATATGTATATTACGTTGCAATACATCGTCGTCCTCAGAATTAGAACATCTGTGGAAATGATGTGAGATATTTTTCTCTTCAAAGCTATGAAAATTAAAAATATCTCCCAACATTTCCACAGATGTTATAGTATCTAAAACAGTTTCGCTCAGTACCTCATCCGAACCATGTTATATGGCCCTGTTTAACTTTGCATGCTCTGGACCCCGAGTGGACTCACCACTCCTCGAGCTCATTGAAGTGGCCCTAGTTTTCGATCTCCCTGAAGACTGCCTCAACATCGTAGTCATTGCCAGAGTCATCGGGGTCATCGTCATCGGCGATGATGGAGCCGATGTTGCTCCACTCGCCATCGCCGATCTCGTATATCATGAGTACATTCGTGATACTGCAAAACAAAAAGGGATACATCAGATTAAATCTTATATTTCTAGACAAGTATTTTCACGGTCATATGTAGGGGTCATACGTCGCTGTCATAAGACGTGGTCATAAGTCACTGTCATAAGTCGCTGTCATAAGACGTTGTCATAAGCTACTGTCATAAGTTACTGTCGTAAGTTTCACCTATGTCACAACATCATCATCAAACCCCCCTGACACCGAATTCCTAAACCTAGCGGACCCATAGCACACCCCATAATCCTAAAAAACACCTCATCCCTCAACAAACCCTAACCCCACAAACTCCTCAAACTCTCCCCACAAACCTCAACCACAACTATCGCACCCACGCTAGTCTACTAGCCAGATCCACCCAGAGCCATCACAAACCCTGCAACACCCCCAACAAACGCCAGCAACGACATCCCCCAACCCTGAAGCGCAAACCCAACACCCCATACCCACCACCCTAGTTAACTCCAACCCTACCCCAACCCAGAGTCCAAGCCTCGACCCCAACCAGCTCGGTCCAGCTCGAATAAAAAACAGTAAAATCTATACTCACTTACATTCAGCTTGACTGGTAAACATTTCTACGTGATCGTGGTACGATTCAAAATCTTCCTCGGTCATTGCCAGGCATATAGCGGCTCTTAGATGGGTTAATTTATGCAGCACGCGGTCTGGCAGACCGCTAGGACGGATGTCATTAGAGTTCAATATGTCCTCCAGAATGGTTAATGGAGGCGCCATAAACTCTCGCTCGACGGTTAGCACTTGGCTAACGCTGGAGGAATCGAGTTCATAACGATTGATGGCATCTAATGTAGCACGAATCGCCATCGGGTGCATACAAGATGGCCCGGTCAAGGATGGTATGTATTAATATCAGAATGGAATGAGGAATTTAGCACACTGAACATAAATTAAATCGGTTCAGATCTGGCGAAGATATGGAAAAATTAAAATGGACTCTTTTGAGCTCCAACTAAGCATAGATATCGCCAGAGCGTTTGACTGAACGGGAGAGAGCTAGGCACGATTGCTCTAACTACCTTGTCTCACATGCAACACATGCTCTGATTGGCTGAGCCGACTGGCGCAGCCGTTCACTGAGTATAAAAGACGTTCTCAAAGCCAAACTCGAATAGAAGGGAGGCGCACTCGGTCCGAGAGTGGGAGCTTTCTCACTATCTGACTACTGCGTAGAGCTCGCACTCTTCAATCTACCCCAATGAAGCTTATTACAGTCAGGTTCCCCCTCCAGACAGCCGGGCTCCGCACCGCACCATGTTTTTGTACACTTCTGGTAAATCAACAGGAGTAACAACCTAAATTAAAAGAAGGCTCTTTATTTTGACCACCGTCACCAGTGGTGCCTTCATCGTGGTGTAAAACGTTTGGCCGTTACCATCTAAATTAGTATGTAAGTACGGTGGTGTTTTTCATGTCTCACCAGACTTGCTGTGCCACTAGTAGAAGTCAATGGACGTATCCAGCATCATTGAATTTACGTTTTGATCGTGGTCCAGACAAGGACATTGCTTTACACGCCATAAGAGCTAAACGACATGGATCGTCCTGTGCCGAGAACATAATTCAATATAATATGTACTTACTGTCTCTACACAATGGAGACATCCGTCACTCTTAAAGCACAAACAGTATAACGGTATTACGGTGAACTATTCAGTATGTGCTATGCATTATGACCTATTAGCCACTAAATTGGCTTTATTCTTCACTGTTTTCGAGTATGAAACATTACGGTCAGCATCATGCAGTAATTCGCCAGGTGGCAGCTACATCATGCCTCAACTCATACTGCAAGAAAGCGGTACAAAGACTACATGTGACGTTTAAATTGCACTGATGACTAATAGGTGCACTACACATAGGAACATATCTTAGTTATGTAAATAAAGTACCGCACTAAGTGGGACCGTAAGGTCAGATGCGACCTCCGCTTTAAGACAATATTGTAAATAATGCTATGCATTGTAAACGGTGTCAGCAAATCATCATCATCATCATCATCATCAATTTACAAGGCATAATCCATTGGCTTGTTATTGCCTCAGTGCTAAACTGGTAGGGCAGGCAACCCTGGTCTGGATACAACACGTGTAGCTATCTTCATGTGTGCATGTTCATGTAGATGCACAGGCTGTTTCAAGATTAGTCCACTGTGATGTAATAATTGTATTATGACTTTGGGAATTGACGGCTCACATATGTTGTATAAGCATATTTGTAACAGCAACGTCCAAAGCCACACCACAATTAATTGTGTTCAGTCGAATTCAAATATTCTTTCTTTGAAAAAGATGTCTAGTTTGCCCTTGAATATTTCGACTGTGGTTGCTTCGACTATTGTTGTTGGCAGTGAATTCCAATGTGGTGCCACTCTATTTGCGAAGGAGTGCTTCCGAATATCTTTGCTGCTACGTTTTATGTTGAGCTTGAGCCTATGACCTCTGGTCCGTGTAACATTGGACAGTTCGAAAAAGTAGTTCTTATCAATATTATATAGATCTTTGATGAGTTTGAATGTTTCAATCAAATCTCCACGAAACCGTCTATATTTCAGTGACATTAGATTTAGGGCTTCAAGTCTTTCTGTGTAGCTATACTCTCTGATTTGTGGGACAAGTTTTGTTGCTCTGCGTTGTACTCTTTCTAATAGCTGCGATTGCCTTTTCAGTCTTGGAGACCATGCTGAGTTGCAGTATTCAAGAATGGGTCGCACAAGTGATTTGTATAGTAGCGTGAAAGTAGATTGATCAATGTTGGTAAATGTTCTCTTGATTAGTCCTATTGTACTGTTTGCCTCGGATACAATGTTCCCTATATGTATGTCAAAAGAGAGGTTTCTGTCCACATGAACCCCCAAATCTTTTTCTACATCTGATGTTGATACAGGATGTGGATCAGGTGTATCTGTCATATAGTATTTGGTTTGAGGGTTATTTCTGAATAAAAAAATAAACGGCACAGTGGGAAGGATCGACCCTATACTCCTAATGAATGTATATATATATATATATGCAATCAGGCATTCTGCCAAAATTGTTAGTTAGCAGCAAAAATATTTTGACCGTAGTACACCTATGTTACACTATGCATCAACAACAAATGTATCGCCATATTTTCTCCCAACGGCACCAATTTTACATTAAGGTAGCTGCTCATGCTCTCACCAGAGAACGTGGCATGCCACCGTTAAACCTAGAACTATGGTAGCTCAATAGGACATGTTTTTAAGCTAGCCATGAACGTTTACTCTTCAAACGGAGAATTGTTATTAAAAACTCTTCTTCACGGTCAATAAGACCGTTGTGCAAACGGTACTACTAATTTTCATAGTTGGCCGTTCATATTAAGGCCTCCTAAATTAAAGTGAAGGGTAACCGCCTTTGACTACGCTTCTCTGGCCGTCCTGCCGAAATAATTGTTTGAATTCCCACTGTCAGAATGGGTAGGACCGTCTCAAGAAACTACAGCAGGTTTCTAGCCGACCAGAATCAATTTGCCGTTCACATACATACCCCGTGTATTAAGCAAGACTTTTTATGCCAAAGTAGGAAACACTGCGAAAAATATAAATAAGGCAACCCCGTTGCCATCCCAGCAGTGTTCTTAAGGCAACTTTTCTCCAAACCTAAAGCAGCTAAACAGTAACACCAGGGTACGGATCTCATCCAAGATTCAGTCTAATTTATTATTATGACTTTTATTCATATTGAAAGCAAAGTTGCTGTAAGTTGTTACTGTCTTTCAGCAACATTGTTTCCACAACGTATATCAATATTTGCCGCTGGCTATTTAAAATCTCATTCTGACATCAGTGTGATACGTGTTAAGGGATACCATGCTATTATATTAATTAGCAAAAGTATGCCCCTTAACTGCCAAACCCCAGAAGAATAGACTTAAGCCATCATTTGAAATTTTGAATCTCTCTTTTAAATAGATGACAATGAATCAAGGAAAATTAAGTAACATTGGCTGCTTTAAAATGATTGCTGATAAAATAAAAACATCCATGAAATAGTGAACCGCTGTGTACGCCACTGTATTGTATATGAAGGCGATTCAATAAGTTTCTGGCCTGACATATGAAGTGAAAGATCCACCTTTATGAAACTTGGCTGACACATAACCTTGGATGTTAGAATCTTTTACACCAATAATTGGTGTATTTCAGTTGCTTGTACATGAGCTGCAATAAAGTGTTACCACTAGGGTTATAACCATGGAAAAGTTGAAATAATCAAGCAGATTTCGGAGGGATTTTTACCTAACTATGAATGGATACAGCCACAGTTTAAAAATTTGGTCACGGTATTAAGACATCTTAGTTTAATATATGCTCAAAGGTTCAGGACTGTATCTCTATAGCTTATATGTAATCTCAATTTCCTTTGACCCGCCCTCTTAAAGATTCCAGCTTTTGAAGCTTTTTCATACATATACCAACACTATACATATTTTACTCCAGCCATGGCAAATGTAAATGAAATGCTATACTTATTTGTATGCAAGCCTTTACGATAATATGTTAATGAGGTTATGTGTCAGCCAACCTGAGCTAAGTTTCATAAACGTGACCGTTTCGTTTATTGATCCTACCTCGTAGTGTACCTGTCTTTGGCCATTTGTATGTCTTACTATCTTCAAGAATTACTGGGTATGTTATTTTGCTAAAATTGATTATCTACATTTGCTATGCACAAAGTATTCAATTACATCCCTCGCTCATGTTGGGATCGATCGATCTCTGAACACCCTGCCTATAAATTTCCACAAAAACCACACTGGTAAGCTGTTGAATATTTTGAAACTAATTTGACTGGGTGCTGTTGCTGCCTTAGGCAGCACCAGCACCCAGTCAAATTAGTTTCAAAATTATTCAACATTATGTTTATTAAATATAGGCCAGTACAAATATGGCATATCACTAAGGTGACCCATCACTAATTTGCTACCAAGTGGGGTTTTTCCAGATTATGTTTCAGCATGGCCCAGTGAATGTATAAAACAAAATACACCCGAATTCACAATGGGGAAGACACCTAATTTGCATAAATTCAAAATGGCACTCTCAATTATTTGAAAACTATTGATATTTAGGTATATAAATATATTATTTAGATATAGGAATATGTATTAAATAAAACTGGTGAATATTATAGAAACAGACTATGATGTCATTATTTGCTTAACAGGCCAGAATGGCCAAGGGAGCTTATGCTATGGCGACCATCCGGCGTCCTGCTTCCGTCAACTTTATTTTTAAATGAGGTTCTAATGCTACAACAGCTGTCTTTAACCAAACAGATTTCAAACTATGCAAGCCAGAAGAAAAACCCTTACTCCGGAACGCTCGTTCATATGGAGGCACAGACCTCAATTCTGCCCATAAGCCAGGCATTACATGCCTTCAGATGAACGATCTCTACCTAATATATAAACACCATATCGGGCAAGAGGGTAGAGTCACCTTCAACCTACTCAAGCTCACCAGTGACACTGACACTCAAATGTCATACAAAAAAGCCCTCGGGGAGGAAATAGCTAACATTGACGTCAGCTCCGATCCAAACGAAGCCCTAACCGGAATATTGAAATCTATGGAATCATCACCTACCAGCACCATAAGTGTTCTTAAAAACAACCAAACTAGGTATACTGACGACCCTCTAGTAGTAAAACTGTCAGCAGAGCAGAAAGTGTTATGGCTGTGCATCTATCAAAGTGGCCAAAGTGAAGACCGCACCAAACTACGCTGGGAGCGCAATAACATTCTGCGGCACATTGGCGAACGCTTAACAGATCTTACTATTCAACAAGCAGACTCCCTACCAGATGAAATCACTGCCACGGATGACTGCCGCAAATGTTTCAGGCAGCCCGAGCCCTGATACTTACTGACTATACTCCACCACTCACTATATATAGCTCTGAAGGACACTTTATCGGGACAGACCAGCGAAAAGATGAGGCGATTCGAGAATGGTTCAAGGAACAGCTTACTGAGAACGATGATGAGTCCTTGCACCCGTTCTCAGGATACCCCAGGCCATTACTAACAGTAGCTGGGAAGGCACCTAAATCCCTGCAAAATGGACGTGCATCTGATCCTGATGGCATGAGAATGAACTATTCAAATATGCAAGTGACATTATCTCAAAACGGATTACGCACCTAATCAATTCAGCCTTTAGGCACCACCTTCCCATCGACGCTGTATGTCAAGGCACCCTTAACGCACTACCCAAGCACAAGAAGCCACTCTGGCCCATTGTGCTCCCCACCAGCATGCGGAAAATCCTATCCAATGTTACTCTGTACCACATCCGAGATAAGATCGATGACTTCACCGGATCATGTCAAAGTGGCTTCAAACGTGGACGCAGCTGCGCAGACATTGTATGGGCTCAACGCATGCTTGTATCGGTAGTCATGTCCAAACACTGGGACTTCCCCAAAATGGGCATTGACATGTCACGAGCCTTCTACACAAATGCTCAAAGATCCTAGATATACTACACCAGGCCAGTTGCAACGAAGACGAGCTACAACTAGTGAGACTACTGCTTGCTGACCCCAAGCTGAGAGTACGAGTAAAGTCAGCGAAGTCTGTAGAGTTTGAGACATCAATCGGTTCCCCACAGAGAGATGGTCTATCTCTGGTGCTTTTCACCTGCTATCTTGCTGCCACATTGAAATCTGTGCGGGAAAGGTCAACAAGACCAACCCAAACACACCCCCCACTAGTGTCAATACTGGGTATGCCGCTAGAGATGGAATATGCCGACGATGTGGACTTTATAGACGAGGAAAAGAAACCCCTTGACAAATTTCTCCCAACAGCTGCAAGCAAACTAAAAATTGAGAATCTCTAGGAGTGAATCCAAAACAGAGTTCCCTCACATGTACCTATCTACAAAGCATGAAACTGAGGGAAAGTAAAATCCTGGGCTCACTGGTTTGCACTACTGCTGACAGTACTGATGACATTGCTGCATGTTGCGTCATGGGGAACATAGCTTTCCAGTCCTTCTGGTAGCTATGGATTCGTAGATGCCCTTGATAAAGACGCTACGTTTATACAATGCAACCTGCGTATCCTTAATGCTGTATAACTGTAACAGCTGGGCAGTTCCAACAGCAGCTCTAGACAAACATCAAGAAAGCAGGACTCGGTACACTCAAGTCAAGAATGGATCTGATGAAGCTAAGGATTTCGGCTGAGGACAAGACAGATTGGGCAAAAGCGAAGAAGGACTGATTGCAGCTGTACGATGTTTCTACTACTACAGCCGCAGAAAACAGTAATCATACATACACAAGCCATTAGTTCGTTTTCACGTTAATTCACCCTTACCTTAAAGACATCAACTCAAGATTTTCTCAAAATGATGTCAAACATTTTATCATTTTCTAATTCTGTAGATACATGTTCTTATTTGCATACAATACATTTATGCATTGGAATACGGGTAGTTTACATAATATTGAGTGTTACGGAATGTGGATAATGAGTTTTGCGGCCATTTAGAATTTATGCAAATTAGATGGGTTCCCCCATCGTGGATTCAGGTATATTTTGTGTTACGCATTCACTGGACCATATTGAAACATAATCTGAAAAGAAATCTTGGTAATAAATTAGTAATGGGTCAATCTGTATTTTTACTGGCCTAATAGCAAAGAATTACAAAGACATACAATTCATACAACGTCGGGCTATGAGCTTTGATGACGGTCTATATGGAACCATTTGTGACGTAATAATTGTGACGTCATCACACGTGCTGAACTGCTTATATGAGGTCAGATGATGGATGGATACTCTGGAAAGGTAAATTGTCTTGGTCTTTTACGGTTTCTTCGAATATCTTCATTGTACTGATCATTGTCAGATAATAACTTTCCACTTTCCACAAATTTATCAAACCTGTCCATCAACCCACGCACAAATGCTTTCAGTGATTATAACAGCTTTACCGCTTGATTTGAATCCAAATGAGAACTCTGTAATTGGACACTCAATGCATGGAATCGTTCCAATATTGTTGACCATAATGAGATCAAGCAGCTGATGTCGAATCAATCGAAACCGAGTAGTACTTCGCTTCCTTCAATTCTTTAATGATCGTATTCAACACCTTGTCACCAATAATCTGGATTATTTCATCACAAATCGTAGACGAGAGATATGATACTGACCCCTTCCCCTTACCGCCATATTTTTCAATGCCGGTTGCTATCAAAGGGTAGAGCTGGGCTATGAGTTCCAACGTTCCGAGATAGTTACCGTTGGCGGGAGAATGCCAGGTTTCATCCTTGCCTCTGAATGGCACACGACGCTCTGCTAGGAACTTGATAACTGCCACAATCCTCTATAGAACCGATCTTACATATGCACACCGGGCTCTATACTTTTGTACAATCTGGGAATCAACTCATACACTTTCAGGTGCTCTCTTGTTAAATACAATAACAGCATTCTGATGTGAAAGAGAATTCTCATGTCGTTCAAATGCAAGGAGTGGCGTTTTTCCAGTCACACAATCCATCTTGTGAAAATGGATTTTTTTCATCCGAAAAGAGTTTACATATGAAGCAGTATACGTGATCCGTGCTTTCCGAATAGCAGAGCCATGAACGAGGAATCGTCTCACGATTGATGGAGTGCGCACGTGTATATAACGACTGGGTACAGTACCTTTTCCTAGTCCCGTCTACTTGGACAGAATCTTTGAAGTCTGCCGTTTTATTCTTGACAGATTCACTGCCCTTAGCCACCCAGTAGTCTCGAATTGTCTCTATAATTGAAGGTAAAGTACCTATATCAACAGTAAAATCCTTGGAAGTTACCACTGTTATGCCCGCAATTAGTTAGGCAACTGATTCACCGTCGTCTACAGGTTCATCTTGTTCACCATGTCCTGTGTATTCACTGTCGTATGCAGGTTCTTTTTGTTCGTCGTGTGCTGTTGATCAAGTCGATGGAGCTGTGAGCTCACTGGCAATAATATTATCCCCATCATTGGATTTTGTTAAAAAGGTTGTCATCGATACAATATCTGCTTCATGTCGACTTTTCTTTTCAGCACATTCCTTTGAATTTTCTGCTCCAGACTTATACTTGTAGAAGGCCATATCTCAAGAGTGACATATGATATCACTGGCTCACACTGCAAGTCTGCAACTGCAACAATTACTCATATTATTATGAATATGAATATGACAGACAGACTGGCACGTATTTGCAGCCAGGACAGAATAAAAGTGAGAAACAGTATTAGTAAAAAATCCTGTGACAATGATATGCTGAGGCTATAAGAGTTCGGTCAAGCCAACTAATAGGTTACTAATGTTTGTCATAGAATTGCCATTCTGTAAATGAATGAATGAATGAATGAATGAATGAATGAATGAATGAATGACGGTGTGCAGTGTGCAGTTTTTGACAAACACAACTAGCTGGCATGCCCCCATCACCACCAAGCCTAGCCTCCCTCATGGCCTCAGCATGCCATTATCACAGGATCTCTTACTGACTTTAATGATTTATTCAGTCCGTAAATATAAGGACGAGTGCAGGAAGAGGTTAAATACTTTAACCATTCCAATTACATCAGTTAATTAAGTTAAAGAAAAAAAAGTACAAGGAGAAGTACAAAACGGGCCATGATCCAGAAAAGATCATAACACTAAAATAGCAAACTTGCCCATAAGGACGGTTGGGCTTAATCCACCCCATCCATAAAACAACTTATTTAGACGTAAACAAACAGGTTGCAATCAGGCAGGGACATAAGCTAAGTATATAGCTAACATAAACTAGACTATTTAAATTAAGCCACAAATCAACTGTGCCATAAATCAATGGGACACGCAACAATGATCCCATACACCAACTCATCCTTGTAGCAATTTCACCAGAACTAATTAGTCTAAGCACAAAATGGGCCATTAACGAGGCATTACCTTCGAGATATAAAAGAAATTCCATGTCACATAAAACCGCATAAAATATCAAATATAATTTTATATTTCCATCACTGCAATCGGTATCTGGTAGGGGTAACTGTGATTGTATGTTTGTGTTGTCATGTAATGTAGACTAGATAAATGTTTCAAGGCCCATATATGGATAGGTGAGCTTAGGTCATTTTTAGTATTTTCGCTGAAACCCCCCCCCCCCCTGCGCTCTTAGCCGAGTCCGGAAATCACATGCAGCTTGCTCGCCAGTGAATGATATGCTCTCAACGACGTTACACCTTACGATTTTGAGGACGGCGTGTCAGCTTGAATGATGGCCACATTGCCTGAATTAATTTGTCGAATGTGATCAGTCGTGCTTATATAGTATCAATAAGCTATTGTGAGAAAGGTACCATGTTTCATAATATGGAAACAGCATTCTGATTCTCAATGGATGGTGCATCCGTGATTATGCTTTGTAGCGTATCAACACAGAGGTAGGCTGGTAGCGGCCCTATTCAATGTACAAATTCGCCCTGCATCGAAGTGAGTGTCCAACTATCATGTGGTGAACGCCCAAAGACGTAATGACTTTGAACTATTGGTGTATGCTTGAATAAACACTGTAAATACCGTAAAATCAACCAACAGTAGGTTTGTTTGGGCCTAAACGAAATAGCTCACTTTCCAATATAAATGTTGGGACCGGGAGAATGCATATAGCCATGGGTCATCATAGACAATACAACGTTTGACACGAGGACAGTCACACTAAGCCCGCTCTTCTCATGCTATTATCAATTTAAATTTTCGGCAGAATTTTCGCATAAGGGCAATTAACAAGAAAGGATACAAACTATCTCTGCGAAACTGTATGAAAAAACGTCTCTCAATCTTGAAGTTCCATTTCGTGACATTTTCCTTAAAATCAGACAAAACAGTTATAAACTTAATTTCATGAAAAATTTTCAATGAACCATCAATCCTCGTCTCCTTACCCTGCAAGTTATGTCATAAATGCCCATTCGTGCATTTGAGAAATGACGTGGTCGATTGAAGCGTGGTATAATTAAGTTTCTTGGATTAAGTACTACTTCTCCACACACACACACCCCCCCCACTTCCTACCTCTTTGGTTTACCATTCAATAACTGTTCTCATTAACAATGTCAGGTTTGTCATGGTAAATACACTGCGCACGGTAGTACGGTGAACATGTTAAAGGCCTAATTCAGAATCGAGATACGTTCTGAGTTTATGCTGATATTTGAGCGTGCTGGAAGCTGTGGCATGTTCCTGTAATCTAGCTACTTGGAAGCTTGGATTGGTGGTCATCATATAATATAATATAATATATATTTTGTACTTGAAATTGTAAACAAATGTTATATGTGCTTGTACTCAGAAATCTGGGTTACCATTATGGATAATAATTTATCCTTTCTTTAAGAAGAGGTATTGTTATTATTAAACTTGATACTTTTATAATTATTCATGTTTTCAAAATAATATAATGTCAGAGAATTGCCACGTTAAAGTGACCTACCTGACTGACTGCTTATTCGATATATTAGTATCTCCATCAATCCATATTTGATATATTGTTTGAGATTCTGGCCTATCAAATAGCTGCTCCTTGAATATACCACAGATAATGACGTCATAATAAATGAGTTCCATAACATTTTATTATGAAAATCAAGCTCTATACTCCTCCATCGTTCTGGTATGTATCGCCGGATCATCGTTGGGTAAATCAAGATTTCAAATGAAAACAAGGGTAACCTTCTTCCAAATAAACTCTTGAAAAATCTACTTTATTGTGAAAATTGTTGAGCCATTCTGATGAATTTACCAGAATAACCGATTGGCTATTATGTTGTTCAAATATTAGAAAAACTATGACGTTATTGGTCGTTATAATATCATGAATATAATTGGTCGAATAATTTCTACAATCCCTCTTGAGTCTTGACCAATTATGATCAAATTTCGTGCAGAGTAAATTTTGATCAAATTTGGTACAAACTGATTTAGGTGTTCCTAACTGAGAACACCAGGAGCTTACGCCAAGGTCGGCATTATCCTTATTCACTTTGAAGTTTTTATGGTTTTCTAATCGTGTGGTGATACAGATTAACCTACAATCGGACCAAATCCGTTCCTAAAGTTTGGGTTAGTATTCCCACGCTTCTGGACTAGGTATGCGTTCTTAGTGTCTATTACGTAAGCGATAAAATCCTTAGATATTTTGTTTATACTTCTTTGAAGATTGGAAATTATGGGAAACCACTGGGTGAATTCTATCCAAACTTGGTTTAGGTAGCAATCCGTAATAATAGAAATTCGCCTTTCGTAATATTGTTTTTCTCTGGAAACTGATGTGAGCCAACGAGTTTCTCAATTTATGGAAAGATTATATTTACGAAACAATCCAATTGGAAAAAAAATCTTAGAGATGTCTAGATAGTTCGCCGACGACAGACAGAATATTAACGACACAACGCTCGATTCTCGGAAACATCAAACCCGAGATGACAGAAATCGCAAAAATCTATACCACGACATCCAACAAATAAGATGCATAATATTTTTTGTTTGCAAGGCCAGCGATGGGTAGCACGCGACCATTAACTATCAAATTCTCTGGTTTCTTGGTTAAATGGATATAAAGTCGACCATCAGATTTGTCTTTACATTCTTTTTATTTATGAAATTTATGATTTGCATCTTCTAGGATATTGAGTAGTCGTATGTATAAGAATTGATGTTAAAATGAGAGTATTAACCCACTAGAAGCGTTTTATGGGCATTGTTCAGTATATTAAATTTATACGAGATTTGACCATGAGCTAACTGGATCGTACATCAGGGCCCTATGCGATTATCAGAATACCGAAACAGGTTTCAGAAACTTTCAATTCGTTTATGGGAAACTAAAACTGGTTTCTGGGAAACTGTGAAACCATCTCGGAGGCAGGTTTCGCAGTTTCTGTTTCCTCTGGTTTCGTGAAACTATCCATTCGTTAATCAGCAGATAATCATTATGGCAGTTGAATACCACCATTTATTGCACATAGAAGTGCCATTGTCATAATTCCCGTTCTAAGCCTTCTACAATCAGCATTTTCACAACGTTTTAAATGCTCTTGCCTTCAAACTCCATAATATTCATCTCTTTTCAGAGAGCCATTCTGAAACCGAAAAAAGTGTTTCAGTTCTTTGAAACTATGCATTCTTTTATAGAACCAGTTTCAGTTTCATGAAACTGTTTATTTTATTATTGAAACCTACCAACAAGTTTCAGTTTTACTCGAAACTGCATTCGTTTATCAGAGTAGTGAAACTGCAAACCAGTTTTGTAAAACCGAAACCAGTTTCGCCATAATCGAATAGGCCCCAATTGGGTCTGACTCATATATAGTCTGGGGACATTGCCTGACTTGGCATTTAGCCCAATATGCTAAAAACTAATTAGGCCATACGCCAACTAGACCACAGGGCATCCCGACCATTTAGCAACTGTATCAAAAGGCTAGCGAGGCTATAAACCACCCATACCATTTCTATACATTCATGATCAGAAACTGAAAAGAATATTATTAAATCGTGTTGTGTTATTACTGCATAAGCTATCTTACATCATGCGATGTTATTCAACATCAACATTGCCAGCTACCTCTTACATGTAAGGCCTACCTACTGACGTTGGTTTGTAATGTTTAATTAAAAGGAGTGTTCAAGCTTCAATAACAGAATAAGCAAACAGGATATATGCACGCATTCATATACAGATTTAATTTCACATTTCATTGCCTGACAGACAGACAGTCAGACGGACAGCGCATAGCTACACAGAATGAGAATGTATCGGGTTCCAATGGCGACTTTAACAAGAGCACGGGTAAATTGATAACATGATTATATAGGATTTATATGCTCGCATTATCAACAAGCGAAAACCCGATAAATCTGTGACGTTTGAATGTTTGTCCAGTTGATGCAGCTTGGATCTTTACCAAATAGTTTTTTCGAACGTTTGTCTGGAATCAACTGATGAATACAAAGGGACGGCAGAGTCTAATTTGCAGAACAAACAGGAGATTTAGAGGTTGCAGACAGTCGGGCACCTGTACCTTTTTATGTGTTGTTGCTTACCTCGCACCACGCCTCTTTATATCCCACCTCACCCAACCATCCACATGTTAGGGCAGTAGATGTTGCGCACGCTTGGATGACATGCATTATCTGCCTATAGTTCACATCAAACCTAATTAAAAAATTATCAAATTCCATTGTACATATCAAGATAAGCTGTTTGATATTTTGAAATCAATATGACTGGCGGCTGTTGCCGCCTATGACAGCCACAGCTCCCAGATAAATTAGTTTCGAAAATATTGAACATACGGTTTCTTAATTTGTAAATTGATCAAAGACATACAATTCATACGCGGTGACAGACCATTAACACTTGCGTGACAGACTGACATTGTTTTGATCGTGACGTCAGATATCAAGATTTAATTATGTCATCGGATACTTGAGTAACAGATCCAACATATAATATCAATGCTGTTGCTCAGCTTGTTAGACCGTTGTGTCATGGTTCATATTCGTGCACTCGCCATGCACAGGTTGACTATTTATCAATCGAGTGTGCATGTCCATCGTATGACGTCATTGTATATGACACGTCTCGATGTTTGCTCAGATTCCGTTGCATTGTGCATGCATTTGCAACGTGCCAATAACCAATTTGGCCCATTTGTAAACGTCGCTGGCGCACCCGTTTGTAAACAATGCAGATTCATATGACCATTTGTTATTTACGTGTCGGTTTGTAAACGGCGCATGGACCATATGCAAATTTGCCATAGGCATGCCGGTTTGTAATTTGGATTACTTCTAAAGCTTACTTGAGACGTCGTTCAGAGTCTGGGATCGACTAGTCAAGACTGGGCCTGATGACCCAAAGATTGCAGATTCGGTAGAAGGTTTCCTTTTTCTTTACACAGATTAATAACTGCCTATTCAAGAACTAACACGAATGGTAACAATAGCGAATATATATTTATTAAACTTTTAATACAGCTTAATAACCTGAATAAATAACTATTAAATATTCACAGATTAACTTCTATAAATGACTGAATTAATACTGCTACTCTAAATGCTATAGCAAATCCGTACTAAGATAGCTCTAACTACAATCGCGACTGATCTTAGGATCTTCGGTTTGTCGAGTTCTCAAAGATGGGATCAGCCTATAATGGAACTTTCCTGCTAATTCCTCTAACCCGTGGACGTTAATTGGCTATTTAAATACATGAATCAATCACTCTCCACTTATTCTCTTCAGGAAACTTCCATCTGCACAATTAAGATCCGGCTTGATCCAATATAATCAGGATCAGTTTGATGGCTTGATGATAGCTAGCAATAGCATAAATTAATCTCACCTGCCAATCGACTGGAAATATCCCGCATAATTTCGATACCAATTTAACTTTGACAGCTCTCTGATTAAGTGTTTCCTATTCGTGTATATTGGTCACACCTTGGGGTTCACTGAGTTATTATCCATTAAAGTGCATTAGAGGGTGATCTCAGACAGCATGTATATGATGCTTCATTTCTGGTAAAACATCATTTGGCATACAGCACGATTCAGAATCACATACCTTTATTACTAAAGCCACAGAGAACTGGAAATTTAACCACGTATATGTGTTTGAGATAAATCTATGCTCCATTGTCTTAAAACAACGTCTTAAGGAACATCTTATACGGTATTGACACATCGAATGCCTGCAATTCTTTCTTAGCTTATGCTTGCATCGAATCAGTCAATACTCTGTACAATTTTATATCTAATCCTGTATAAACGACAGGGGGGGGGGGTCTTACTACACAGTCAAACATTAGTCAGTTAAAATACAAATTTTGCCAATTTGGGACCAAAGCATGTTCGCTATATATTTAATAATATCGCTTGACGAACACACAGACTTCTAGGCCTACTAAATCATTTAAAATCAAGCATGATTCTAACATCACATTATGTCAAGTGACATTATGCGCAGAGAAATATGCATTATACACATATACTATAATTGATTTCATAGTTGAGCAGCTGTACCACCCCCCCTCCCACACCGCCCCCTGTTAAATTAGTTTCAAAATATTTTTACCAAGATATTAAAATTCTTATAGAGTTCACGGTTCAACATATGTGTGCATTCGTTGTTGGTTGCTATTTAATTTAGCAACAGCATCGGGAGAAAGCATCCGACATGGCAGTAACAACTTATGCTTGAACTCAAACTACTATTAATTTTGACAGCAACTATCATCAATTCAACTAGTACAACATACATATCTAAATGGAACATGGATGTCTATCTATCTGTCTATCTATCCATCCGTCCATCCATCCATCCATCCATTCATTCCTCCATCCTATTTGTCTGTTCATTCTCAGAATAAGCGATTATACAACAATATCTACATAGTAAAATCATATAGCATTAAATACGCTATCACACCATCATTGTAAAATGACTCACTCAGTGACATTTAACATTCCCTGTGTAAAGCGGCAAAACTATTTGGCTCCATGGGAATACCATTATTATTAGGTCAGTCCTATAAAAAATTAGAACAACTTATAATGATGACCATTACATTAATGAATATTCATATCCGAAATAACATCACAAAGGTTGGGGTAAAATACATGTTCGACACGGTTAAGAGGTTAATGTAAATAATAGCCTGGTTGCGATGATCGTCGCGGTTAGCTAATCCTCCGGTCCCATCATGCCCCCTATTTACAACTGGGTTCGTTTTATTTGACATGTGCGGGCATAGCTAAAAGTGGATTCAGCCAAGGAGGTAGTATGGCAGTGATCACCGTACCGGAATGTGAATGTTATGAAAATACCATGCAATATTCTATCAGTATGATACAACTGTTGGGATGGGATCCCTTTAAGTAAGAACCATCATACTAACCATGATTGATGCAGAGCTGTCTTCCATAAGCGACATCATTTCTGTAAGGCTCACCTTTTGTTGGCACTCGTCACTTCTGAATGAACATGTTTTAAAATTGTTCTGTTGTTCTTGAGTCGCCGGAGAACTTCCTTCTGGAAGCTATGGATTCGTAGATCAAAGATGCCCTTGCTAAAAAGACTACGTTTATGCAACGCAACCTGTGTATCTTTGATGCTGTATAACTATATCAGCTGGGACGCTCCAAAGACAGCTCTAGCCAAACTTGATGCATGCCACCGCAAGCAGCTCCGCATCATCACTGCACACCGATTGCCAGGAATATGTTAAGCATGCTGCGAGGTGACTTTAAGAAAGCAGACCTCAGTACACTCTGATCAGGAATGGACCTGAGGAAGTTAAATCTTTTGGGTGAGGACAAGACACGGTGCATGGTCAAAAGCAAAGATTGACTGATTGCAGCTGCAGGCTGTTTCTACTACTACTACTACTACTACTACTACTACTACTACTACTACTACTACTACTACTACTACTACTACTACTACTACTACTACTACTACTACTACTACTACTACTACTACTACTACTACTACTACTACTACTACTACTACTATTACTACTACTACTACTAGTACTACTACTGCTACTGCTACTACTACTACTACTATTACTACTATTACTACTACTACTACTACTACTACTACTACTACTACTACTACTACTACTACTACTACTACTACTACTACTACTACTACTACTACTACTACTACTGCTACTACAGTCACAGAGTACATTAATCATATATACATCATATATGTAGCCATTTTTATAACTAAGATGGAGAAATATGCATTATACACATATACCAAGATTGATTTCCTAGCAGCAACATCCCCGGTCAAATTATTTTCAAAATGTATTACCAAGAAATTCAAATTCTTATAGAGTTCATTGTTTAACATGTAAAAATCGATTCTAATACACGTACATGTAAAAGGTGGGCGGATCTTAGCTATAAATCGGCTTGTGGTAACTAGAAATGGATAGCTATAAGTTAACTGTATAAAGAAATACCACACCTTGCCACACGATAGTGGATATAATAGTAAAGCTATTACCTATTACTCTTAGCATGTGATTCAAATTAATTAACTGTTTCGTCGTTCGAGGTACAGTGATGTAACTTTAGCATTTTAGGTAGTTTATATCAATGTAAGCTAATGTAAAACACGTTTCCATTGTGGTGCTAGCCCACAATGTATTGTAATGAGAATATGTAGGTATTGTGCTCCCGAGTTCAAAATACGTCATGACAATACCATGACAATACCATGGCTGTGATAGGGTTAATAATCCGCTCCCAGTCCGTGGGTAAGCTATGGAAAAAGAGGGCTAATAACATACCCAGCAGGTGCTCATGTTTTGAAGAATTACTCTGTATGATTAGCCATTGAATAGTATTATTCATTGCTTAATAATACATACTGTCATCTCCGTATAATTTAGATTATCATCATTTACCATAACGTGTTAACGGCAACTCCCCCCCCCTCTCTCTCTCTCTCTCTCTCTCTCTCTCTCTCTCTCTCTCTCTCTCTCTCTCCAAAGAGATGCCAAAGATAATGCTGTCGTTATCACATGCTGTAGCTGATTCTAGATTATTTTGAATTATTTTGGCATGATTGTCATAGCGATTGTTACCTTAAGACATATGTAAGCATTCAGGTAGGAAGAATGCATGGTATCTCCAGCTGAACAGTTTTGCAAACATAACCAGACTCGTCTAGATCAGATAATCAATAGCCTACCTATCAGTGAATCGAATTATATGGAATGTCTTGGCTAAGCAAAACAAACAACTTAGGAGGACGCACTGTGCGAATATTCGGCTGTTCAGAAACTTGTTAATCTTTTGAAGAAGATACAGATTTGGTTCAAATCATCATATGATATTCTCCCTTTCAAATCAACATTGCATCACAATACCGTTTCTACATCGCGTACCTCTCAATATCAACATCGGTTTGAGTGCTGCAATGGAGAAATCCATCTTTAGTTATGCCCCACCCATCTCTAACTAAGTTCTACTCACGCGTTGCCTGTGTTGGGATTAATCGATCCTTGTACTCTCTGAACCTCAATTTCCAGAAGCCTATACAGGGAAGCTGTTGAATACTTTGAAATTAATTTGACTTGGTGCTGTTGCTGCCTATGACAGCAACAGCGCCCAGTCAAATTAGTTTCCAAATGGGGGACAGGATGTTTGTATGATTACTGTATTCTGCGGCAGTAGTAATAGAAACATCCTACAGCTGTAATCCGTCCTTCCTCGCTTTTGCCCACTGTGTCTTGTCCTGAGCCGAAATCATTAGCTTCCTCAGGTCCATTCTTGACTTGAATGTACCGAGTCCTGCTTTCTTGAGGTCAGCTCGTAGCACGCTTAGCAGATTTATGCAACGACGTCCTCTCGTGGCTTTGTATTTGCTGGTTCAGAGTAGGGTGAATTCCACGGCTCACCATGCTGGTGTCTCTTCTGCCATCCTTAGCACATGGCCAAACATAGACCATCTTTGCTGGGCGACTTTTCTAGACAGCGGCGACGTATTACACATCTTGTATAGGGCACCATTGGAGATTTTGCCGTCTGGCCATCGGTGCCCAGTAATGGTGCGTAGGTTTTGCGGTGGCACGCCTCGAGTTTGTCTAAAGCTGCCTTTAGAGCTGCCCAGCTGTTACAGTTATACAGCATCAAGGATACGCGTTGTATAAACGTAACCTTTTTATCAAGGGCATCTTTGATCTGTTAATCCATAGCTTCTAGAAGGTCATGAAAGCTATGTTCCCCCATGATGCGGCATGCAGAAATGTCAGCAATACTACAGAGCAGTGAGCCCAGGATTGTACTTTTCCTCAATGGTTCGCCGCCGCGAAGTGGATCGTCATTTTCTTTAGTTCCATGATTTGTAGATAGGTATATGTTGGTGAACTCTGTTTTGGATTCATTTATAAAGAGATTCTCAATTTTCAGTTTGCTTGCAGCTATTGGGAGAAGTTCCTCAAGGGGGTTCCTTTCCTCGTCTTTCCTCTGTAAACAGGATTTAAATAGTAAAGACAAACAATTTGTACAACAACGCTTAGTCCGCCATCAATTATGCGTTCGTGACGAACTGAGTTATGTCGTTAATGATGCCATTTATTATGACGTCAGCATAGATGTCACTTGATTGATTATGACGTCATTTGATCGATGGAGAAACTAGAAAGGTCCATTACCGTATGTTCTTGTGGATGGACGATATTTCATTTAGATATCGTAGGTGTGGAAAGCTGTTACTGTGTTTAACAGCATCAGTTTCCACCAAAACGTTTTAAAGACATATTAGTCAACAGCCAAACACTGTATAATCACAAGTCACCAGTGTATGTGTCATATTGTTCCCATTGTCCATTTGATGTTTCAGAGAACATTGCTTGGAATACAAAGTCAACAAACACCATCGTTTATATGAAAACCCGATAGGTAGCCTTTGCGAGTTACCTCGAGCCACAGGAGTATTGATGTTAAATTCAATTAAGCGTCTGAAAATGTGTTTGCTCACATCTCACCCGTCAGATAAACATTTTTCATTCGTTCTAATACAAATGTGGTGCTAGTTCCTTTAGATCACATGTAACTGCATTGAACGAACTTGCCCAGCATATTATGACATGTATCTACACATCCACACAACTCTGTCAAAGGCAACCTGAAACCTAAAGCAAGTTTAACCATGGTAGTGCGTAGTGCACTATTGCAATCAAAACGAGAATAACCTAATAATAATAATAATAATAATAATAATAATAATAATAATAATAATAATAATAATAATAATAATAATGATAATAATAATAATAATTCTGCATTCGCCAAATTGTCAGCGCAATTTATTCCTATATAATAATATATGCAGTCATATATAGGCCATTATCGAGAACATGAAACACCCGACCTTCTGAGAATGGAGGGATTCAATATGACACGCATGTATATGACGTCATTCTCAATTACAGCACATAGAGGCTGACGTCACAATACATAGTGACGAATCTAGCTCCGTCATGAACATTGCAAAGTCGGCCAATTGCAGGTATGTGTCTTTGATGAATTTCCTTTTTAATAAAGACCCTGTTGAATATTTGAAAGACATATTGCCGGGCGCAATTTAGTTTTAAATTATTCAGCAAATTGCCAGTGTAGCTGCCTTGGAATTGAGATTATGAGAAGTCAGGATTCAAAGTATATAAATTGATTCCAACTCACGTAGAAGTGGGCTGAGCTTAGCTAGAAATGGGTTGGGCATAGTTAGAAATGGTTCGCTCTTTTGTCATCAATAGCATGATAACATAAAGCATGATATAATAAACATTGGAATATCAATGTTGTTCTTGTATAGTAAAACCGGATTAGTCTTTGAACCCGAAAGGCTGAGTTAATAAAGCCTCATTGAGAACTTTAAAAGTATTATTGAAGTTATGTTGAATATTTTAACATTAATTTGACTGGGAACCGCTGCTGAGTTTTTCCTGTTAAATTAGTTTCAATAATATAGAACCAGCTGTCTATATAGATACATTAAAATTGAGATTCTGGGATTTTGTGATTAAAGTGATAAAACGAGTGTGTACGTTTATAGTCTGACTCCTTACTCGTATCTTATGGTGAACATACACGGAACTTTGGCGGCCATCCATTTTGTTTGACTTGTCAGCATATCGATGCCAAATCGCACACAATGTTATTAAAGTGAGAGAGATCCAAAAAAGGAAAGGTGCGGAATGAAGTAATAAGTCTGGAAACTATCAGATATATGGACGATGCTATTACTAAACCAGAGATCAATACATGTGTACAGGCTAAACTAAGAATGGGATCTTGGCGAATGACGTTGCATGAGCAGAGCCGGGTTTGCAGGACTCGCAAAGCCATTCTTAACATCATTACAAACAAGAGGCCCCAAGTTAATTTTGCCTATGTTTACTGAGAAGACAATGTCCACAATGACAAACTCTCTCAGGCCTTTGTACAGCAGACCTCAATACTTTCCAAACAGACCTTGTAATGAAAGGAAGCATTAAATAATAGATCTCACCATGAGGCATCTTTTCTTTTAAAACTGGCTGCTAGACATCGATTGACTGCTTGGATACTTTGGCTTATAAATGTATGAGGCAAAATAAACCAAGGAAGTTGTTCGATGCATGGGCACATCAATATGATACAGTTAGATCGCCAATTGTATTTAATAACATATGTTATACAGGGACATATGGTTATGTTTCCGCAGACTCAATTAATGAGTCTTTTATATACATGGCCTCTTGTTTTCGTCACATCGTAAGGGGAAGACGGTATTTTATTTTTGATACGTGTGTCTATATGTGTGTCCAGAGATGTATTTTCAATCTACTGATCTGATCCTCCTCCTCCTCCCCTCATCCTCCTCGTTGTTCTTCTTCTTCTTCTTCTTCTTCTTCTTCTGCTGCTGCTTCTTCTTCTTCTTCTTCTTCTTCTTCGGCTGCTGCTGCTGCTTCTTCTTCTTCTTCTTCTTCTTCTTCTTCTTCTTCTTCTTCTTCTTCTGCGTTCAAATATCATTGGAAGTTGTCGAGAGTAACCTTAGTTTGTGGAGGTGATTTGGATCCAATTTATCACACAATCCGATGTTAATATCACAGACAATTTCCAGATTTTTGTCCTGATTAACATCCTTGAACCACACGTATCAAATTGCGAATATATGACTGTGAAACTAATGGTCCGATTCTTTGGATGAAATGTTAGCAGAATAAACTGTAGGCTATGATCCTATAACTTGGTTGGGATCAGCAGAATCATAAAGATCAAACAATCCGAAATTCTTTGAATGCCACACAAACCGGAGGGCGATATATTATATCATAATAACCAGATATTATATTGCGTCACTGGCTTAAGGAAAAAGCATTGCCATTCAAAAGTAAACCAAGACCAGCTCGACATGACATCAAATGGCAAATGAAGATAAAATCGTATCACCTCGCCCCCTCCAACCTTTTTGGTACTAAATATATCGAATGTCACACGGATACAGGCACCATGAGTAAACATAGGCATACACATTGATGTGGTATCAATGATTCTGGTCAACTCAATTCAAAGTACAAGTCATATTATCTGGAACAGCATCATGCATTCTGATTCCTGTTTCTGGAAAGTAACATGGATTATGAAGTAGCGCTACTGTATCAACCCTGATTCCGCTAGATGGAGCAACACTAGCTGCAACAAAGGGAGCCCTTTCTAGCTATGGCCGACCCGGTTGCTAGCTAAGCTCCTCCTACATTTTTTGTCTGTTGGAAGCAATGTATATACTTTGATACTGCCCTTCCCAGAATACAATTTCGAAGGTAAATAACCAGGGAAGCTGCTGAATATTATTAGTTTCTAAATATTCAACATAATGTTTATTAAATCGTTATTACATCAGAGACATAGGATTCGTACATTTGACGGACTTTTCACTGTTCATGACGGAGCTAGACATGCTACATTGTATTGCGACGTCCTCCTGCGTGTGGCATATTTGATTATGACGCTATATATTTGAGCAACAACGTGGATCCATCCATTGTCATGTTCGTGCAAATACTGATGTAGCGGTACAAGCGCTATACCCATGTACAGATACCCTCCTGCTATACAATGAGTTAGAACCGTTAAATCTGTTCTGAAGAAGGCGGTTGAAGCCATATCATAGTGAATGTAAAATTCCGAGCATTATCGCAGCTACATATCAATTTTCGGTGCACTATAATCATGACGCGTATCAGGATGATTCAGTGATGTCAGCAAGCTACTATCAGAAAATGACGCGAGATAGATGGAGGCTCATATACATAGTACCACTGGCATTCAATATCAAAGCAATGTGTGGAAAGGCTTTATTATTTATTGCCGATATTCAGTCGGACATTATTTTAATCAATGTATAGGCCTACATCATACTATACCACAATGCTGTTTTATACATTGGCTCATTACCATGCAGTATACCATTATGTGATTCAATCCTAGTTGCTGTGCACATTGTGTCAGTATAAAGAGCCTGTCTACATCAGATACATGCTTTATGACTGAAATAAGAAAAGCTTATATATTGTCTCTAGATTATAGCAGCACTTATTAAACTTCTGACATCACAATGGTGTCATGATCACATGACATAACCAAGTTACGACATTTTATTTAGCGAAGTGGACGCTTAAGAATGCCAACATTGGTTTTTGAGGCTTTTTGCCCAAACTCATAGGAAAAGTAGTGGTAGTGGCGGAATTAAAATGATACCACCTCCCTCAACTGGATTTCCATTTAAACAAATGGCCATGGCCATGGCCATCGCCAAGAATATAAAACTCCCGTGCGGACCCCACTGTCCAGGAGAACCTGTGTGTGTGCGTGCGTGCGTGCGTGCGTGCGTGCGTGCGTGCGTGCGTGCGTGCATGCGTGTGTGTCTGTGGTGCTTTTACCCCGCACTGGGGAGTGTCGCGGTGGTTCTTTATCTAACCTGGTCATATTACCCCGGTCTAGCATCTTACCTAGTTTCGAAATTTCAGGTAAGTTCTAGCGAGGTCTTTTGAGTGGATTTGAGCCCCAGTCTGCAGCCTGGGAATCCTATGCAATACTCTAGTGAGTGACCCACCGCAACACTACTAAAATCTCGCCTCTTATTAATCTTATCTCAAAGCGTGAGTATTGCGGTTACTGCGCTTATCAGTCTGACGTCACTTCGAAATAATGCAGTAACTGCAATGCATAACTAATCAGCTATAATTACTAATGCATACATGGCCGAGGTAATTAAGGCGTGAGATCCTTTTTTGTGTTTATTAGCAAACTTAAATTCACAGGTTCAAATCTTGCTATTACCATTTGTGGATAACTCGGCCATTTCTGGTCCGATTTTAAAATGGTAAACAGTTTTGAAATTCTCGCTTCATTCCGGTCCTAATCGGTGCCAAGAACGCCAAAAAAGTGATTTCTCGGTACAATATAAGCATACACTCTCTCACAATACTGACATGTGGATCTGACGCATGTGCATGCGTGCTACGCGTTCTTACGGACTTAGCCATACCTCTCTCATAGGGCTTTATACACACGCACGTACTATCCTACCAATGGGCAGGCATCGCAACACCTCCCCACACACATCTGAACGCCCATTTAGAGACAGGCATCCAGAGGGATATACACCACCCACAGGTACTGATCGCCACACATAATATGGTCTGAACGCCCATTTATAGACAGGCATCCACAGGGATATACACCACCCACAGGTACTGATCACCAGCACCACACATAATAGGGTCTGTACGCCCAGACAGGCATCCACAGGGATATACACTACCCACAGGTACTGATCGCCACACATAATAGGGTCTGAACGCCCATTTAGAGACAGGCATCCACAGGGATATACACCACCCACAGGTACTGATCGCCAGCACCACACATAATAGAGTCTAAACGCCCAGACATGCATCTACAGGGATATACACCACCCACAGGTACTAATCACCACACATAATAGGGTCTGAACGCCCCTTTAGAGACAGACATCCACAGGGATATACACCATGATTACTGTTGCACAGCTTCGCGCTATTGCAAAGCAATTCGGCCTTAGAGGCTACTCTAAGGCCAAGAAAACTGACCTGTTGCAGATGATCGGACAGGTCCGTGCCGAGGAGTGGCTGGTGTTCGAGCAATGAAGATGGGAAGGTTTCCAGCGCTTACCAAAAATGATCCTTGGAATCCCCAAAAGAAATCGCAGCGGATACGTGAACTTCGTCAGTTGGACGAGGAGTTGACTGCTAGCTTGCGAGCCAAGACTGTAGAGAGGTGGATGGCGGCCCATCCACAGGAGCGCTTCACTCTCCAATGCAGGATCGCTAAGTGATGCCGAGGTCTGAACCCAGCCCGGAGCATATGGGGGCCACGGTATGAACCCTTAGCCCGGAGAGGGGGGGGGAGCATAAGATGAGAAGGCGAACACATTCTCGACCAGCGTCTCGGCGACAGGGAGACAGAGGATAGAGGACGCCAGTCAGTACGCTGGACATTCTTCAGAGGTCTAAAAGGAGACCTCACAGGCCAGATCATGCAAAAGATCCAGCAGTCTGTCCAGAACGCCTTCTACCTCCGCTACACCCATACCTATCGCATCCGTCACATCGAAGACGGTAGAATGATGCTCTTCCACAAGAATGCTCCAGGGAGCCCGTGGCTGAACACGATAGGAGCAGCTCAGGACTGGGTGACAGCAAGAGAGCAAGCCCGCCTCGACACTGACAATATTGATCAACCCAACACCAAGTGGGCTTTCGTTCGCTCAATCAACATTGAGGTCAGGGCTGTCATTGACCGCCAACCTCTGCTTGGGACAGACCCCCTCCCAGACTGGATACGACAGAAGAAGCATATGACTGCCCTCGACACCTACAGGGACAACCTGTTTCTCTGGAGTTGTCTAGCAGTCTACCAAGGAGAGGGAGCTGATAGAACTACAGCTCCTGCACGAGAGCTAGCCACACAGTTCTATGGCAAGACAGTACCTGATGTCCGCAAAACCTCGCTGGATCAGCTGGACAAGGTAGAGTTCTTCGCCAAGATCGGGGTGCACGTATATGAACCGACCGAAGAGGGCACCTGGCACATGATCAGGAAAGTGGCTCACTACGGTGACACCATGACCATCAGAGTGTGGGACCACAACGCCTTCTACATCAAGAACATCTCCAAGCTGGCACATGCACAAGTCTGCAGTCACTGTCAGCAGAGGTTTACACAGGCATGCAATCTTCAACGCCACGCTGATCACTGTACAGGCGGCAAAGCAAAATCGTGTGTCCTGGCGAGAAGGTTGAGGCGCCACAGTCTGCATATGAGAAAGCCTTCTATCCACCCCAACCATCCGGTTCAGCGGCTACTCATTGGATCGAGTATGAGTCGAAAAACACATACACCATGTAGAGTGTGGGCACGATGGCGAACGTTGGATCGAGGGCGCTCCCGTAGATGGTTATGATCCGACCACCAACACCGTTTACCAATTCCATGGCTGTCACTGGCACGGGTGTCCACAACACCAGCAAGGTGAGGATGCCGAACAAAGATACCGCAAGACAGTCCTGAGAGAGGAGAAGCGGAGAGCCAGTGAATGCACGCTTGTGGTACAATGGGAGTGCTGTATAAAACGCGGCCAAGCGTCCCTAAACGAGTTCGGCCTGTCCCATACCCACACTTCATAGTTTACGACTTCGAAGCACTCCTAGATGGTATAAAGACTCATTCTACAGAGACTCTCACGATCGAGAGTACTCACATACCTAATTCTGTATCAGTTGGCTGCTCCTTAGAGGGCGCCACGAGTGAGCCCACTCACCTCTGCAATCCTGACCCCAAAGAACTGATCAGAGAGTTCATGCTGGAGATCCAATGGCGAGCATCTCTAATCCGGACAAGGGTTTGGGCACAGTACATACCGACAGAGCTGGACAAGCTCCCAAAGCAACAGCATCGACTAATCAACGAGTGGTGTGACCAAGTGCCTGTACTGTGCTTCAACTTTGGGTGGTATGACCTGAACCTCATCAAGAAGTACTTTGTCGATAAGCTGACTGACAGTACAGGTACATTGAAAGCCGCCAAGAAGGCTAGTCAGACCATGTACCTTATCACACCTGAGCTACGGTTTCTCAATGTGCTGAACTATCTCGGCCCAGGAGTCTCGTACGAGGTATGGGTCAAAGCTTACGGGTGTACACAGCAGAAGAGCTGGCTCCCATATGAATGGTTTGACACACATGAGAAGCTCAACTATCCAGGTCTTCCTGACTACTCAGCATGGACATCTAAGCTCAAGGGTGGCTACCTCTTGACGTGAACAGAGTGGGAACAGTGTAACCAGACATTCAGCGAGCATGGAATACGGAAATTCGCTGACTGGCTGCGATACTACAACAAACTGGACGTCAGTCCATTCATCGAAGCCCTAGAGCGGATGCATGAGTTCTACACAGAATGAGAAATAGACATCCTCAAAGATGCGATGTCTCTCCCAGGTGTGTCACTGAATTACCTCCTATGTGGAACCACTCAGCACATGCCGGATGTTAGCCTCTATTCACCGGACAAGGAAGCCTACGAGATGCTGAGGGGTGCTGTTGTTTGTGGTCCCAGCATCGTGTTCACCAGATACCACGAGGGCGGTGTGACTTGAATCCGCCAGAGTGAGCATGTCTGCCAACGTCTACTCGGCTACAACGCAAATGCTCTGTACCTGTCAATGATGGCCAAAGAGATGCCATGTGGTAAGTAGAAAGTGCGCCGTTGGTCCATGGCCAGTGGGGTAGCTAGCCTTAAGGAGGCTCTCCTAGCAGACAGCTGGCTTGGGTTTGCTGAGGTGGACATAGAGGTCCCAAAGGCTATGTGGGCAAAGTTCGAGGAAATGGCTCCTCTCTTCTATAACCGCAAGATCCCGGTAGAGGCAATCTCGTCTGAGATGCTGGCATATCTAGGGCAAACAGGGAGGAAGCGGCCCACCACCCAGAAGCTGGTTGGCGCCCTCTCTGGCAAGAAGCGGCTGCTGTATGCCCCAACCCTCAAGTGGTATATAACCCATGGCCTGAGATCACAGCTGTATACCGCACCATAGACTATGAGGCCAAGCGCCCATTTGAGTGGTTCATGGAGAATGTTATGGAGACCTGCCGCTCGGGAGATGTAGATAAGAGCAAAGCACTTTTGGCAGATCTCTTCAAACTCCTCGGCAACAGTGCCTACGGGAACGTCATAGCAACACCAGCTTCACGAAGGATGAACGCGTGGTAGACAAGGCCCTGAGTAGTGCATAGTTCGAATATCTCGAGGAGATCGGTGAGTTATACGAACTCCAGAGTCGCAAGCTGAGAATCATAATTTGGGGATAGCCGTTTATGAGCTCGTGAAGCTGTGAATGCTAGAGTTCTACTACGACTTCCTCGATCGCTACGTAGCTCGTGACAGCTTTGAGTACCTGCAGATGGACACGGACTCCGCGTATATCGCTCTAGCAGAATCCAACCTCGACGACATCATTCGCCCTGAGATGCGAGCAGAGTACCAGGCTCATAAGCGGGACTGGCTGGTTTGGGACAAATGGTCTGGATGGACTCTGGGACCGTTCAAGCTCGAGTTCGAAGGCTCTCTTGGCATCCAAATGCTACACGATAGCTACATCGTAATCATCTGCATCATCCTCCTCATCATAGTCCTCCTCATAGTCCTCGTCAACTATATCCACGACTGGATCAGCCTCTGGTTCATACATCGCTCTGGGGGTCCGTCGCTGGGGCAGCAATATAGTAGCTTTAAACTGTAGTCTATAGCATGGCCTCCACAATCTTGAATGTGGGAGTGTTTGCCTTAGCGAACTGGGGACAAGAAGGCGGCAGAGGTCGAGCATGAGCATCATAACCAGGCGATGGAGAAGCTGCCTAAGGAGAAGTTTGAGTACAGCAAAGCACTCGAGAATATACGCCAGAGGGAGGCACGCCGACGGCAACTCCGAGCTCAGGCCAGCCAGAGCCTCAAAGAGGCAGATAAGAGTCTCGATGAGTACTACGAGGTTGTAAAGATAGCTGAGCCAACGCGCAACTATGAAGCATCGACAGGTCAGAAGACAGCAGAGCTTATAGTAGTGGTGGCAGCTGCAGTGATGACGACAGGAGTCGTGCTCTACGCACGCTCAAGCTGAATAGGTGATGTGTTCGACACGCATAATGTAGCATAGCCAAAGTAAAGTACCGTCACACCTAATGAGCGAATCGCAGCTATGAGGGTTCCGATGTTGAAGCTGAGCCGGTTACCCTGATTAGGTGGGATGTCCCTGCCTCTGAGGTGGTGACGGTCCTTGAGTGCCGACTCGAGGTCGTCGCTTCCACTGGTTAGGCGCAGAAATGCATGTGACTTAGTTGTCTGTCTGTAGAGTTGGCAATCAACCAGCTCGTGTACCTCACCAAGAACATTGGTCCCAGCAACCGCAAGCTTGAAGTGGTCTAGCTTATCCACCTGCTGGATGGCTCCTCCCTTCTGAACCAGGACGGCAACAGTGACACAGTCCGATGCACCACGATCCAATGTCAGCTCTACCCGTTGGTTAGCTGTGGGTTGGACCTGCTGGTTTTCTCGCTCCACATGCACGATCCGCTGTTTGGAACCCGTTTGCTTCAGCTCCTTGTCATTCTCATCATGCCAGACATGAAGTCTTGGAGCATTCATCGTCGCATCTGCGAGCTGCTCAGTGTACACCAGGAGGAACAGCCTATCCTGCATGGCAGCCGGATTAACGTGTGTGTTCTCGAGGAAGGTTAAGAGTGGAACTGCCACAGGCTTCTCCACACCTGCCCGTAGTTCGAATTCCGTGAACCCCTCATTGCACCCCACAGCGTAGTACCCCTTTCCCTTCGCAAAGAAGGTTGGGCCACGAGCCAGCGGACCTAGGACTCGGTACTCATTGTTCACATAGGTGGTGTCCATGGTGCTGTTGCTCTGCACGATCTCCCACCTGTTCAGAACCTGCGGGAGCTCTATCGTCTGTTCTATTATGCTCTGAAGCTTGAACTCAAGTGTTATGTGCTTGATCTCGTGGATCTGTGTCGAGATTGCAAAGTCAATGTACTTCCCAGCGGCGGACGACGGGTTCTCATCGTGTATACTGAGTCGAATGACCATCAGGCAGTCCTTCCGTGGATCAGTGCGGTGCGATGTCGCGGGTTCAATGGCCCCATCTGGATGTTGCACATACTGCAGCATGTTTAAGATCTGGGTATATAGAGGGGTTAAACAGCAGCCATGTTTGTTAAAGTTCTCCAGCAGATTGTCTATAGGCAGCAGGAAAAGTCGGTATGACAGCCACAGCGTGCACTGTCCCACTGTGACAGGGTCCGAGGACTGCTTCGTGACATCAACTTTATCCACGAGCGAGCCAAGGTCACACCTCCGTCTGATGCGGAGATACTGGCCACCATAGATGAAGGAGCGCCAGCTCGTAGTACAAAAGAACTCCTGACTCGGATACTCTACCGGAAGTTTGACAGCGCCCAGGGCAGGACACTCGACCTACCTCCTGTGGCCAAAACCAACACTCCTGTTATTCTAGCTCTCCAAAAGGTGGGGTCGACCGCAAAGATCTACTAATGGTCGGGAAGTGGGTGGCCGTACTTAGCCTCCATAGTCAGGAAGAGCGAGATATGCTGGATATTCTCCAGTCTGGAGCAAATAACTTCTTCAGGGAGGAGGTCAGTGTCACTGTAGCGGAGAGCCATGACACCAGTCATGCAGAAGGTACTCATGAGGGGTTCATTGTTGGCCGCAAGGAGGCTGTTGAGCACATCTTCCCAGATAACTACCAGGACTACCTCATCAAATCCGCTCGCAAGTCAGATGCTCGTCGCGCATGGACAAAGTGGATCTTCCATGAGAAGTTTCAGAAGAAGGGAGCCCTAGACCCTGACCTTCAGTGGGTAGAGTTTAAGCGACAGGCTTCTGACGAAACTGACGAAGTTCCTTTAGCTTCTGACGAAGTTCCTCAAGCTTCTGACGAAGGTCCTCAGGCATCTGACGAAGTAGCCGAGACCGCGGATGAAGTAGCGGAGACAGCGCAGCCTTCTGATGAATGAAAAAAGTTGTGGCAGCTGTTACAGTCTGTCAGCGATGACGCGTAGAGCAGGCTAGTTTCCTGGCTGGATTCAGCTTGTAGGTGAAGGTCTGCGCCATTTCCAGAGATGGCTTGATGTGTGACAGCTCACCTGTCTCCTTGTTGCTGAAGATAAAGCGGTACAGCTCAGCTGCCCTCTGTACACCTGCGATAAAGTCCCTTTTGGTCTCCTTGAGGGTTAGGCTGTCGTATATGGTCTCGAGCAGGGCATGTCCACACTTGGAGCTGAAGCATAGCAACCGGGTATTGTGGTGGATGTCTGGTGAGATCTCGCGGGTGTACTTCTGAAAGAGGATGAAGACAGTTATCTTTGTGTGTCAGATGCACCTGGTGATGTTGCTAAGGTAGGTGACTGTCGATAACTAGAACAAGTGGTTCTGTCAGTCGGGCTGCCAGCAGCAAATTGCAGGTTCTGCGTCTTGGTGATTGGGCCATTGTACCATTGATCATTACTGTCAACCACCTCAGCGGCGGAGTCAGACACCAGAAGGACGTATTGAGAGTGTAGATGTTCGGCCAGGAGAGCCCGCAGCAAGATGTTTTTCCCGTGTCCTGACAGGGCAATGATCAGCACCACCTGGCCAGCATCGGCCGGCCTACTGTCAAATGGTATAGACATGCATGCGGAGGATGGTTAACACTTGGTCGGCGGTAGCCTCGTCTATATCTGGGAGACTAAACGGCAGTATTTCCTGCACCAGCTCTTTCGCCTGCAGAGCAGTGAGTCCTGCACCTCCAGTGGATACCTTAACCAGGTCCTGTGCATAGAACTCAGCCATAACCTTGATGGCTCCAGCCTCATCGACTCCGAGCATACCTCGTATTGTCGCCCTCTCCTTCTCCACCCTCTGAAGACTCACCTGGCTCTCGGGCAGTTGCTTCACGATCTGTACCGTTGACGTCTTTGTTTCAGCACTGAGTATACAAAGTGGTTAAATGTCTGCATCCCCTGTCGAGAGAGCTAATAAGATCTTCCCAGTCTGCGTCTGCCAGGTGGCCGGGTTGGTACTCAGGAATATTCATCTCTCTATTGAGACATCTTAAACATGTCCGGGCTCACGCTATGCAAGAAGTACTATGATGTCTTCCGGAGGGAGTTGAAGGACTACAAGAAGAAGACACCAGATGAGCTCGCTCAGCTCTCCGATGCTGGGCTGACAGAGGAGCTGACAGCTGTGAAGCTCTATCTAGGATTTGGCAAGGGACATATCTGCTTCCTCGAATACCTTATCATTGGCGGGAGTATCGTCGAGCAGCTCCTGCGAGCTAAAGGTTTCTACAATGATCGGGAGTATCTGTCAGATGTGTTCCAGCAGTTGCAGACTGCCATGGCCTCACTGGACTCAGAGCTGATTAAGGCTCTGCGATACTACAAACTGGAAAAAGGATGTACTGCCGAACCCTCCAGCCCTTAGATGTGCATGTTGGCAGCGGGTATAGGGGCTGTACGGCATGCCAAGCTGGTTCAATGTCTCACCGTGGTCCCCACTGCTACTGTAGAGAGTCAGGATAGTCTTATAGCAAATTTGCTAGCGGCGGAGTAGGCTGATCCCGAGCGCCATGCTAGCTAGGCCTGACACCACATGTAGATCTACCATGGGAAGCGGTGTCGTGTCGACTAGCTGCAGTATCGGGGCGCCTGGAGCTGCCGTGTCAACTGGGTGCAGTGTCATGGTCGGAACGCCTGTATGGCCCGCACTACAAGTAGGTGCGTTGATGGCAGTGTTGAAGCCGAAGTGAACACTGGTGGAACTCCCCTCGACTATCATGTTGTTATAGCCCCTGACTTGGAGGTCCTCGATATTGACGATCATGTTGCTCGGAATCAACCATAGCTGTGGCGAAATAGCAAAGTCAAGTTTGCGACGGGCCTTCTGCAACCCCCACTGGAACTTGGCAATAAGACTACTGTGGTCTGCCACGATGATCATATCCTCAACGAGACTTATGAACATGGCCTGCACCTCTGCTCTGCTGACACCATCTATGGAATGCCGCAGCTGGGTCCATGCCATAAGGAGGCAGTAGCACAGTGCTTCCAAGGACTGCTTGATCCAAACGATCCCTGCTGGTGTGAGGCCTGAGGTCGTGTGGGACAAAGTACTTCCACACATCTGGATAGTCCTGCCGCAAGCCAGTGATGTGCATATTTTGCACCAGCGCTCCAGGGTCGCAGTCCGGATCAGACGAGAATGTCGCTGTCTTCCGACGGCCTACTCGTCGGGTGGGGGTGGGGGTGGGGTGGGGGGGTGGGGTGGGGGGGGTGTTCGATAGGGGAATCCTGAGTAGTCATGTCTTGGGTCACCGTACATAACCCCACTGTTGTCACCACCATGCCAACGATAGTCTGGGTGAGCGCTGAACTCTCTCTGTAGTGTGCTGGCCGCTGAGACGCTATGACTGTTGAGCTGTGGGTCGAAGGCATTTGTATCCGGGGGCTTGCACCCAGCTCATGGAGGATTCGTCGCACCATGAAGTAGACATGGAATCTGAGACAGCTGGCAATGAGCCCAGCTTCAGGAGTACCAGAATAGGAGTGAAGCAGGGTGGAACCTACTCCACATCCTGCCGTGGCACACCACACAGCAAAGTTCAGCTGCTGATTCCAATATGAGAGCCTTGGAGCAGCCATCCAAGTATGAGCTTGCTTCGCATCCTTGATGGTGATGGGGCAGTTGGTCAGCGGTCATGGGTTGATGGAGAAGCTGGTTCGGGACCGTCCATCCACTGTGATGGAGAACATTGTTAGCTCTGGTATATCATCCAATAGACCTCTCAGGCCAGTCAAGGGTGTACCCAGGAGGGGCGGTTGGCTCTGGATGACTGTCATGAGGTTCAGGGGCAAGGCCATCTATACTGGTGTTCTTAAAGCTGCCGCAACACACTATTTGTAGTCATCTCGACTCCAAAGACCAGCGAGGCGACCTCGCCATAACATCTCGTTTTTTAACTCCTCTATATCAACCTGCCCGCTGGAGCCTTTGAGGTATTACTGTCGCACTTTAGGTTTCTCCATGCGGTACAGGGCCAATATATGGTGGTACTCTTCATCTGTGACCTGGCCATCCTCGAGAGCTTTGCTTACAGACTCGTCGATAATCCGTATCATACCCTGTGCCAGTGCCACGTACTTAGCATGCTACTCCAGCCTCCTTGTGATTTGCCGCTGCCCCACCCCAAGCATGTGGCCAAGACAGTGGCGGCTAGTGCCACGCCACCCAGCGGGATGGCGACGATGGCACCCACCCCTGTAGCGAGAGTGGCCACAGCTGCCACCCCAACACTGGCTCCAATCACACCCATAGCAGTGGTTGTATGCACGAGGACGTTGTAGGATGTCTTATATCGCCTGCGTGTTCTGCTGTACTTTTCTGCCTCATGGCCAAGATTCTGTCTGATGGTATCTATCTACTGGAGTCGCCAGCCGTGGATGGTACCGCCCTCATCAGCCATCAGGGAGGGGTATATTTCTGGTTGCTTCCGCCACTCTGATTTTGCTATAGCATACCTGGAGATTAAACCAGCATCACCTGCAGAATCTGCCTATGCGTCCTAGAAGGGTACATTTTGGAGAGCCTGTCGAACCATGCCAGCTTGTTGGTTTCAAGACAGACGTCACTTAGACAGAGGTCATCCATCACTATGTCGGGTGCCAGTAGCTTTCTGAGATGTGACATCTGGAACGTCACTTTATGACTAAGATAGTAGGTCCGCCGCTGGATGGCTTTCTTGGTCTTACAGTTCTGTGCCATCTCCTCTTCCAACTGTATGACATCTGGCTCATCCTCGTCTGTGAAGACACCTGGCTCATCGTCGTAGACCGCTGGCTCATCGTCACGCTTACTCTCTGGCCGCGGTCTCCGCTGCATTGTCCATGGTCTCCGCTACATCTGGCTCATCGTCGTATGTGAAGACATCACCCCACTTACTCTCATCCAGGAGGGCCTGCCAGTATCGGGAACCTTCACTGTTCCTTCGCCTCCTTGCAAGGCTCGCGTTCCATTGATACCAGCTCTCCTGCTGTAGTCACTCTCCTTCTTGTTGCAGTGCGAGCCTCTGATCGTTTAAGGTCTTTATCTGTGCAGGGGTCATAAAGGGGCAATCCTGTAGCAGGCGCTTCATCATCTCGGCAAAGGTCAGATATTCCTGGTGTGATATCATGTCAGGTCAATGAGTAATAAGAGTGTAAACTCTAAATGGGCGTCCGATATCCCATCCGTGCTGGCATATATGTTAATGGAGGGGCTGTCAACCAGGTGATTTACACTTGTGAATAGGCTAGGACTGATAGCTTTCCATAGGTTGCTCTTGGCACCTGGGAGATACTCTATCACGTCCCAGCCGACTTCTACCAGTGAGCTGCTGTGTGCACTGCCCGGAGGTTGATGTAGCACATCGGCGTGTATGTATGTTGTGCCCGGCTGGGGCACCTCGAGAAGGACTCATTCTATACAGTACTGTACCACCCGTCTCCCGTCTCCCCTATAGAGAGGTTACATTCTCACCACCGGAAAGCGGCAGTCAGACAATCCGCATGGTTATATGTCTCGTTTAAACCCCTCCTATAGTGTGCTATGGAACCCATATTTGCTCACTCAACTGGTCTTGCTGACCTGGCAGATGTGTACGCAAGGTAGAAGAGAGCGATGGCAAGTCATTCACCCTACAGTACGAAGCAAGCTCAAAGGCATTCTCCTTCCACCCCATTGGTGGTGATGGGGTGGAGCTGCTCACAGACCTCAAGGATGTGATGAAGGAGCGCCTGGGTCGCAACATAGATGGCCACAAGATCGTGTTTCTGTACGATTTCTCGAAGAGGAAGTACATCCTCGAGCCGTTGATTGAGCTCTCGGATACAGAGGTGGCAGACATCAACACCCTAAATAACGACCTCAGCTTTCATCTGCTCAAACCATATTCGAGCGGTGCCCCGCCGATGGCCCATGATGGCAGTTCATATTTGAGAATAATGAAGTGTGGTACCGCGCTGGACCTGGGGTGACTGGCAAACATGGTTGCCCCTTTATAGGCCTCCCGCAGTCATTAACATAGAGGTTACTCCCCTCTCCACTGTTGTGAAAAAGGATGGGACAGTTCGAAAGCTCTACAATCGGGGATCATCCTTCCTCACCTACATAGGGGAATGTGTCTCCCTGACGAGGGTGTGTCCCCGGATCAGGGTTACAGGTGGAAAGCTCTTGCTGCGTCGTCCATTCGATGGACCAGAAGCTGTTAACCTCCAGGAGGGCACCCGACGGGTAGATGGTGTGTCACATGTTTCCAAAGTCAAGGGTGCTATGAAACTACTTCAGCAAGTGAGACTCACTAGCCCGCAAACGACTCATATAGTCCTAGAGCTATGTTTCTTAGCAGCAGAGTGAAGCAGCTAGCCCCTGCCCCTGAGAGGATGAGGATCACTATCGATCCGGATGGAACAGGGCTCGATCTGGCACAGATATTTCTCGAGGGGTTCACTCTGTTCAGTTTAACTCTTCATATATAGCCATGATTCTCGTAATACTGCTCGTGCTGGCGTCTACAGCAGTGGCACATGATATTGGATGCCAAGTGGGCCCACTTCCGAGATGACCCCCAGTACAATCCTTGGGTCGACCCCTTGCAGAGAAACATTTACGACCGCTTTCACCCACGTAAAGAGATCGAGTCTGTCTGCCACTTTTATTGGGTGGAGAGGGTAGGCCGTGGTTGTCTGCTGGTGACCCCTGCTGTACACCAGATTCTCTGCGTAACAGGTGAACATGCCAGAGTCTGCCGTGGTTCACATGCTAATCACTTTAGCCTCCTAGCAGGTGAGCGTTGTCAAGGTAGATGGCAGCCCCTATGGGTGGTCCCATTATGCCGATGTGACTCTGGCAGAGACTACATGTTTGTCTGAGCCTACCCGGAATAGACAGAGGCCGGCCCTGTGGTTGATGGCGATCAGTGGTGTATATCACTGTGGAGGCTTGTCTCTAAATGGGTGTTCAGCTCCCCAGGGACTGAGAGGGCGGGGGGCGGGGGCTCATTTGTCTAAATGTAAATCCAGTTGGTATCATTTTGACCCCGACACTACTAACGTGTAGCACGCATGCGCACGCATCAGATCCATGTTTCAGTAAGAGTGTATGCTCATATTGTACCGATAAATCATTTCATTCTCGGCGTTCTTGGCACTGATTAGGACCGGAATGAAGCGAGAATTTCAAAACTGTTTACCATTTTAAAATCGGACAAGAAATGGCCGAGTTATCCACAAATGGTAATAGCGAGATTTGAACCTGTGATTTTAAGTTTGTTATAAACACAAAACAAGGATCTCATGCCTTAACTACCTCGGCCATGTATGCATTAATAATTATAGCGGATAGGTTATGCATTGCTGTTACTGCGTTATCTCGATGTGACGTCAGACTGATAAACGCAGTAACCGCAGTACTCATGCTCAGAGATAAGTTTACTAAGAGGTGGGTCACTCACTAGAGTATTGCATATGATTCCCAGGCTGCAGACTGGGGGTTCAAATCCGCTCAAAAGACCTCGCTAGCACTTACCCTGCATTTCGAAACTAGGTAAGACGCTAGGCTGGGGTAATATGACCAGGTTAGATAAAGACCGACCGCGGTAAAAGCACCACAGACACACACACACACACACACACACACACACACACACACACACACACACACACACACACACACACACACACACACACACACACACACACACACACACACACACACACACACACATACATACATACACCCACCCACCCACCCACCCACACACACACACACACACACACACCCACACACACACACACACACACACACACACACACACACACACACACACACACACCCACCCACCCACCCACCCACCCACACACACACACACACACACACACACACACACACACACACACACACACACACACAGACACACATACATACACCCACCCACCCACCCACCCACCCACCCACCCACCCACCCACCCACCCACCCACCCACCCACCCACACACACACACACACACACACACACACACACACACACACACATACCAGCCGGCTGGAATAGTAACAGGTTGGGGTAGGAGATAGGTGGGGTAGGATAGATGGGATAGGATAGGTAGGATAGGTAGAAAAGGGTCCCACAGATAGAAAAACCTCCTCAGGATACCAGCCAGAATAAGAAAGGCCGGCCACTGGTCAGTATCCTGAGGAGGTTCTCCCGAACAGTGGGGTCTGCACAGCAGTTTTATATTCTTAGCCATGGCCATGGCCATTTGTCTAAATGGAAATCCAGTTGAGGGAGGCGGTATCATTTTAATTCCGCCACTACAACTAAAGTCCACTTTGGCAAATTTCTCAAAATCCTTTCACGAAATGATGATCTTGGAAGTACTGGGCAAGGAAGAGCGGAACATGTTACAAACGGTACAGAAGCATACCTGGAACTAATCAAAACCGAAGATACCGGAGCTAGATGCATATACCACGGCAGCATGGTGCTTCGTGAACATTGAAACTATTGTATGTACATGTTGATCACGTGATGTGTGGAAGAGTCACAGCATGGATGTTCTCAGAAGATATGTATTAACCATTACAGACGAATGTGGTTTCGGTTCTAAATGGTTGACACTCACAGTGGGGTATTAACGAACGAATGGCACACATGTGACTCAGATGTAACGCAATCAATCAACCAACCACTTTACAAGCGAGTAACGTATGGATCCTAAGCGATAGACAATTTAATTTATTGAATTTTAACAATTTTAAGTGATTTTCGCAATTTTTCATGGATATGGGTGATTTTACTTGGAAGCAGAAAATGATCCAGTCAAAATTAAGTTTCAAAATATTACAAGCTGAATTTAAGATGGAATTTAGACGTGATACATGAAGAAAAACTAAATGAGAAAAGTATGTATGATTACTGTATTCTGCGGCTGTAGTAGTAGAAACATCATACAGCTGCAATCAGTCCTTCTTCGCTTTTTCCCACTGTGTGTTATCCTCAGCAAAAATCCTTAGCTTCCTGAGGTCCCTTCTTGACTTGAGGGTACCGAGTCCTACTTTCTTGTCAAAATATTAATTTTCATTTTATGGACAATTAATTATATATAGATAAATATAATATAATTGCCTACCCATTGCACACATTCTACACTACCGAAAAAGGGAGGGAATGAAGGAGAGAGACGTAGAATGACCAAATTTGGCTAACACATTGATACTATGAGTGGGTAGAAAAATGTTTAGTTTGGGATCAAAAGGCAAAAAATCGAGGTCATGGGGGTCACTATGTACATACCAAAATACACATTTTAGCGAGAGGTCTGGCACATAAGTAGGTTGAATCACCAAATTTAACACATATATTGATATTATGAGCGGGTAGAAAAATCTTTAGTTTGGAGTGAAGACGTGAAAAAATCGAGGTCACGGATCACTTAGTGCATACTGAATTACACAATTTCGTCAATAACTTTGCAATGTAAGAAGGTAGAATCACCAAATCGATGATATACATTTATATTGCGGTTTGCTAGAATTAAAGTTTTGTTTCAGGTCAAAAGTCAAAATATCTAGGTAATGGGGATACTAAGTGCATCCCGAAATACACCTTTTTAGCCATAAATCGGGAACACAAGTAGGTAGAATCACCAAATTTGGCCCATCCTTTAATATTATACATGGCTAGAGTTTCAGAACAACTGATCACACATCTAGATCACGGGGTCACAGGATGTATACTGGAATACACAGTTTTGACCAAGCTCTGGAATGCAAGATGGTAGAATCACCAGATTTGGCCGTCATGTTGTGACAGCTTATGATTGCTTTGAATTTAAGGTCAATGGACTGTTCAATCACTTTCTAGTTTTTAACGCCCTGAAACATTCTTATAAACTATTAGAGGGATCCAGTATACAATTTAGACCTAATCAAGAAATTATAGCAATTACGACATGATCAAGTATCTCGTCGATTTGAGGAAAACAAACCTTTGGCGGGCATTTTTGATAAAAAGACAAATTTGTTTTCAATTTCTCCATGTAACGGTGTACACTTCTGTTTCGCACCAATATACGTCATATGATACCTTCTAATATGATGATATGATCACTGAACCTGTGTGATTAAATAAAGCAAGTTCATTTCTGCTGAAACCTAAACTTCTAATATTGAGGACATAAGTGGTTATCTTGAATCTAAGAAATGACATTGACATTTGACACAAAAGTGAACCAGCTTCTTTGGTATAAAACATTGGCATGGTCGCAGTTCGAACATTTTCCGTAATCGAATGATGTTTGGTATCCTGGCCTAACTTCTAATATCTCCATTGGACTGGTCAGGCCAACAGAAATTTGTTGGGTTTTTTAGCAAAAAAACAACACTCGTAACTTCAACCTTAATGGTAACCTTGACTTTTTGCCTTTGGTCCCCAAATCAACAGACTTCTCTGAGAGCCAATGGTAACGTCTAACGCACGCAGCGGTGATCCTATAATAATTGCAAGCATAGTCACGGTTGAAATAACCATAATTCCATTCACGAGTATCTCGAAAACTATTAGATCCAATTTAATATTACTACCAAATCAAGTTAATAGATGACCTATAATATGACCAAGTTTTACATTGATCGAATTAAACAACATTTTGGCGACCATTATGGACAAGAAATTTAGTTTTCCATCCAATTTCGGACAATTTTTCAAATTTTCATAACGATTCGAATATTTGCATGCCAGTCATGTCATCTCAGTTATATAAGAACTTTAAAAGTATTATTGAATTTATGTTGAATATTTTAACATTAATTTGACTGGGAATCGCTGCTGATTTGTTCCTGTCAAATTAATTTCAATAATATGGAAGCAGCTATCTATATAGATACCTTAACATTGAGATTCTGGGAAATTTGTGATCAAAGTGTTAAAGCGATTGTGCACGTTTATAGTCTGACTCCTTACTCACATCTTATCATAAACATACACAGAACTTTAGCCACCATCCATTTTGTTTCACTTGTCAGCATATCGATGCCAAATCGCACACAATGTTATTAAAGTGAAAGAGATCCGAAAAAGGAAAGGCGCGGAATGAAATAATAAGTCTGGAATCTATCAGCTATATGGATGATGCTATTACTAAACCAGAGATCAATACACGTGTACAGGCTAAGATAAGAATGGGATCTTGGGGAATGACCTGGCATGAGCAGCGCCGGGTTTGCAGGACTCACAAAGTCATTCTCATCATCATAAGAGGCCTCAAGTCTATTTTGCGTATGTTTACTGAGAAGACGTTGACCATAATGACAAACTCTCTCAGGCATTTGTACATCGGACCTCAATTCTTCCCAAACAGACCTGGTAAAGAAAGGAAGCACTAAATAATAGATCTCACCATGGGGGATGTTTCCTTTCAAAACTGGCTGCTAGACATCGATTGACCGCTTGGATACCGTGGCTTATAAATGTATCAGGCAAATTAAACCAAGGAAGTTGTTCGATACATGGGTACGTCAATATGATACAGTTAGAACGCCAGGTTTGTTTAATAACATATGTTATGCAGGGACATATGTACATGTTTGTGCAGACTCAATTAATGCGTCTTTTATATACATGGTCTCTTACTTTCCTCGCATCGTAAGGGGAAGACGGTATTTTATTTTTGATAGGTGTGTCTATATGGGTATCCAGAGATGTATTTTCAATCTACTGATCTGATCCTCCTCCTCCTCCTTCTTCTCCTCGTACCCCTTCCCCTCCTCCTCCTCCTCTTCCCCCTCCTCCTCCTCCTCATTCTTCTTCTTCTTCTTCTTCTCCTCCTCCTTCTTCTTCTTCTTCTTCTTCTTCTTCTTCTTCTTCTGCGTTCAAATATCATTGGATGTTGTCGAGAGTAATCTTAGTCTGTGGATGTAATCTGGATCCAATTTTAACACACAATCTGGTGTTAATATCACACACAATTTCCAGATTTTCTTCGGGATTAACGTCCTTGAAGCGCACGTATCAAATTGCGAATATATGACTGTCTCCGAAACTAATGGTCCGATTCTTTGGAAGAAATGTTAGCAGAGTAAAAGTTGCGTCTGTAGGCTATGATCCTATAACTTGGTTGTGATCAGCAGAATCATGAAGATCAAACAATCCGAAATTCTTTGAATGCCACACAAACTGGAGGGCGATATATTATATCATAATCAACAGATATTATATTGTTTTACGTCACTGGCTTAAATAAAATGCATTGCCATTCGAAAGTACACCAAGGCCAGCTCGACATGACATCAAACGGCAAAAGAAGATAAAACATTATCACCTCGCCCCCTACAACCTTATGAAGAATTTGGTATTAAATGTTCGAATGGCACACGGTTACAGGCAACATGAGTAAACATAGGCATACACATTGATGTGGTATCAATGCATCTGGTCAACTCAATTCAAAGCACAAGGCATATTATCTGGAACAGCATCATGCGTTCTGATTCCTGCTTCTGGAAAGTAACCTGGATTATGAATTAGCGCTACTGTAGTCACCTCTGATTCTACCAGATGGCGCAGAACTAGCTACAACAGAGGGAGCCATTTCTAGCTATGGCCGACCCGGTTGCTAGCTAAGCTTCTCCTACATTTTTTGTCTGTTGGAAGCAATGTATATACTTTGATACCGCCCTTCCCAGAATCCAATTTCTAAGGTAAATATACAGGGAAGCTGCTGAATATGATTAGTTTCTAAATATTCAACAGAATGCTTATTAAATAGTAATAACATCTGAGACATAGGATTCGTACACTTGACAGCCTTTTCACTGTTCATGACGGAGCTAAATATGCTACATTGTATTGCGACGTCCTCCTACGTGTGACATATTTGATTATGACGCTATATATTTGAGCAACAGCGTGGATCCATCAATTGCCATGCGCATGCAAATACTGATGTAGCGGTGCAAGCGCTATACCCGTGTACATATAACCTGGTTATATACAATGAATTAGAACCGTTAAGTCTGATCTGAAGAAGGCGGTTGAAGCCATAGCACAGTGAATGTAAAATTGTGATCATTGTCGCAGCTACATATCAATCTTTGGTGCACTATAATCATGACGCATATCAGGATGATTCAGTGATGTCAGCAAGCTACTATCTACAGAGAAAATGACGCGAGATAGATGGAGGCTCATAGACATGTTACCACTGGCATTCAATATCAGAGCAATGTGTGGAAAGGCTTTATTATTTATTGCCGATATTCAGTCAGACATTATTTTAGTCAATGTATAGGCCTACATCATTCTATACCACAATGCTTTTCTATACATTTGCTCATTAACATGCAGTATACCATTATGTGATTTATTCCTAGCTGCTGTGCACATTGTGTCAGTATAAAGAGCCTCTCAATATCAGATACATGCTTTATGACTGAAATAGGAAGAGATTATATATTGTCGCTAGATTGTAGCCGTACTTATTAAACTTCTGACATCACAATGGTGTCATGATGATATGACATAATCAACTTACGACATTTTATTTAGCGTAATGGACGCTTAAGAATGGCAACCAAGTTTTTTTAGGTTGTTGGCCCAAACACATAGGAAAAGTCCATTTCGGCAAATTTCTCAAAATCCTTTCACGAAATGATAATCTTGGAGGTAATGGTCAAGGAAGAGCAGAACATGTTACAAATGGTACAGAAGCACACCTGGAACTGAACAAAACCGAAGATACTAGAGCTATACCACGGCAGCGTTGTGCTTCGTGAACATTGAAACTGTTGTATGTAGATGTTGATCGCGTGATGTGTGGAAGAGTCACAGCATGTATGTTCTCAGAGAACATGTATTAACCATTACAGACGAATGTGGGTTCGGTTCTAAATGGTTGACACTCACAGTGGGCTATTAACGCACGGATGGCACACATGTGACTCAGATGTAACGTAATCAATAAACCCTTCACTTTCCAAGAGTGTAACGTACGGGTCCTAAGCGAAAGACAATTTAATTTATTGAATTTTAGCAATTTTAAATGATTTTCGCAATTTTTCATGGATATGGGTGATTTTACTTGGAAGCAGAAAATGATCCAGTCAAATTTAAGTTTCAAAATATTACAAGCTGAATTTAAGATGGAATTTAGACGTGATACATGAAGAAAAACTAAATGAGAAATGTATGTATGATTACTGTATTCTGCGGCTGTAGTAGTAGAAACATCATACAGCTGCAATCAGTCCTTCTTCGCTTTTTCCCACTGTGTGTTATCCTCAGCAAAAATCCTTAGCTTCCTTATGTCCCTTCTTGACTTGAGGGTACCGAGTCCTACTTTCTTGAGGTCACCTAGGCCTAAGTGAAAAATTCCTACTCGGATTGAAATATTGTCGGGATTCAGGTCAATGATTTGAACAAACACTCAAATTGCGACTGCAATTCAAAATATTCGGTTTCATTTTATGGACAAATAATTATATATAGATAAATATAATAAAATTGCCAACTCATTGCACAAATTCTACACTATCGAAAAAGGGAGGGAATGAAGGAGAGAGACGTAGAATGACCAAATTTGGCTAACACATTGATACTATGAGTGGGTAAAAAATGTTAATTTTGGGATCCAAATGTAAAAAATCGAGGTCATGGGTCACTATGTACATACCAAAATACACATTTTAGCTATGGGTCTGGTACATAAGTAGGTTGAATCACCAAATTTAACACATACATTGATATTATGAGTGAGTAGAAAAATCTTTAGTTTGGAGTGAAGACGTGAAAAAATCGACGTCACGGATCACTTAGTGCATACTGAAATACATAAATTCGTCAATAACTTTGTAATGAAAGAAAGTAGAATCACCAAATCGATGATATACATTCATATTGTGGTTAGCTAGAATTTAAATTTTGTTTCAGGTCAAAAGTACAAATATCTAGGTAATGGGGATACTAAGTGCATCCCGAAATACACCTTTTTAGCCATAAATCGGGAACACAAGTAGGTAGAATCACCAAATTTGGCTCATACTTTAATATTATAGGTGGCTAGAACTTCTCTGAGTTTCAGGACAACGGATCAAACACTTAAATCACGGGGTCACATGATGCATACTGGAATACACAGTTTTGGCCAAGCTCTGGAATGCAAGAAGGTAGAATCACTAGATTTAGCCGTCGTGTTCTGACAACTTATGATTGCTTGAATTCGATGTCAACGGACTGTTCAATCACTTTGTAGTTCTTAACCTCTTGAAACATTCTTATAATCTATTAGAGGGATCCAGTATAAAATTTAGACGTCATCAAGAAATTATAGCAATTAGTAATTAATTAAAAAAACTCGGTGGTTATCATGTACCCTGGAAACCAGCAAAGCATCTTGAAAACATTTTGACTAATACTCGTTGCTTCCACCAGAAACAGCAACTTTCACTTATGTTTTCTAAATGTTCAACAGTGAATTAAAAATAGCGATTAATCGGTAGTGTCATTGATTGGTTCGTATTTAAGCACATTCATGCGAATGAACATATTACCAATCATGGCAAATCAGTGCGATGCATAACGCTGTGTCCTCTATTCTGCATGACAGGTTTGTCAAATATGAGAATAAAAACATCGATATGAAATGGATGTCGAAGAGCTTTGGTCCTGGGTGAAACGCGTCTACTTGTGGCTTGTTCGCCCAACACAAACAATATATTTCCCTCGCTGTGCTCGGAGAAATATAAATGGCACTCAATATCACGGTATTGTCCTGGTCGTACAAGCAGATAGCCCCGCAAAACAAATTCAATTTTTCCAGCATTACTAATTAAACCAGACATCCAATACATTACTCGGGTTAACATGACAAGCTTGTTCGCGTCAAGGTCAGTGAGTCTAAGCAACATGCTTACGGGTGTAGTTCGGATCGATCGGTCTGGTACCGGCCTTACCAGCTAAGCTGGGTACGCGCCGCCCGCCTAGGATTCGTTATCTGAACACGCCCCTCTGGGTAGGGATATAAGCATATATAGGCATATGGGAGAGAGAGCGTGTCGAAAAACGACTAAGTTCGTTAAAACGCATTATGCGCATGCGCGCACCAGGACGCTGTTTCTATGGAGCGTGTAGTTGTGACCTAGATAGGATGGCGCTTATAGTGTACCGAGTTGGTACTCTGTAATTCTTAGTGATTGTCTGTTCCCGTTAAATCTGGCATTAATCAAGACCAGAATTCGACGGGCTTTCCAAATCTGTAAACCATTTCAAAATCAGTTGAGAAATTGCTGAGTTATCCAAGAAGACTCTTCTTGATTAGCTTCAAAATATTGTCCTAACGTCATAACCACGTGGACATAAAGCTTCTAGAATGTTCTAGAACGTTCGACAAAGCTATTATTAGCTGTGTGCTGTTGGCTGTTGCTCGAACGATGATTGGATTGGATGAAGCCTGCGCCTGTGACGCCATGGAGAGCATAAAAGGAGAAGCGATCCAGTGATCGGGAGCATCCTCGGCCAGGGGCCGAACAGGTTGGAGCTGTACCAACTATTATCAAGCGCGACACGTGTCTTTCTTCGCTATGAGTCGGGTTTTTATCCCGTAGTGTGCGGTTTCCAACCCACCGCACTAACACAATTTTGTAACACCCCATTTACAGGAGTAATTTGGAACTTTCGGTAATCGTTCGCGAATACTACATCTACATTTGAAACACAAACTAGCGGCGAGGCCTGTGCAGCCTGAATATGTTAGTCTACAGATGTAGAGGCAAGATATTCTTTGATGGAAGACTCGACGGATCTGCCGTCCACGCCTAAAAGTGGTATTTCAAATGACGACGCACCAATCATGTAAGTTCTTTCAACTTTCGACCGCAGCAAGTAAACTCTTCCCAGTGCGTCCTCAGAGCTGGTTGACGTACCCAGCACCATGAAGCTTTGTTTTGTATCTTCATTTGCCTCTGACAACCCCCGCTAGTGATTGGGTTGTTTACACCTTATATCCGTGCCATCGGTATATGGGAACTTTCTTCACCACGTAGTACTATCGTATCTTTTACTGACTACTCTATAGACATTCTATTAGGCCTACAGCACTAAGCGATGTACTCCTCCCACCATGAGTGTTCGTGCGGAAGTCTTGTCTGCGGAAAACAGCTTGCGGGAACCAGCCGGCCGGAACTTTCCAGCTTCCGGAGAGTGCATCATCTCACGTCGATTACAGATCTACGTCACAATTTCAGTAACATGGTAGCCTAACTTGGAAATGACTACCGAGTATTCAAGTAACTATACTTCACCGTTTAATTATTTCTCTATATAGGTTTTGTTAATTATCTCGTATCCGTTCTAATGGTTCCGATGACTAAAAGGAACCGTAACGGTCTTAGGACCAATAGTCATAAGTTCTGTATTTGTTAAATAGTTATTTTCATTTTCCTCAATGTGTTGCTAACCGCACTATGGTAGGTTCGTTAACCTGTATTACTATATATATATATCTTAATCATTGCCACCGCATTGTTTGTTCTGGTTAAATTACGTAGGTATATGGCCAGTGGCCATCCGTTAAATTGTTTTGCTTAAGTTATAGAAAATATAGGAATGTAGTGCATGTAGGAAACACGATACAGCAACATTTATATATGCAGCATTTTCTCCCGCTACCAATAATTTTTCACTGAGGTCGCTGTCCGTGCTATAACTCTGTTTAGCCGGCATGCTACCGATTAAACCTTTTCTATTCAGCTCAATAGGATAGGTTCAAAATGATTAGAGACACTTTCTTCATTAGATACTGTGTAATATTTTCTTCTCTTCCGGCAGTGTGATAATCTAGCCCCGCACTCCGGTAAGACTCATAACTCCACGATTTTGTCTCTCTTCATATTCCTCTTAGCCTTGTGGCTTCTTAGTTGTTTGGACGTCCCTATCCGCATCATGGGCTGATCCGACTCTGGGAAACTAATGGGGTTTCCGAGCGGTGATGGCTAGGGTGCGGTATCACATACACCTTCCCGTGTATCTTCGGATACTTAGTAGATAGTACTTTAAGGCAATGTAGGAAAGCACTGCGAAAACACATGTATTAATTATTATTTTATTTACTGACAATCCTCCTGCACCGCAGTGCAAAACTGGCAACTTGTATATAAACCTAACGACAGGTTAAACGGTTAATTCCATAGGACCCGGTGATGGGCGGGATACGTATTCTCACCGAATTCTGCTAAGATGTCTGGGCATGATATTTAGATCTGCCACGCCCTTACGGGAAGGACATTTATGGTGTGCATTCGTCTCTCTTACCACCACCGTAACGATAGGAGATATGGCCTAATAATGCTTTCGTGAAATGTAAACCATTTCGTGTAATGTTTCATGTGGTTGCTAGGCGGAATGTATGAGCGCTGTCTACAGTATTGATGTCTCGGGCATCTGTTCTCCGTGACAGCCGTGTCTAATAGCTAGGTAGATATCGGCCAGTTGCGGCTTAAACTAATTCTTGTTTTGAAACAACTAAAAGGAATTAAGCAAAGCAGAAGGCCCGCAGAAATAAAGCGGAAACTACCAACTCAGCATATTAGGAATCACATAAGACGGTGACGAAGGAATCCATCGGGAATCTTCCGTTCCGTAAAACAGTACGCACCTCTATAGTCATAATCTCACTAGGTATGGTCTTTTCTTTCTACAGCATTTTGTGTTTGAAATATTAGAGTGGGCCTATTTTTGCCTACTATTCTTCTCCCGCTTTAAGCCGTGGTAACACCTTCATGAGACGGAGGCCCGTGCGAGGCACTTGCCTCTCGCAAGGATTCAGCGACGACGGTCCACGCCAGGATAATACTCCTCACCCAAACCACTAGGAGTAGTGCCCGCGTGAGGCACATCACCTTTTCGTCTGAGATAGCCTTCTTCCTTTCAGCTTAGAGGTATAATAACTTATATTAAGTTAAATAGCTATGTCTCGTGTACTGGAGCCTCCCTTGCGGGGATACCTCTGCGGACCTACGAGTCTATGTGGTACCTCCGGGAGGCCCATGTTTAAAAATTCATCTACCTGCCTCTATGTCTTGTATTTTCGTATGCTCTTATTGTAGTTTTATCGAGCATATTTTTCAATTAGTTAGGTAAACTCATTGTATAGACTTATATTTTTAGGTCACCAAATCAAATCTTGTAAGTCCACAGATCACGAAATTGCTATGGACAGGCATACTGATGACACAAACTCTTGGGATGAGACCGTTGTGTTTAATGTTCGCGACAATGGTCGCACGGCCCCACCGGAACGATTGAGTTCCACCGGCCTTAGGAGCCGGTTTTTGTTTCCCGCAGGGCAGTCTCGTTCAAGGTCCGTCACCCCGAAACCGGATGCTAACCAGCGTCGTCACTCGTCATGCACTTACGGCGCGGCGAGTCGACATGAGACATCGGAACGGCCCGACACTACCCGAGGAGCTACACGTTGCTTTCTAAGCTTGACTATATATTGTTAACTAAATCTGAATTTGTAATCAAAGTTGACTGAATTCAGCTTTCTAAATGGATCCGACTACTCTTAGTTCAAATCATAATACGCGATATTTTCCACTAGTGCGTGTATCTAGTCAGCTAGGAAATATGAGAAAAGGTAATAATTTTTCGCATAAGTATAACACTTTCAATTTGTGCTACGATTCTGAAGCATTATTTGCAATCTTTGTTATATGGGCGGAAAATAAAAGGGCACTTTTATCTTTCTTCATGTAATTTGAATCATTTTCTTTGAAAAAGATCTTCGGAGAAATATATTGCAAAATATTGGCTCCCCTAGCATGCGTAAAACTTTTTAAATATAGCTGCAGTTATAGGTTCCTATATAACTTGTCACATAGCACCTTGGGGACCATATAGAACTGTTTATACAGTGGATCAACTACATTGGTTCTCGGATAAATATAAATATTTTGTAAATAATTTATTGAAATCAAATCAAAATATTTTCGCTGCATTCAGCATTTCTCTAGTATTTTCATAAAACTGAAAACTGATTTACTGATGCTAAAGTAAAGATGATTTGGAACAATGAAAACAGGTGCAAATAATATAAAACTTTTAAGCGTTCTCGATGCAAAACGGTGTAAATATAAGTATTACTGTGAGGTGGCCTCAAAGAAAATCGCATTGACTTGACCATTTGAATCTTTCAGAGTATGACCTTGACACAAACCTTATCGAATATTATATTGATCGTGATCAAACAGAGCACGTTAAGAAGCATGAATAGATGTATTTATGGCAACATTTATTCTTTGGGGCATGTACTTTATTTCATTGCCGTTCTTCGGAAACACTGGAAATTATCAAATAAATGGATGTCATTTCGCTATTAACCCAGTACTGTACACATGCAGATATTATAGAGCAAACGTTCAAAGTCAATCGTCATATTCATATTAATCATTTTATCTTCTTGTAGATTGTATCTATTTGCAAAGCTTTGGGAGAAATCATATCAAACGATTTGGAAATCACTAAGACTCAGACCTTGCGCAACACTGACGTTCAGTCACATCTTCAAAATTGTCACCAGATATCATTGTTAGCTTCATTGGATCACGTACTTTGTGGAAATGCATATAGAAAATGGCCAAGACAGGAACGTGATGTTATTGATGCATGCATTGTGAATACGAGCTCAAGGCCGTCAATTCAGTTATTGGTGATTTCTCGCTGCTGATATAATGCCACATGCGAGCAGAATCATCAAGTAAACGATCTGTAGATGGACAAAGCACACCTATATACACACACCAAGCACACCATTTAACCGGCACAGTTTTAGGCTTTCCTCCTGGACATGCCTCAAGCAATGATCAAACGTCATGGCAAATAGCTTTGGCTTCCGGATTCTACCAGAATACATTTAATCGGGTCGACACTAGACACCTCTAGAATTGACCATTAACAACGCCTCACTTAGGATTCTAATGCCTGGATAAAACGATGCAAATAGAATATCAAATTCTATTGCGTTTAATATCAAAATTATCAGCTTTTGTAAATACAATTTGGAGCGCAATACCTCTACGTACATTTGGCAATGGCCCTTTCCAGTTTTATATATGCCCGCCAATCTCTTGCTAAGCACCATCCACGCTTCGCACGTATTGGGATCCATCGATCCCTGAACTCCTTGACTATCAATTTCCAGAAAACTGTACAGGTAAGCTGTGGAATTTTTTAAAACTAATTTTACTGGGTGCTGTTGCTGTCTATGGCAGCAACAGAGCCCAGTCAAAGTAGTTTCAAAATATTCAACAGAATGTTTATTAAAAAGTAAATACATACGATTCGTACAACGTGTCGGAATATTAAGCATTTAAGACGGACAAAATCGAGTCATTTATGATGTCATGATTATGACGGCATCCTGCATGTCACGTAGTTGATTATGAATTAATATGACGTCATATAATAATGGATAAACTGGGAAGGTGAGTTCTGGTCTCATTGAAAGTCTGTATTATCCAATTTTACCATAGTGAGGGAGTAAAATTTCCAAATACATTCTGTTCAACGTGAATCCCAAGTTATAATCACGCAATCTTCACTGATCTACTAATGAACGGGACAAATGGATGAATCCGGTGTCTCGATCAATCATATGACGTCACATGTAGGCTGACGTCAAAATCAATTACGTCATGAATGACATAATTAAGTCTGTCATAAATACTTAATAGTCCGTCAAGTTGTACGAATTGTATGTATTTAGTATTTAATAAACATTCTGGTTGAATATTTTAGGCAGCGACAGCACCCAGTTAAATTAGCTTAAAAAATATTCAATAGCTTACCTCTATAGTTTTCTGGAAATTGAGATTCAGGGAGTGCAGGGATTGATCGATCCCAACATAAGCAACGTGTTGGTGGAGCTTAGCTAAGATGGGCGGGGCATATCTAAAACTAGATTCCTCCATTTCTAGCTATGCTCCGCCAATTTTGCACGTGCATTATGAATCAAATAATCATTTAATACCTTGGATGCTGAATTCCCTAAATCCCAAAAACAGCTCCCAGTCAAACAAGTTTCAAAATATCCGATTTAGATTTAGAATGTATCGCATTCACTTCATTATATCACCCACATAATACACATTTAGTGGTCTTATATAAAGCAAATGTGATCTGTCATTGTCCTTGTTTGTGCAGAATGCTGCCACTTGAATCACTCCAATGCGATATACATTTCAATTCCTATGAGCCTATTATGAACATACAATGGACCTTTGCATCCATCATATGAAGTGATAATCAAGTATGTGACGTTGAGGATGACGTCATAGTCAATGACGTCAAGAAGTACGTAGTCAAGTTCATCGCGAACGTACAAAGGGCATTTCCAGAGTATTTATTGATCAGCTGACGCCATATGACGTCGTTATCAGCCAAGCGGTGTATAGGATGACGTCATAATAAGCACGTCATAAATGATTCTATATGGCCCGTCATTAACTCTTAATAGTCCGACACGTTGTAAGAATTGTATGGCTCTACTATTTAATAAACATGCTGCTGATTATTTTGAAACAAATTTGTCTGTGCGCTATTGCTGCCACTCGAATTAGTGGCCAAAATATTCACTAGCTTTATAGTTTTCTGGAAATTGATAGGCAGGGTGTTCAGAGATCAATCGATCCCAACACGAGCGATGTGTTGGTGGAACTTAGCTAGAGATGGGCAGGGAATAGGTAAAAATTCAAAGGGCCGTTGGTAAAAGACTGAAGCGTTGCTCTACGAATTGTATGACTTTACTATTTAATAAACATGCTGTTGAATATTTTGAAACTAATCTGACTCGGTGATGTTGCTGATTGGCAGCAACAGCACCCAGTAAAATGAGTTTTAAAATATTCAACAGCTTACCTGTATAGTTTTCTGAAAATTAATAGTCAGGGAGTTCAGGGATCAGTCGATCCCAACATGGGGGAAGTGTAGGTGGAGCTAGAGAAAGGCGGGGAATAGTTAAAACTGGATTCCCCCCATTATGGCGAGACAATGCCTTTGTCTTATTGCTTAGCATTGTAAATACGTTTAACTGCATGTCTTTATTTGGTTAAGTAGGGCCAATGAACGCGATTCCATCGGTGTGATTCTGATGGATAGCCAGAAATCTATTCCACACCAAAGCCATATATGTCGTGGGTAGCATACGGTATCCTCTCTCAATACAACGTAATGTGTGTGCCGCATGCATTCCCTTAACACATAAGAAACAGGATGATCGAAGACACAAGCCATTTTATGTAAACCATAAAGTTGCATAGGACAGTTGTATCAGTTGAATAAACTCTACTCCGTTCTTGGCTTTATTCTCGTCTCTTTGATCTAATCCCTGATTTTATGTCTTGACTCGCATAGAAATATAGCGAGACTTGCTCGGTTAATCGTATGTGATATATATCACATGCGATTAACCGAGTAAGTGCGGTTATATTTCTTATGTGATATAATCCACGTGTCGTTAAAGGAAAACGCACCTTATCTTATGCTAGCCATTCAGATGATAGAACTTGCCAGCCATAATACATCCCTAACATTATAGCTTTCTATCGCACCGACAACGGAAGCTATTCAGGCTTTAGTAGCTAAATGTTGATACATCTCTACAGCCTATGATGGCTGTCATGATTTACTTTTCAACCAATCAGATAGAGCCTAGCGTGTTTGCCTCGGTATATACGCTCAGTCATCTATAGTTTGGTAATACTATATAACAGCAATCATACAGGTGACTAGAAGTTGAATTATTTTCTAAATGTTCAACAAGATGATTATTACAAAATAAAGAATGTAATACATTGGCATTTACATGCCATCACACACTAAACGGCTTGAGGAGACAAAATTGTGGCGGTATCTGTTCAACACTTACGTAGAATGACATAGCAGGTATTTGTGATATGGACAAGGGAATGTGACAGGATATGTATGATGTGGAATCCATAAACCATAATCTAGCAGAACAATACAACATTTGAGATGAGACTAGTATCGCTTTAATCGGCTAAGGTGTACTGCCTACACAGACACATCAATTGGTCATGCGAAAGCTACATGACATTAATACATATTAGCCACGCTGCGGAAAAGTAGACACATTAAGCGAAGGCGACTCGTACTGCCTACTTTGTCACTGAATAATGTTGCTATCTTGGATCGTGACATCTTAGCGACGCTAAGTAGATGCTGAATATCTTCAACAATCATTACAGAATTACCTGTAGAGTTGGACTATTTACACCACTTATGTTATGTATGACACACCAGAAACGGTGGAACGAGAGGAAATCCCAGTATGTGTGGGCGTTCTTGCGTGCGTCCGATCCAGCGTGCGTGCCTACGTACGACAGTGCGTGCGTGCGCGCGTGCGTGCGTGTGGTGTCGTATTTGAGCAGATATGTCAGCATAGGACCTATATCTTCTCGTAACTCGTTTTTCAAGAAATATGGAAACACAAATTTCTAGCTACGTCTATTTTTTACGCGTGTTTCAATCGATTTTAGCTTTGAACCATGTAGTCCAAGAATCTCGATTTCAAGGTAACTATAGAGGTAAGCATTTGAATGTTTCGAACAAAATTTTACTGATATCTGTTACTGCCTGTGTTGCACAATATTCAGCAGAATGATTAATAAATTGTAAATTCAGCAAAGTCATACAATTCAGACACTTCTCGACTGACCTACATTAATTTGTTGTGCCGTCAGAAAATACATGACGTATTTGATTATGACGTCATATACTTGAGTGAGAGATTTGATCCCTCCATTTCACATAGCCCCTCATTTGAGACAAGTGAAACTTAATGCACACCTTATTATAACCTTCTTTCTGCCTCGCTTTTCAGGCAACATTTCGAACATTAAATTTTATAGATTAAATTTAATGTATCTATTGCTGAGATCTTACGATTGATTTTGAAAAATGTTTGACGAAAACCTTGTTTCTGCCTTAAGCATCCTTATGTTCAGTCCAGGTACCGCCAATCTACTATGTATATCTCATTATTAGATTCCCAAAACACGAGCTTTCTAAAAATTGATAGCAAAATGTGAAGCAATGAATATGATAATGTTGATAGATACATTCACCCTGATATAATGTAACACTGATATCATATGGCACTTATATCATATGAAACTCTCAAATCTCATCAGGAAAATTTCAATTTTCTCATTGAAAATGTCCATTTGCACACTAAGAGAAGACTATTATTGAAAATTTACCACTGGAATGACTGGCTCGATTATCGAGCCAGTCATTCCAGTGGTAAATTTTCAAAAAAGTCTTCTCTTGGTCTGCAAATGGATATTTCCCAAAACCACTGCAGAAGCAGATTTTGGCTGATATTAAAGGTGTTAAAGGATTAACAACATCAGCGTTACTTCTGTATTTGTGATGTATGGCGAATCCATAACGCACAAGACCACCTCACCTAAGCGTGAGTTCTAAGCGTGTGTTCTATGATTCATCAAAGTCCACAAAGCCACCAATCAACCCACTAACACTTACATAACATATCTCTGTAGAATGGCATTTCCCTCAAACCATACTTCCCACACACAATGCAGATCATGCGCCCCGGAAAATCGTTTTAGCCGCTGACTTCACCTAATAATCGGAGCACATTACCTTGATAATACAGGTTACTGCGCCAATACTCATCCACTGATAACACATGTTACTGAAACAATGCTCATCCAGTATCGGCCCAGAAACCAGCACTATCATGGTAATTTGCGTTGACTCTTCTACATAATTAGCCCATCTATCCGGAGCAACATCTAATGAGCAGATGCTGAATATCTTCAAATTGATCGATATTTTCATTCTTCTGAAAGGAAGACAATGATATATTGATCTGAGGTATCACATGTACTGGCTGATAATCAGAAGTTCAAACGCTTGAATGTGCGGGAATCGTATGATTATGAACACGTGTGATTAATGCATGTTTTACTATCACTCAAACGAAAAACCCACCGGTATTTAATGTGACTTCAAGCGTTGATTGAGATTGAGAGAGAGAGAGAGAGAGAGAGAGAGAGAGAGAGATAGAGAGAGAGAGAGAGTGAGAGAGAGCGAGAGAGAGAGAGAGAGAGAGAGAGAGAGAGAGAGGCGGGGGCGAGGGTGAGCGAGAGTGAGGGGGAGGGGGGAGAGGAAGAGGGAGGGCGGTTGGGGTGGGGCAGGAGGAGGGAGAGAACGAGTGAGAGAAGGAGAGAGAGAGAGAGAGAGAGAGAGAGAGAGAGAGAGAGAGAGATAGAGAGAGAGAGAGGGCGGCGCGGGGGATATTATCTGAAATGAACCAAGTACAGCCTTACCATTGGAGTGTGGACTATTTACACCACTTATCTTATTACGTTGCATTACCTGAATTATCTTACAGTCTGATAAACCTTGGATCACTGCACTGTTAGTCAGGGTTTGAGAGTTTAAGGGCAAGGTACACTCTGGGGTTTTCTTGAGACAAAATATACGTTGAGTCGGAAGATCATGAGTCATAGTGGCCGAAATGGTCACCTTGTTGTCCCAAATCTTATTAGCAATACCAGCGAATTGGAAGACGAAGGCAACCTGTCATAACATTAGCCATCCATCTAGATCCCATAATCTCTGATCAGTCTAGCACTTAGTCAGAAACGGAAATAAAATAATTGGCACAGCATGGAGGCCTTTCCCAGATTACACCATCAGATAAACAACTTAATGGAAAGCGAATCAAGCTACTTTATGTTGAGCATAAAATAGGCCGAGACTGTCGTAACAGGTTAATTATCCCAAGTACCTCCTTGATGTTTATGCCTCCCTCGACGATTTAGTCTGTGGTTCTTGAGGATATAGCTAGTGCATAGTTATATAACAAAACGACCAAGTCAATTAACGGCAAAATCTTATTATTCCATAAGCCAGGCGGTTGAAATATTAATAGAAGCACGATCATATGGAATCGTATCAAAAGACATGTTCTTTGCCAAATTACTTGCAGAGATGGCATTTTCTTTGCTCCAGTACCGTTTACTTATAACTCATCTGCCAAACGGGGAAGTTACATAGGAACGGCGCTTGTGAGTGTAATGAGAATGTTATGTATGAATCCGATCTGCTAGTCAAGTATGTGACGTCATAATCCTGATAGTCCGTCAGTTGTACGAATTATTTGTCTTTACTATTTAATAAACATTCTGTTGAATAATTTGAAACTAATGAGACTTTATGCTATTGCTGCCATAGGTATCAACAGCCCACAGTCAAAATTAGTTTCAAAATATTCAACAGGTTAGCTGTATAGTTACCATGAGATTGAGATACTGGGAATTCTGGATTCGAAGCTAATAAATCGACCCCAACACACGCTAAGCGTGGGCGGAGCTTAGCTAGAGAAGGGCGGTGCATAGTTAAAAGTGGATTCACCCATTGGATAACGATGGCGGAACTTTCGTCATGATCATGTTTGATTGATATCTTTGGTATTCTTTAGGTCCTATGAGAACTAAAATTATTAATTAAGACGAAATATATTACGACATCATGGAGACGTAACGGTGGACAGAGTTGATAGGCATACGTATGCTAACAGGAGTAAACGAGGTCACATTGTCAAATTATCCTGCATATGTAGTCGAAACGGTTAAAATTATGCCCAGCAGACATTACAACTGGAAGTTGTTGCTACATCAAGAAGCCAAATAATCCTCATTAGTTTCATGACTAATCAGTATTTTTGCCATAAAAATATGCCTATTACATCGACAACATTCAATATTAAATGCATGGGTTTACTGATTACTAACTTCAGTATCTAGGGCACTAATAGATCAATGCATATTCTTCCTGGCAAGAAAATAACTCAACCAATATTTAAAAAACCTAGCTGAGTTTCCCGCCCTGCTACGACGCTATGCATTTTCCTCGTCACCTAGCTTTCGGGGCTGAACGTTCCCGTTTATTAATCATCGCTGATGCATTAAAAAACCATCACGTCTGTTGAGCTAAATATCATTAATTGCATCTAACGTTGTTGCTGCTATGGGGAAATAACAATAGATCACGCCAGTTTTAGCTATACCGCACACCTCTCTAGCTAAGCCCAGTCCACATTTTACTCGTGTTTGGATCGATCGATCCCTGCACTCCTTGGATCTCAATTTCCAGAAAACTGTACAGCTAAAGTGTTGACTATTGTAGCGCGGATCGACCGGTCAGGTACGAACCGGCCCAGTTCATCTGGGTACGGAACGGCCGTACCTGTGGTGTTCCAAGATCGCCCCCACCTCCTGGGTAGGACGATAAGCGTAAATAAGCCATATAGGAGAGGCCCGGAATAACAGTCCGCTGGATGGATCGCTGTGCATGTGCGGCCATAAGAGATAGCCTACGTACGTACGTGCATTAGCTTATGGAGAGAATGGAGTCTTGCGAATATTCCGGGCCTGTGTCTGTAATTTCTTAGACGCTGGCCATCCTCGCTTTTCTTGTTAAGAATCGCTAGCAGACTCGAACGAGGATATCAAAGCTTTTTACAGAATCGAAATCGTAGAATATTCATCCAATATTTTGAGCTCCCATCTAAAATAAACATCACCATAGCGAACGCGCTTGGTAGGGCGAAGGCCAGCAGATCACGTGGTCGGGTAACCTTATCTTGTTATAACGCGCTCGCTGATGTGTTGAGACGTCCTATCATGATGTCATCATTTAGCATAAAAGGAGCTCTGAAATTAGAATCGATAGACAGTTGGTGGTGTGACCGCCAGAGCAAAGGCCGCATAGTACTGCTTACTGTACGCCCTTGGTAGTATATAACTTCAACAGTGATATTCGGTTTTGAGATCTAGGCTCTGAGGCACACGTATCACGCCACATTCAAGCTTTTGTACGCTCCCAGAAGATATCACTGGGGGCAAAATCTAAATTAAAATGTTTCCTCAACTCCAACACTTCGAAGGGACCTTCTATGCGGTGCAGCCTTTTGGCTATCATGTAAGTTCCAAAAACAGTATGTAGGACGGTGGTGTTTTCTGATATCTCGTCAGATCTGCCGTACCACGCTGAAAATGTGGTAGGACAAACTCCGCACATGTCTCGTGCTTTTATCAACGTTTTTGACTGCAGTACGGATACGGACATTGCTTTATGCATGCGGTGCATATCGTCTTGTGCCCCGTAAGATGTATCTTGTATCAAAGTAACTTTCACCATGGCCCTTCAGTAATATAATGGGCAGCTACACATCTGCATTAGTACGGAACTCGATCACGACCGCAAAATTCTTCAGAATGTGTTCGTAAGTGACTATATACTAGCTATCTAAACGTGAGTTCTTCTTCACCGTTCCTGAGCATGAGCGCATCCGTTAGATTGTCTGCGGCGATTTACGAAGCAGGGACTTCAGAATCGTGCCATTTCATGCCGCAATCTTTTGACGTTTCAACTACAGTGACATTAGGACATTTTTATACCGATGACTAATAGGTACTCCGTAACAATATTGTTTTATCATTTTACTAGGTACCAATTAATTTTAGATACCGCAAGGTCGGATGTGACCTTCATTTTATAGTTTACATATTTTATTGTACATATTTATTTTATTTATGTGCTGATGACTAAAAGGCACCGCAAGGTCAGTTGTGACCGTATACTTTTACTGTACTGTATAGTTGTAATATGGCAGTAGCCATCCGTGTTATTACCTTTTGCTTAGTTATTATATTCTACAAAAATACTTGCACCACATTTTGCTTAGATTACACTATACATCAACAACAGACATACGATCTTGTTTCGCCCATACAGCAACAATTTTTCACTAATGTCGCTGTTCATGTTCTCACTACGGCCACTAAACTTAACTATGTTAGCTCGGTAGGATAGGTTTAAAAGTAGCTAAGGACGACTACTCTATAGGAGACAGTTTGTGTAAAGCCCATTGTCCGTGACCTGCGGATCCGTCATACCTCGAGCAGTCCCAAGTTTGTATAAATTGGCCACCTATAATAGGGCCTCCTAAATTCTTTATAATGAGTAATTATCTCTTCCTACGCTTCTCCGGCAAGCTGGCCTAAATAGTTGTCTGGATTCCCTCTGCCACGTTGGTTAGAACTGACTTAAGAAACTATTAGAGTTTCTGAGCGGTTAGAATCAAAGTGTCGATGACTGCATACACCCCCTCTGCATCTTCGGATACTCGATAGCTTAGTCTTTATGCCAAAGTAGGAATCACTGAGAAAAAATAGCTATATTAGCCTGACCCAGCAGTGCATTCCTTTGGGCAGTTTCTTTAATCTTAAAGCAGATAAAAGTTAGCTCCAGGGAGAGGATCTCACATGGTCCGCTCTCAAAACGCTAGGTGACGGATAAATACACAGATCACCATCTAATTCTATGGTGACTGGGTGCGGCCTTTGAGTCCTCCACGCCTTCACAAGAAGGTCACCACAGTTGGATATTTGTTTTTTTCTCCCCACCGTAAATAGATATGTGCTTTCTAAAAATGCTTGTGCAATGTGACTTGTCCCCGTGTTGTTATTTGTGGTTGTGCTGCGGTATGCGGAAGGATAATTATTTGATTTTGACACTATCATCAGATGACTTGTTTGCACGCTGTCGGTCTGAGGGGAATGCTCCGCGGTGGTGTCCATAGCGGGCACTGAAAATTCTCGCCAGGAAGACCTTTCTGTTAATGATAGGAAAACACAAGGCCACATGCAGCCTAAACCTGGAACTTAAACACAAACTGTTAGAGTAGGTTCTAGCAAGAAGGCCCGCATAAATCGCGGCATGTACTAAATCAGTATCTTCAACCCACATAAGGTGACGCTGTTGAATTCTACGGAAATCATCCACCACCATATTCACGTAAACCAGTGTGCATCCCAATAACTTTTAATTACACTAGGTTGATTCATTCTCTCACTCTTAGCATTGTTTGTATAGGAGAGTGACCCTTTTCCCTATCTCTCCTCCTCCGCTTTGGCATTCTAGGCATTTTCCTGTGACGGAGGCCCGTGCTAGGCACTTTCCTCTCGCAGCGAAAAAGCTTGGCCGGCCTAAGATTAATTTAGTTTATATTAAACCTGCTAAAGCAGTCGCGCGGGGACCCTCCTTTGCGGGGATACCCCACAGATTATACCGATCAGAGATCGATGAGGTACCTCTGGCCAGGATAAAAATGACCAAACACCAATCGTTTACATACTAAACCCTTTAGCAGCAAACGAACGAGTACTAATGCTTAGCTCTAATATATTTATTTTTCATGTCTCAGTTCTAAATTCTTAATTATGGACTGACATAGGATGACACGAACAGCCGAGATGAAATGGTATGGTTTAACTTCCGTGACACTGCTCGCATGGCCCTACTGGAACGTGATCGTTCCATCGACTCTAGAGGTCGATCTTTGTGGAGTCCAGAGAGACGCGATTTCCGTATCCCCGAGACTAGCTAACCAGCATCCTCCGACAGACGCACCATGTACCTGCAGTGCCGAGGAACGCGATACATTTTCGGAGCAGCGTGTACCCCTGGAGGCTACACTATGCTGAAATTTGTCTGGGTGCTGGATGCTGTTTATTAAATAGTAAAGCCATACACGTCGGGAAACTTGACGGACTATTAAGCACCTAAGATGGACGTTATTACTCGTGACGTCAACCTACATGTGACTTAATCCATTACGGCATCATATATTTGACTAACAAATTGATACTTATATTTGTTGTAAGAACATGTCGTGGTATTTAAACTGATGTCAATTTTGAAAGCGGTTATATAATATATCCTATCTGACGACCAGCCTGTAAGCATGGTATCTATCTGACGACCAGTCTATAAGGATAGTATCTATCGGATGACCAGTCTGTAAGGATAGTATCTATCTGACGACCAGCCTGTAAGGATAGTATCTATCTGACGACCAGTCTGTAAGGATAGTATCTATCTGTGGGCCAACCTGTGAGGATAGTATCTATCTGACGACCATCCTGTAAGGATAGTATCTATCTGACGACAAGTCTGTAAGAATAGTATCTATCTGAGGACCAGCCTGTACGTATAGTATCTATCAGACTTCCAGTCTGTAAGGATAATATCTATCTGTGGGCAAGCCTGTGAGGATAGTATCTACCTGATGCCCAGTCTGTAAGGATAGTATCTTTCTGACTACCCGCATGTAACGATAGTATCTATCAGACGACCATCCTTTAAGGATAGTATCTATCTGACGACCAGCCTGTAAGTATAGTATCTATCTGACGACCAGCCTGTAAGGATAGTAGCTATCTGACGACCATCCTGGAGTATCTATCTGACGACCAACATGTACGAATACTATTTATCTGACGACCAGCCTATAAGTGTAGTATCTATCTGACGACAAACTTGTAAGGATAGGAGCTATGGGACGGCCAATCTGTAAGGATAGTATCTATCTGACGCCCAGTCTGTAAGGAAAGTATCTATCTGATGACCTGCATGTAAGGATAGTATCTATCAGACGACCATCCTGTAAGGATAGTATCTATCTGACGACCAGCCTGTAAGTATAGTATCTATCTGACGACCAGCCTGTAAGGATAGTAGCTACCTTGCGACCAACCTGTAAGGATGGTATATGTCTGTCGACCACTTGTAAGGATATTATCTATCGGACTACCAGCCTATAAGGATAGTATCTACCTGGCGACCAGCCTGTAAGTATAGTATCTATCTGACGACCAGACTGTAAGGATAGTATATATCTGACTACCAGTCTGTAAGGATAGTATCTATTTTACTAATCGAAGTGACGCTAGTTGGGTAGTGCTGGTGTAGTTCAGATCGACCGGTCGGATACCGCCCGTCCTGGATTCGTTTCCTGAACACGCCCCCCTGGGTAGATTCATAAGTGTAAACAGGCCTATGGGAGAGATAGCGTGGCGAAAACGACTAGGTTCGTTAAAACGCATGATGCGCATGCGCGCGTCTGGACGCTGTTTTTGATGGAGCACGTATTTACGACCAAGATAGGATGGCGCTTTTATTGAACCGAGATGGTACCCTGTAATTCTTATTAATTGCCTGTTCCCGTTAAATCTAGCATTGATCAGAATTCAACGGGCCTTTTAAATCTGCAAACCATTTCAAAATCGGTTGAGAAATGGCTGAGTTATCCACGGAAAACCCTTCTTGATTATCTTCAAAATATTGCCGTGACGTCATAACCACGTGGACGCAAAACTTCTAGAATGTTCTAGAACATTCGGCTGTGCGATTATTAGCTGCGTGCTGATTGGCTGTTGCTCGAACGATGATTGGGTTTAGCCTTCGCCTGTCTTCAACCCTCCTGCTTGTCAGCAGTATCAACAGTATCGCCATCAACAGTGGCAGCTCCATCTCAATCCCAGACTCCTGTTACAGTTTCTGCTGTGGTGCCAGTCTCCAGGTCAGCTCCAACTCCTTCATCAGCAACAGTTACATTTTTGTGTGAAACTTAATGAAAAAGAAAAACATATTTTAATACTTACACTCTTGACTGGAGCCCTGCGGTGGCGAATGCGGATCTCTGAAACATAAAGCGATCCATCACCAATCTCTCCCGGTTTGTGAACTCCTTCTGCCCATCCCCAGACCATTGGGCATGCAGCTTGGTGTTCCAGTTCCTCAAGTCTGTATACCAAGTCTTCAAGCTCACCACTGAAAATACGGAAAAAATGAGAGAATGTTAAGTAATACTTAATACTTTTTCATTGGGTCTCCATGACCTTGACCTTTTTATCCCAATATCACTAAGATCCTTCTGACCCAAAAGTGGAACACAAAGGCCATTTGTTTGGTAAAGATAGTTTGAGTTGAACTTTGACACCATATCAACACAGTTCTTCAGGACAGTAAGGGAAACATTAAACGCAAGGTTGTTGAATATCCCTTCAGTAAAACCGTGGGTGATTGTAAGGAAATGGAAGACCAGATGGATAAACAATATATTTTCATAATTAGGTCACAATGACCTTAGCTTTAACACCAAATCAATAGTTGACATTAACAACTTTAACACTTCGGGCCGCAAAAGATAATTATACAGGTAAGCAGTTGAATATTCTAAACTAATTTGACTGGAAGCTGTTGCTATTTAGTGAAAATATTAATTTAAACTTACCATCATAGCCCAGCTCTTTAGCTTTGTCCTCCCAGAGACGGTCCTTCATGGCCTTGTTTTTGTAGTCCTTGTTCTTCAAATTCCAAAGGCAGGGATGCTCCTCAACCCATTCCAGGACTTAGCTTTCTTCCTGCTCATTCTGGAAGCGGTAAGACTTCTTAGACTTCTTTGACTTTGATTTACTTGACTTGTGAGTTGACTGAGATGAAACTGATGAAGGACTGGGACTGGGAGAGGCTGCCCTTACAATGATCTCTTCAGAAAGGGCTTCTTCATGTGGCTCGTCATGGGCTTCTGAGACTAGAGGTGCAACTTCTTTTAACACTGCAACTGCCTCTGGGGCGACCTGTTCTGTCCCACTGTTGCCACTGGCAGAGGGAGGAGAGGTGGGCCTGGCAGCCTTCGTCCGTGCCTTTACCTTGCCCTTCCCAGCATTCCCGGACTTCAACTTGGGCATCTTGGAGAGAGCTGATGTGGAGATGTTTTAACCAGCTAGGGCATGAAAATATATATGCGTCCGGTGTTCGATTCACAGGACTATTTATACCCGTTTTGTCTGTCACGTGACCTGTACAAATACGTTCGAAGAACGCGTTGTCAGTTTCTTATGCGCTCCGCTTTCGTTTTGCCCGATTCTTCGTACGGTGGTGTCCGTTACAGTGGCCGGTCATTGCCCTGTACTTGTCTGTTACTCGTACGGTGGTGTCCGTTACAGTGGCCGGTCATTGCCCTGTACTTGTTCGGTAATTGTGCGGTCATCGTACGTTTTATCCGCTCCATATCCGTTCGTGAGAGCGTCGAGCAGCAACGGAGACGACTGTCACAACCGGATAATTTTCTTTCGCAAATTTTCTACCCGTTGGATGTCCGTTTCTGCTATCCAGCAAGGTGTGACAGCTGCTTTAGACATAAACAGCTATCGGCAACACATTTTAGTCAGTAAAATTGAGAGCGGTTTCTTTCTACAAAATATCAATGACTTGCTACAGAATGCCCTGATACCAACATTCCCTTCTTCAACACGTCCTCTCATCAACATGTCCTGTCATCAACCGGCCCTCTCATCAACATGTCCTGTTATCAAGATGTCTTGTCATCAACCTGTCCTCTGATCAACATGACCTGTCATCAACCTGTCCCTTCATCAACCTGTCCTGTCACCAGTCTGCCATGTCATCAACCTGTCCTTTCATCATCATGACCTGTCATCAATATTTCCTGTCACAAATCTGCCCTGTCACCAAGCTGTCCTGTCATCAACATTTTCCGTCATCAACCTGTCCTCTGATCAACATGCCCTGTCATTAACACGTCCCTTCATTAATCTGTCCTGTCAGCATCCTGCCCTGTCCAGAGCCTGTCCTGTGATCAACCGGTCCTCTCATCAAACATGTCCTGTCATGAACATGTCCCCTGTCCTGTAATCAACATCTCCTGTCACCAACCCGACCTGTCACCAACATGTCTTATCATCAACATGCCCTGTCATCAACCTGTCTTCTCATCAACCTCTCCACTGTCCTGTCATCAACATGTTCTCTCATCAACATGTTCTGCCCTCAACCTGTCCTGTCATCAACATGTCCTGTCATCAACCTGTCCCCTGTCATGTCAACAATATGTCCCCTGTCCTGTGCTAAACCTGTCCACTGTCCGGTCATCAACATGTCTTCTAATCAACCTCTCCTCTGTCCTGTCATCAACATGTTCTCTCATCAACATGCCCATTTCATTAACCTGCCGTGTCATCAACATGTTCTGTCATCAACCTGCCCCATGTCCTGTCATTAACCTGTCCCCTGTCCTATTATCAAACTGTTCTGTCATCAACATGTTCTGTCATCAACCTGTCCTATGTCCTGTCATCAACCTGTCCTGTCACTAGCATGCCCTGCTACCGACATGTCCTGTCATCAGCATGTCTTGTCATCACCATGTCCTGCTACCGACAATGGGGCTGTGTTAAGGGAAGTGGGCTTCTTATATATGGTTAGTAATAGCAGGTCGTACCTGCACACTTGTCCAGGGACCGGTCTCACTCAATACATTATAGCTGCCATCATAATTACACAGGTAAACAGAGAAATGCGTTCTGCATGCACTCTGTGTATTTAACGTGCATGGACAGAATGTGAACATAGGTCAATAAACTATATGTTCAGCCTCCACTCTCGCAGAAACAGCAACCACAACCAGATATATGGTTAGCACTGCTACAAAAGCCGTATGCATTAACAACCTTAATATTATATCTAGTAAGTAGGACATCTTAATCAATATTTAAAATTATCTTAGATATCAACTAAATGCAATTAGTACATGGAAAACTGGCAGCAAGCCTGCACTATAAAATGTAATTATACTTGGGCAAACTTATCTAAAAATCGACAATGCATCTATGTTATGACATTACTTACTCGGAGCAGAATTCTTTCAAATCGAACGAGGCCTCGGAGATGTATGGCCACCAATCCGACACGAAAACCCATAGCTTAAAAACACTATTTTTATGGAGAAATTATTTTTTGGGAACATGTCCCTCTGACCGTCACGTTTTCAAATAGTGATATTGGCTAGCCTAGCCGAGAGGGTTATAACTACATCTCAGACTGAATCCGGGACTCGAGAGAACACTTCAAAGATAAAATATGACAAGGATAATAATTATCTTGGAATTTTACGTGAAAAAAGGTTGTTAACAGAACAGCTACTAGCACGTGGAATGACCACAGTCCATGCAAGGTTATTGCCCGGTTATTGCCCGCAGCTTGGCCTGATTGACCAATCAGGACCTGCCACTAAGGCAAACGAGTCTGTGAGTACGTGTCACTAACATGCTCGCTATGTAATCTGTGGGGGCGAATCCTTGTTTTCACGCTCCACTTTGTGCCGCCCAATTCTAAACGGCGCATGACCATTTGCAAACGACGCTGAGAGAACACACATATTTTTGCCTGTAGCCAGAAATGTAATTGTATATATGCGCCCTATGCACCAGAGATTAGAAACCTAGCTGCTAAAGGGAGTTTGCATTATTATGGACATAAAGGCCTAAATAACTTTTATCACGACTCTTGTTTAACCAAATTATGAACTTATTAATAGACCATCGTCTTTGTGTTATTCGCAATCGAAATAAGTCGGAGTGCAGAAAGTTGATTCTTACATCAATTAGACAATACAAATATAAAACGGCTGGAGGCGGAACTCAACCTCCGAGAAATATGTTACTGTGACCTTTGTCCTTGTAACAATATTGCTCTAAGACAAACTGCGGGCACCTGCTATGTAACTACATGCAAGTTGCTTTAAAACTAGCCGTAACGTTTTATGAAGAGGTACCTATTATTTTATAAATGATTAATATTACATATTTAAGGTTCTAATTAGGAGACTAGAATGTGTGTGATGCATGCGGCATCGCTGTGTACCTCCACCCCCAGCACCACACCGAATTCAATTCTTGGGTTACATTATGTGAACCATGGAAGATGGTACTGTTGATATATAGCTCACACATCTAAGTTAAGAGGTACTCACACCCAGCATTGACAGTTTGCAGTCATAGGTGGAAAGATGTTGAGAATACAAACAGCACATAAATGACATCTCCAGTTTAGCTATGCCACGCCCATCTCTAGCTAAGCTCCACCAACACATTATTCGTGTTGGGATCGATCGATCCCTGAACTACCTGAATATTAATTTCCAGAAAACAGTTAAGCTGTCGAATATTCAGCGCCAAGTCAAACTAGTTTCAAAATATTCGATAGAATGTTTATTAAATAGTAAAGACATACGATTCGTACTACGTGTCGGACTATTAAGCGTTTAAGATGGACAAAATCTGGTCATTCATGCTGTAATTGATTATGACTCCATTCTACATGTCACGTACTTGATTATTACGTCATATGATGGATGGATAAACGGGAAAGGTCCATTTGTTTGATATTCCTTGAACTGTGAAAATTATAACTACTTTTGATACATCCCAGACCTTTAGTCCAATACGCATCCATACACACGGGTAATGCTGTATAAGGTCCTTGACACTACATCATAACAAGAATCGTTCCTGATGTTCAGTGAACCATGACAAGTAGATCACACTGCACGACGTATATTTGAACAGTGTCACATGAGACGCGTCAGCTTTAAGCTGATGACGTCAGGATCATTATCAAATTTCGATAAGACTGTATTTGAAATTACTTACAGGCCTAAGTTTGACATTTGGACGTGTCTAATATCAAAAGTTAAGGCATAAGCCAATAATATCAATATCAATATCAATAATATTTTGGGACTATTTTATGTCGCTTCCATATAATTGGATGATCAATCATTTAAATATGAATGGTCATTCAACTACCATATATGGAAGTCTACACGCTTCTTGGCGGGAAATTAGTCAAAGAGAAGCGTGCTAGGTAACTAGGAAGGGGGCCCGGGCAGTGGTGATACCAGCAAGACCTGGCTGGTTGTGGTTTCGAAAGAATTGTTAAAAAAAATGTGAAGATTTTATGAAGTGTAACTGATAGGGCTACCTTATTGAAAGATAAAGAAAATAAGTAAGAGTTATCTAAAGTAGGAATAATATTTAAGTGTTAGCCCTAGGACAGATTCATTCGAATGGAGTACCTATGGAAACGTTATTCTTGAGGTAATCGATCTGCCAAATACTATCATCAGATCATCGTATTATATCTGTTACCTTCATCATAAAAAAACCCCATTCCTCCATTACTCTAGACGCTATTCATCGTACAGCATCAATCGTCACGTCTGCTGACTCCGAGTTCGTCTCATTTTGGTGAAACAATCTTATCACCCCTGAACTCGACATTGAACTTCTCCATCGATAGCTCACCTTCCAGTATTGAGCTAGGGTCATCATGATTTGTATCAGAACATTCGCAGCAAGCGCTTGGACTAGAGGTCTGGTCCAATAATTCTGCATATACGATTCTTCACCAGCTTTCATCGTTACATGCTTCCATTTCCAGTCCCAGAATCTTACCGACTGTACCGCATCGCAGCACCTTTCAGGGATCGTATCCTGAAAATGAATCATCATTGCAGTCATTGAACAGCCTTGATAATTCAGTATCTTCTATATCAAATCTTCTTCGTCTAACCTGATCAACACACGTCACACTTCGTTCTTCAACTGTTTCCGTGTTATTTTTAAGTCTCGGTTCGTGATCCAGATTCAGCCACTCAATCCGGTCGTCTATCTTCACTCGGTGACGTCACATCATACGTCACGCTTCGCTCTACAACCGTGTCTGTTATTCTAATTCTCAGTTCCTGATCCGGATTCAGCCACTCAATCCGGGTGACTAGCTTCAGCCTTGCATAAAAGATAAGGTAACCCTTGTTCATCATGACAGCACTAATCCAAAATTAGCGCAATTTATATAAAGACGTATCAATAATAATCACCATTCATAATAATGAATTTTATTGATATCAGGCTTATATCAATTCCAGCGTCATTAAAGAACATCATATATGGGTGGAATTTTTTAGAGAATATGTTCGTCTGATTATTTTCTGATTATTTTGGGTTTTAAAGTTACCCGTCGATCATATTCATATACAATTCAACTCATTATGACACAAGTTATGAAATAAAGGCGAGACATTTAATTTTGCTATCAAAATTACTTATTGTATCACTCTTGGACTAGTAAGACAGTAGGGGTCTGAGTACAAATACAAATTCTGCAATCATCAATTTGGGTGCAATATGAATTTAAAGGTTAATATTATTTACATCCGCTAGTTAATTTTAATATCATCTATGTTTACAATTGATACTGTTTTAAAAGATGAAATGATTATATATTAAATATTTTTAAAACTATATTTGCCATCTGTTTTCTTTGTGTAGGTTAATCAACTCTGCTGTCATCCAGTAACATCCGACTTACCTGGCCATTTTAAGTCCAGTTCGGTAGATTATTGTTTTGAAACTTTAATGGGGTTGTCCAACCTACCTCCGTAAGACTTAGCCATTCCAACCATCGTTGAGATGGGACCTTAAATTTCATAACTCAACGGATTGTTTCAAAGTTATACAACAACTCAACTGATTGTTTCAAAGTTATCCAAAAAGTAAATTGACAGCCCGCCATCTTGGTTCGATTGATCTTTCGTTGTTTTAACTTGACGTCATTCAAATTCACCATAATGTCATTCCAAAAACTTTTGATCCCGAGTATCAACCTTGGCCGCCATATTTGATCTCTGTCCATTTCCGCCATCTTGCTTCTCTACGAAGTCATTTTGAAACTTAGAAAGAATTCCGAGGTAGCCATTTTTAATCTCCAAAAGACGACGACGCCATCTTGAGTCACTTCGATACTGAGGTCGCCATTTTAGTTAGCTTAAATATGTCATTCTAATTTTGAATTCTTTTGCATCACTATTGCATCGACTCGATATTGGTTCGGTTGGACTTAGTGAATCAAATAAATTCATCAACGGAGATATAGTTTCCCAGATTCAACCACTAGTCAGCAATCGTCAAACTTGAGATGCTCTCTTAAGGATCACAAGAAAACATTTACAGTGGATTTATACACCAAATTCGAATAATGTATACGAAAAGTTCTTGAAACTGCAAGACAGATAGGAATATTCGAAGTTGTTCAGTGAGCCATGACAGTTAGGTCAGGATAAGATATTTTGATACATGTCAGACGTTTATGGCTTGATGGATCCATACACTAAGCCTAGTAAAATGTTTTGAAACTATGGTCTGGACAACAGTGTGCAAAGATCCTCAGGAAACATATCCAACTAACACTTCCTTTAAGCATCAATGCCACCATCGGAATGCTGAGACAAGATACGGTGATGTTAGCAAAGCTGATAAACACACTAAAACCACAAAAGCAGTCTTCAAGCATATCTACTATATAGTGTGCCATGCAAAAGCAAATCAATTACCCCGAAATCTAAGATCGTACTGCACCGTAATTCTTATAATAAGGCAGTGACTAAGCGAATACTGACCGATTACTCCACATAAAGTCTCTCTTTCTGAGTTAACATTGACGAAGTATACTATTAGCCAATCTCTGTTTTTATTCAAACGCTAAGGCAACTGGAATTTGATAGTAGTTGATGATTCGCGGCATACTAATATCATGAACGTTTAGGAGTGCCACCACCCTGGTGAATATCAATTCGGATACAAACTTGGCTTCATTCATCAGGAGCTGGTACAATCCCTAGTCCTGGCTTTCCCAGTGCTCATTAGCCACACATACAGTGTCACCCACACTTGCTCCATCTGCACATAAACGCCTTGAAACTAAGTTCACAAAAACAATCTGGGAATAGTCTTTCTATGAGGACCCGTATACCCGTTACAACATATTTGATCTGTGACACCATATGGTTTTTATGTGTAGTGGCATTCATTGACGGCGTGCCTTACTATACATGTGTAGACAATGATGAACAGCTTTGGCAGTCAATGTTATGTCAATGAGACCACGTGACATATGCCCATATGCCATAGATATCGTATCTGTAATCACATTTGTGCATATATGGAAAAAAATATGCTCCTTAAAAAAACTATCCAAGGTTTCTTCAAAGGTTCAACCCGTTCAGTCAATCATAGTCAGCGACATGGCAGACAATTACAGACTCAAATGAATGGACCTTTCCAGTGTTAGCTATGCCAGTTCCATCTCTAACTAAGCTCCACCCTCACTTCGCGGTGTCGGGATTGATCAATCACCGAATGTCCTGACTATAAATTTCCTGAAAACTATACAGGTAAGGTGTTGAATATATTGTAACTAATGTGAGTGGGTGCTTCTTACGGCGGCAAGAACGCCCAGTCAAATTAGTTTCAAAATATTCAACAGCATATTTATTAAATATTAAAGACATACAATTCGTACAACAACGCATAGTTAGTCTTCACTAATACGTTCGTGACGTACTAATCTACTTCATTCATGACGTCATAATGACATCATTGATTATAATGTCATTCTATACGTGACGTAGTTGATTCTGACGTCATATGATAGATGGGTATAGTGGAAAGGCGATTATAATAGTATGACACTATAACATGATATTCAAAGAACTACATTTCTATTTGATTCCATAATTTATCTTTTTCTGGACTCCTTCAGGGGCAATAGAGGAATTCAATCTGTCAGTCAAGTATATGACGTCACATGTAGGTTGACGTCATAATTAAAATACGCCATGATTGACGTATCTAAGTCCGCCATAAATGCTTAATAGCCCATCAAGTTGTACTATTTAATAAACATTATGCTGAATATTCAGGAAGTTCAGGGTTCGATCGACCACAAAATGGGCCTAACGTGGGCGGGGCTTAGCTAGAGATGGGTGGGTCATAGCTAAAAGTGGATTCATCCGATTGATAATCTCTATATGTTCACGCAGACATTTGAGAACGGCGGTGTTGTGGGTGGGTGGGGTGGGGAGTAGGTGGGGGTGTACTTCAAGACTTTAGAGAATGTTCGGTTTTATCTACGTTAATCTGGAGTTCCGAAAAAGCCAAGAATTTCGTGCATTTCTATTTGCTGGTATTTGTAGATACGCCTGGTAAACTGCAAATAAGATCCAACATATTGTTCTAAGGGCGGAGGAATTATAAGATAGCAGATAACATCTAAAAGATACGGAATTTGTAAATGGCTAACGAGATCTGTACATTTCAAGATAAAAAAACACATATTTGGTGATGTGAGATGCGTTATTGTTTTTGGCAAGAAGTTTCTTTGCAGATAAATAGGATAACTTTTTGTGAAAGAACAATATTTTCGAAAGGATGAGTCGATTCGCAGAAACTAGGAATATGGCCTACTCGTAGAAATACGTGAATTCGCATAAAATGTGTCTTTAGATTGCAACATTTTTCTGCAACACCTTTTTGAATACGAACTTTAGAAATCACACAAAATGGTAACTTTAAAGACGCGCCCCTTGCATATGCAAACCCGGACTAAAGGCCATTTTCCATGTACGCGTATATTGCATGAGTATACGTGAAATGTGTACGTATACGTATATTTTCGGTACAAACTTAATTGTATGTGATATTTCCATGACGCTGTTATGAGCCCGTCACGCATGATGCGTATTGCTGCGTGCGTGTCCTAAAAATGCTTTGGGGGAGATTTTTTCACGCATACGCTCAGCATACGGAGACGAAATTTCCACTTATGACGTCACATTGGGGTATCGTTCAAATTTTCAGCTGCTCTTAAAGGAAAGGATCAGGGAATTAACATATGGTCTTGAATGACAGCTTTATATAATAATCAACCCATCCACCAGTGAAAAACAGAAATAAATCAGAATAATTAGAAAAAAGTAGCTAAATACCATTTATGTCATTCTGGCGGGAACCAATTAGTGATGACGTTGAACCCATGCACTCTGGTGTATGCTGAGCGAATAACCTCTATAGCCGGTCATATAAGCTCAGTTATATTCGCGCTAAGCTGATTAGCCACTGAGTCATACAGGTAAAATACTGTCTAGTTCTAAAACAATTTGACTGAAAGCCTTTGTTTCCAGTTTCAAAATATTCAGTAGGCATCATACTGCGACCTTCAGTGTACACCAGCAGTGTATTTTGAAATCATTTTGACCGAAACTTGTTGCTTCCAACAGAAAAAGTGACTTTCAGATATAACGTATTCAAAAGGATCAATAGTGAATTAGCAGTAGCGAGTTAATCGCTCTACATAGGCGTCTCTAGAGAATACTATTCATACGCTTACAAAACTATATTCAGGTATGTTTTCGTTATATTCAGGTAGGACTATGCGGTATATACCTGAATGCGCAGTTGGCACACGTCGGAGTGAGAAGTACCAGCTTGGTCACTAATTGGCTCCAAGTTAAGCTCTCCTAGATTTAGTAAATGCATTTGCGCAAATAATCCCGATTCATTTCCATTTTTACCGACGGCAGTTTGCTTAATTTTGTAAGAGATTACCAATAAACATCATTTGTTATTTGCCCTTTCCGTTCCTTTAAAGACTTCTTTTTACAAAAACACACATTTTACAGTGTACAATACAATACCCATACGCATAACACACACGCATGACGCTTACGTGTCAGGCATACGCAGCACGTGGTCATCGTCGTACTCGTCATGGTCGGCATGGTCATCGTTGTCGTCGTCCCGTTTCCTTGTACGGTCGGTGATATTGCAATGTCAACAATGAAATGTCTAATAGCAGCAGTTGAACGTATATAATGTGTTGATACATATTAACATTGTCCCAATTTATCATACATTTTTTCTAATACTGTTCTAGAGGCAGTTCATCAGAGTTAGGGATCCATTGCTGGCTATGTCACGCTCATCTCTACCTACCCTATACCCACTTAATGTGTACTATGTACCCGCGTTTGAATCGACCTCAACATGTTGAAACTGGAATTCTTAGAATCTCAATTCAAAGGCACCTACACAGTTAAGCGGTTGAATATTTTGGGACTAATTTGGCTGGCATCGATGGCAGTAACAACTTCCCGTCAAATTATTTACAAAATATTCAACAAAATGTTTATTAAATTGTAATTTCACTAATAACATCTAATACTGTCCGAACATTGCCACTTGCGCCACGGACATACGTCATAGGATTGTGACGTCAGCTAACAAGTAGTGTATTATGATTATGACGTCAAATACTTGAGTGACAGATCAGATCACCCTATAAACACACACAATATAAAAATAACACACATAAATAAAAAAAATAAAAATATGAAAATAAAACTGTGTACGTCGGAAGCAACAAACAAATCCCTCTCCCATTTATATATCAGTAAACGTGCTGGTCAAAGGATGGACAAGCACTAGGCCGGAAATAGGCTAACCCGTACTTGCAATTCGAAGCAGGCGGGTTTGATCAGCTACGACAATCAATAGCATAAAGCGCCGATGACGATGGCGGTTGTTTAGAACGATGGCACGTTTACCCTAAAGAGATCTTAATATATGACAAGTTGTATGTTCAGATCTCGTGCTTCGGAATAATGAAAGCGTTTTGATAGCCCAGAAAACGACCGCATTGACCTCCTAATGCGATCAGTTCTCTGTATTATTGTAATGTAATTAAGCACAGGATTATTGCTATCTGAAGCTTAGGCACGACGGAACACGACCCCGCAATGTATGAGAAGAATGGAACTAACGTATTGCCAGCAGTGTAACTAGATACGGTAAAACCTTTCTATAAAAGACCTGCCAGGGAGCAGTGTCGTAATTACCGAACAAGTGCTACGCGTTTACCAGACAGACACGCAGACTGACAGACAGCTTAACCGACTGATCGAGAGACTGCCCGACCGACCGACAATAGACCGACCGACAGACCCACGTGTACTAGTTGCGAGTCACAACTAGAACAGGTTGTCGCTCCAGTAATATAAGGAATGTATCGCAGTTAATGACATTTGGTACCATAAGATGGCGAATCACCCGTCGTAAGGAACCAACTTTTGGAACCCAAAATAAAGACTACACTATTTAAAAGCATGTTGAGCTGTAGAAATTGAAGGAATGAAAATCATCCTGGGTTTCAGCTTCAATAAACACCCACACCATACATATATATATATATATATATATATATATATATATATATATATATATATATATATATATATATATATATATATATATATATATATATATATATATATATATATATATATATATATTTATATATATGGGTGGCTAGCTATAGATGCTTAAACGTGTGGATAATGAAATGGGATCGTGATCGTGTTGACAGATTGCATATACATGAATGTCAAAGGAACACATGCGAATATACCTTAATCATTCATCCCTTTGCATCCGATAGCTATACATGCATCAACACAGGTTTGGCTTTATTTATGAAGCTGTTTGTGGCTGCTTTGAGATATACTGCAGTTATTGAAAGCAGTTCAGAAAGGGCGCTGTTTTGTTCATCGATAAAATCACCACCACCCGCATACACCAGCTTTCGTGTATTGTCTAGCTTTAAGATTAGAGGGGATTTTCTTGTAGAATGTTCTTGAATAGATGGTAGGCCATCTTTTGGGGGCGATTCTATGGATATGTGAGATATATATCATAATGATAATAGACTGATTTAACGTGCACAATTACTTTCATGCTACTTTGAAAATATGATCATAATCGTCTAGTTGTATCTATTTAGGGAGACAAACATCTTGAAAGAACACCCTTGCTCTAAATGTATTCAGTAGGACTGAAAAGGACAAAAGTGTGGATTATGTTGGTAAGCACAATTTATCCTGATAACGCATCGTACTGGGTCTGTACTGGGCCAGTACTGGAATAATGAGCCTACGGCCCCGTATTGGCCCAGTTCCGATCCATTAACATGCGTTATTAGAATACGCCATGCGGCTAACAGCTACAGAGTACACGTAAAATTTATATGTTCTAGTTCACCTTATAGAATGTATGTGTAAGAGTTATATGTACAGGACTCTGCTCATGAAAGTAACATCACGCTATTCTTACCATGCTACATAACTCCAGGACCATATTCTTTCTCTGTGTCTGTTATATTCTGTCACAATAAGATTATTGATAATTACTTATTTGAGGATATCCAAGCACTGCCTCACACTACCACAACGACATCTTCTATAATGGCTTATTTTATTCTTTACATTAGTCTACGATTTCTCTGTGCTAGAAGCATTATGGGTTGGTCACTTGTATCAGGCATTGGCTCATCCAAAACATGAACAGTGGAGATTATGCATTAAATGCTGACCCTTTCTAAGGTTACAATAAATATAGTTTACAAACATAAGCAAAATATGACAGCATCTAGGATTTACCTCATGAAGTGTTTCCATCCATATAAAAGTATATGATTTTATGCGATTCTTGAAGTATAAAGCTCAAATGTAACAAATTGCTTCCGACGTTCCGACTATTAATCAATAGTTTTACACTGGATAGTAATCACTCATATTTTAGGTAACGATGTGGCTTTTATTAACACTCGCGTTAATTGGCCCTATACGCGTAAAACTAAAATAGCTGACATGATATCGAGCTACAAAATTAGCTATTTCTTTAGCGATGAATTTTTGTCAGCTTCAACTCAGTAAGTAACGCTAAGCAACAGTTACTGAGAGTCTTTCATCTCACACTCTTTTTAGCGGCCATTGAACTATGATTCACGCCTTTGTACATTCCACATAAATTTTGCTAACATTACTAACAGTGAGTATCCTGGATAAACAAGTGTGATATGCATGGTTACTGTATTCTGCGGGTTAAGTAGAAGAAATAGCACACAACTGCAATCAGTCCTTTTCGCGTTTCACCACTGTGTCTTGTACTCAGCCAAAATATTTAGCTTCCTCAGGTCCATGTTTGATATGAGTGTATCGAGGCATGCTTTGTAGAAGTCACCTCGTAACACACTTAACCCATTTATGCAACGACGTCCTCTCATGGATTTACATTTGCAAGCTACAAGTATGGCAAGTGTGATATATAGGAAATAACAATACAGTCGCAGAGTATGCCATCATGGCCAGCTGTCCACATGCAAAATTTATGCTCAGTTATGGGAACAGATTGCGATTCGTAGTCACTGATATAATGTGACTTTCTAGTTGATTTTGTATGAGCGCATAGATGAGCGATGCGCATCATGATCACTTGATATAGCTGAAGGAAACACTTCCTTACACATCGCTTCTCCGAAATCAAGATGAGATACAAGAGCAGTATGACACGTGGTCTACAATATTGAGTGAGATACCAGAGCAGTATGTCACGTGGTCTACAATGCTGACTGACGAAAGTCTGTTAATGCAAGATGAGATACCAGAGCGGTATTTCATGTGGTCTACAATGCTGAAAGACGAAAGTTTGTTAAAGCACGGTGAGATACCAAAGCGGTATGTCACATGGTCAACAATGCTGACTGATGCGGCACGGGGGGGGGGGGGGGGAGGGGGTACACGCTGGTAGACTATGTTGCTCCACTCCATTGCACCGCATGTACAGGATGCGCAGGAGGGCTGGTTAGCTATGGTTCTCGGGGTTACTGATTCTGTATCGCGACTCTATGGAAGATACATAGACCAGCTTCTAGAGTCGGTGGAACGATAACGTTCCAGTTGGACCGTGCGACCATTGCCGCTGAGATTAAACCTCACAGTATCATTCCAACTGTTTGTGTCACCGGTATCTCGGTCCATTAACTAGATTGAAAGTCGGGACATGATCATAATAATTAATAGAATAACAACTAAAAAAACAATGGTACTCGTTTGCTAGTGAATGAGCAAAATAATACAGTACATAGAACCAACTGGTGTTCTTTCTACATGGGCTCGCCGAAGGTACCTCACAGATTCGTAAATCCGCAGAGGTATCCCTTCAAGGGAGCATCGCAACGAGGCTACTTGAATAGTTTAATACAAACCAATTATACACCTAACACATACGAAATATTTTGTTGCAAGAGGAAAGTGCCTCGCGTGGGCCTCCGTCACAGGAAAATGCCTTCAACGTCGAAGCGGACGAAAGGAGCTGGCAAAACAAAAAGCTATATGTGGTGCTTGACTCCTAGTGAAACTGTAATTAATGTGATGCACGCTGGTTTACGTGAAGACAGGACAGATGATTTCCGAAGAATTCATAAGTCACCATCTTATTTAGGTCCAAAGATACTGCATTGGTAGTTGCCGCTTTGTTTATGTGGGGCTTCTGCTAAATTCTAACCTACCCTTTAGTTGTTAGATACGTTTCCAAGCTTTGGCCGCAAGTGGCGGGGATTCTTACCTATCCTTTGACACATACATCTAACTGGCGAAGATGCCCAGCTTCTCGAAGGTCGCCCCGCATAGCATCTTCCTCAGAAAGACAGCGTGCGTACATGTTACAGAGCGACAGCTCCTGAATCATATGACGATCCCATCACCATTGCACCATAACCACATATACCATCACTAGGACAATTTACAGCTCACATACGCAATTTAGAAAGCGCAATAGTATTTATGGCGGGGAGTAAGAGACAGATATCCATCGCTAGCGACCTTCCGGTAAGGGTGTTGTGGGTTCTAAGACCACACCCAGTCACCATAAAGATAATATATACAATATGAAACAGAAAATATAAGGATGCGGTCTTTAAGACCGAGGAAGGCACCTATTAGTCATCAGCGCCTATTACGGAAATAATGAATAGCACAATATTATAGTTACTTTAGTACCTAATGGCCATCGGTACAGTAAGAGTTCATAAATCACGGGAATTGATACGCTACAGTTGAGTAGCGCGAGGTGGCACGATTCCGAAGTTGCGGGGAAGATTTCCGCAAGCAGACTGTTGTTGCGGCTCACTCTCAAGGCGGTGAAGGAGAACAGTTATAGAAAGATGTCCATTAGATAGTCAGAATAACTGATACATAAATTCACACAGTAAATTAGAAAGTGTCCGTCTGGCGACGGTAGTTTGAAAGTTGCCCATTAACAAGGATGGCTACAGTGGTAGTTAAATATGCATGTACATAAACTGGGTACACCATGTGGGATACGGCACATAGCTCTTGCGACGCACCGGGCAGAGTCCTAGCAGACTGTGGTATAAAAGTTAATTAAAACACACGACATGCTGCGCGGAAATTTGAACCCACTTTTCAGCGTGGTCTGGGAGATCTGGCGAGTTATCCACCAAGAATCACCCCGGCTCTACATCCTGTAGAATTACATCGAGCACGCAAGGCCCATCTGTGGAGAAGCTCCTCTGTGAGTGTTTCGGAAAGGGAGTTCTTCTATTTAATTAATTTGCCCTCGGATGGCCGTCCGAGAGCTTACAAACATTGAATTGCGGATGTTCAAGGCTGCTTACCGGCACAGAAGATCTGAATTCCGAAGGGCACTGCTGCGGTGTAGGTACCGCTGTCAGTTAGCAGTTATCCGACGTCTAGCACTGCGCTGGCCCCGCAACCTTGCTGTCGTGTCAGCTTCTACGCCGAAGTGCTCTCGATTTTTTATTTTTGACTCACTACTCGTGACGTCAGAGTCAAGACACCCAAGCCAATCAGTGGGCGAGCAGTAACCAATCAGCGTGCAGCTAGGAAGGGTGACGTGGCGATCACATGATCAGCGCATTTCCCATTCATTTAGGACATACACACGATTACGACCAAGCAATATTTTGAAAATAATTTAAGTGAGCCATGTGACGATAACTCGGCCATTTCTGGTCCGATTTTAAAAAGGTAAAAAGTTCTGAAATCCTCGTTTCTCCACAATACGCCAATATAGAATCGTCAGTTGCACCTTCATATTGCAACTGTTTAGGATTGCGCTTGAGTTTTCGTCCTACGAATCAACTATTTAGGTCATGGGGCCACTATCCACGTTGGCATAGAAGCTGAGCGCTGTCCACTCTTGCATGTGCTTTCACGCCTGTCCTTATTGTTATAATCAACTATTAGGTATGATGTATAATTCACTGTCAGGAATTCTAAGATCGGACAGCGTGATCTGATAATCTATGAAGAGCTTCATGTTAGAGCCACAGCATGGCCTATGCATGAGCCACTTCATACAAAAGCACTTGATTCTCCAATTGTTCAGCGTATGCGTATTTGTTTTGATTAAAAATGTATTATATCACTTGCCCTCTATCCCGCAAAGGTGTAATCGCCACTTAAGCGATATAATAAGGCCCCTAGCAAATACACCATATCAATAACTTTGTTATTTTGGGATTCGAACCCAAAACGTAAAAGGGTAGTGTTGACATAGAACCACAGAAAAGTTTATTGCGATAATCCTAGCTCGTAACTCGCCTACTCGTTCAACATGCATGTTATCCTTGCCGTCCACAAGGCGTACAGATTGAATTATCGATTAACCTTGATTAGTTGATTGACTAACCAGAGAAAGAATCGAGAGAGATATGCTGTGTAAGAGCTATGCTATTATCATTTGAAGGGAAATCGATATCCTTATACCTGGCAGTCAAGACAAGGACATTAACTGAGGTAATCACCGCTAACCCAGCTTAACGTGTAGATGTTAGAAGCTATTGACACTGAGATTTCTGTAAGATGCCGGAGATTCTTTGAATATGAGAAATTTGCAGCCGTTTTGGGCATCAACGACCGTTACAAAAATCGTACTAACAAATATTTCATCTTTAAATCTAGCTCCATTAAAACTAGTTTTCGTCTCTCTTAAGACGAATATAGTGAGGACATTAATGATGCTTGATAAATGAATGCCCCCAGGTGCATATTGGCAGTGATAGACGATAAATAGGATGCAAGCTAATGCCTCTTGGCTGAGATGAATTTGGAACTCGGACGAATCTGAACCGTGACTTTAGAATTATTATGCGCTTTTATTTTGCTAAGTGCATAAAAACAAATAGGCCCTGACTTTAAGCGAGGATTCTGCTTGACTTTTGATTTAGAGACTGTCGAATCGGATAGAAGGGCGACTGTCAGCAATGCCAGCGTAGTAAATTAGGTTATTGCTAAGCTAGCTAGTCTTGATAGCTTCATTAAATACTTAAATCAATAATTGAATGTATAGATACCCGTTTCCTTAATAAAGTGTGCACGGATTGATTAGTGTGTGCGTACATACCTAGGCACATGCGCGCATACCCACGTGTTAACTGGGAGTTGCCAGATGGTGTTTTCTGACTTCTGAACGTACATAACCCATTGGTTTCTAATTAATCATTCAGGTTAGTCGCTAGACTATATTAGATACACACACAGAGGGCTCAAATAGAAAAAATATTCATGTTTTAAATGAAATTCCGATGATTTTAAAACCCAACGTGACAGACCGCCTTTGTTGATATATTTAAAGGCATAACACAAATTGGCTGCTAACTAATTTTCCATTGTATATGTGTACATTTGTGATATTATAGAATGTAGGAATCCATCTTTAGCTAAGCTCCATCTACACTTCACCTGATCGATCGCTGAACTATTCAGGTAAGTTGTTGAATATTTAAAAACTAATTTGACTGGCTTCTGTTGCTGCCTATGCCTATGCCTATTAGTTTCAAAATATTCAACATCATTTTTATTAAATGGTAAGCACATACAATTCGTGCAACACCGCTTAGTCCGTCATCAATTACGCGTTCGTGACGAACTTACCTCCATCATTCGTAGCATAGTTGATTATAACATTATATGACTGATGGATAAACTGGAAAGATCCGTTAGATAACTGCCGGCACAACGTTTACAGAGGGATCCGATATGTCATTCAGGTATAGGACGTCATAACGAATTTTAGCCACATGTAGGATGTCGTCACACTCATACTGAAATAATATAACTCCGTCATGACGCCAGAAATGTGTGCCATGTACTCGAATTGTATGTCTTTCATGGATTTGTAATTTAATAAACATTCTGTTGGATATTTTGAAACTAATTTGACTGGGAACCGTTGCTGCCATCTGGGGCACAAACAGTACGAACAGACACCCCACAACTGATGAAGTAATTACACCCTGCAGGCCATGGCCGATGCATGAGGGAAGGCCAATGACGGTTTGTAAACGAATTCATACCAGAGATGAAAGAAATGCACGACGAGAGGCTGTTGTTGTTGAGTGAGGATAATCCTCCAGTAATGTGGAGCACCCACAGCAGTGGTAAAACAATTGTTTTATTAAAGCTAGTGAAAACTACTAGTCGGGGAGGGGATACATAGATTAGAATAAAATAAAGTAGCACACAAAATTAAATGATCAGACAATTAAAATTTGCAACGCATGATTAAGATAATTATATACACATATACAGATGCATTAAAATCAAACACGCATGCTATATGAAGCAGAGATAGAGAATATGCATAACTATGACGGCAGGTTGGACATGTAATTGTGCCACAGCGTATACTGTAGGACAATCTTCTGCTATGATTTTCAATATTGCAGAGCAAGGTGTCGTCATTAGGAAGAAGATCAGAGCAGTCGATGATAAGTTGTGTTAGACGGTTTAAATCAGAGGCTATTATATTCCATGTTGATATATCTAGTTCGGAAATAATGAGCCGTTTAATTTGTTTCAGACTATCTGTCCTATATATAAGCGGGACATGAGGCAAGCATACGCATGTAGTCCTCAGGGACGCTCTGACAGAGTTGACAGAGCAACATTGAAGTTGCTAAATCTATGGAGAGTCATTTGGACTAAGTACGTGCCAGTTAAAAACCGAGATTTAATAAAGCATCTCTTTGCATCTTTGCTGTTGTTTAAGACTCGATTAATATATGGACTTTGCCGATAGCCAGTCTGGCAAGATTAAGATATCCCATGGTGCTTTTTTACTACACTTATCCAGGAGGCTAGCATTCCAGCAGTCATCAATCGCAGATGTTACCATAGATTTCCATGCCTCCTTCCCGGGCATGTGGTCGAGAAGTTGAGCTATAGGTGGAAGGTAATATTGAGATAGCAGATTGTCAGTATACCTGAGCCAACTTTTGGATGCACTGGAACCTATGGTTAACTGACGCAGCATGATGTCACAGGGTTTTCTTTGGCATATTAAAATATTGCCAAGAAATGTTGGTTGTCGGCGATGTAGCTCAGCAGCGATAAGCTAATCCAAGGCAGAAGGAAAACTGCACATTTCGCCTGTACGCGTGGGCAGAGATAGAATTATGCGTAGAGAAGCTATAGAATGTTCTTATAGCCAGGGATATTAAGTTCTCAATACTGAGAGATATTTCATCTTTAGAGCTACGGATTAGGCCGATGTGGGTAGCCTGCGATGAGAGTGAAACGTCAGTGTCAACATGATGCCAGCCAGAGATCACTTCGTTGCGATATTTTGGTGAAGGCACACACAATACAAAGGTTTTCTTAGGATGTAATTACACGATACCACAGGGTTTGTTTCCTGCCAAGTCCTCCGGTCAACAGTTCATAAAGCCCACCAGTTTGTGACAATTTGCTAGAACCGCCGGGCCATATGTGAGTTCATATGTGTGTACCATTATATAAACCCTTAGGATCCAGGCGTGCTCAATGGCATAATATCTGATTCACTTACGGCATTCGTATACAGTATGCTGGGTGGCAAGGCCGTGTCTGCGAAAAATCCCTTGCTTTCAGTAATGGCGTGGATGCGTATTGAGGCGGAAGACCCACAGCATACATTTATAGCCTAGTAATATGATGAAGAAAGTCATTCTCCAGAAAATCTCCTAAAGGGGCCTCTCTCTCTCTCTCGCACTCTCTCTCTCTCTCTCTCTCTCTCTCTCTCTCTCTCTCTCTCTCTCTCTCTCTCTCTCTCTCTCTCTCTGTCTTGGTCTCTACATCTCTCCCCACCTCTCTCTCTCTCTCTCTCTCTCTCTCTCTCTCTCTCGCTCTCCCCTCCCCCTCTTTCTCTTTCTCTCCCCAAAGAGATGCCAAAGATAATGATGCCATTATCACCTGCTGTAGTTGATTCTAGATTAATTTGAATTATTTGGCATGATTGTCATGTGGATTGTTTACCCTAAGACATATATAAGCATTCAGGTAGGAAGAATGCATGGTATCTTCAGATGAACATTTTTGCACAATTTAACCAGACTCGTCTAGATCAGATAATCAATAGACTGCCTATCAATGAATCGCATTATATGGCATGCCTTGGCTAAACAAAATAAACAACTTAGGAGGAAGTATTGTGCGCATATTCGGCTGTTCAGAAAGATGTTAATCTTTTGAAGAAGGTACATATTTGGTTCAAAGCATCATATGATATTCTCCCTCACATCAACATTGCATCACAATATCAATTCTACATCGTGTACATCTCAATAGCAACATCGATTTGAGTTCTGCAATAGAGAAATACTCCAGTTTTAGCTATGCCACGTCCATCTCTAGCTACGCCCCACTTACACGTTGCCAGTGTTGGGATTGATCGATCCCTGTACTCTCTGAATCTCAATTTCCAGAAGCCTATACAGGTAAGTTGTTGAATACTTTGAAACTAATTTGACTGGGTGCTGTTGTTGCCTATGCTAGCAACAGCACCCAGTCATATTAGTTTCAAAATGGGGGTACAGGATGTTTATGAAATGGTAAAGACATACAATGTGTACAATAACACTTAGTCCGCCATCAATTATGCGTTCGTGACGAGCTGAGCTACGTCATCCATGACGTCATTTATTATGACGTCAGCCTAGACGTCACGCAATTGATTATGATATCATATGATCGATGGAGAAACTGGAAAGGTTCATTTCCGTATGTTCTTTTGGAAGCTGTTGTTGTGCTTGGTAGCATCAGCTCCCACCAATACCTTTTCAACAGACAAGCACTGCATAATCACAGCTAACTATTCAGCAGTGTCAGATTATTTCCATTGTCCATTTCATGTTTCAGAGAACATTGCCATGGAATACAAAGTCAACACACCATCGTTTATATGAAAACCCGATAGGTAGCCTTAGTGAGTTACCTCTTCGAGCCATAGAGGCATTGATGTTAAATTCAGTTAAGCGTCTGAAAATGTGTTTGCTCACATCTCACCCGTAAGATAAACATTTTCCATTCGTTCTAATACAAATGTGGTGCTAGTTATTTTAGGTCACACGTAACTACGCATTGAACGAGTTTGCCCAGCATATTATGACATATATCTACACATCCACACAACTCTGTCAAAGGCAAACTGAGACATAAAGCAAATTTAACCATAGTAGTGTGTGAAACACTATTGCAATCAAAACGAGAATAACAGAATAATAATAAAAATAATAATAATAATAATAATAATAATAATAATAAAAATTCTGTATTCGCCAAATTGTCAGTGCAATTTATTCCCATATAAGAATATATGCGGTCATACATTGGTCATTACCGAGAACATGAAACATCCGACCGTTTGAGAATGGCGGGATTCGATATGACACTCAAGTATATGACGTCATTCTCAATTATATCACATATATGTTGACCATTCGTGTTCTCGCGAGATCTCCTACGCTATGGCTCTATGTTTAGATAGATAGGCTGACGTCTCAATGCATAGTCACGAATCTAGCTCCGTCATGAACATTGCAAAACCCGTCAATTGCAGGTCTATATCTTTCCCATTTAAGTAGGACCCTGTTGCGTATTTTGAAACACATTTGAGCGGGCGTTGCTGCTGCCATAGGCAGCAACAACACCCAGTCAAATTAGTTTCAAATTATTCAACAAATTGCCAGTATAGCTGCCTTGGAATTGGGATTATGGGAAGTCAGGATTCAAAGTATATACATTTATTCCAACACGCGTAGAAGTGGGCGGAGCTTAGCTAGAAATGGGTTGGGTATAGCTAGAAATGGTTTCCTATATTGTCATCAATAGCATGATGTAACAAACATTGAAAGATCAATGTTATTCTTGCATAGTAAAATCGGTTTAGCCTTTGAACCCAAAAGGCTGAGTTAATAAACCCTCATTAAGAACTTTAACATTAAGTTGACTTCCCCCGCTGCTGATTTTTTCCTGTCAAATTAGTTTCACTATATAGAAGACGCTATCTATATAGATACCTTAAAATTGAGATTCTTGGAACATTGTGATCAAAGTAATAAAGCGAATGTGCACGTTGATAGTCTGCCTTCTTACTCGTATCTTATGGTGAACATACACGGAGCTTTGGCGGCTCTCCATTTTGTTTCACTTGTCAGCATATCGATGCCAAATCACAGGCAATGTTATTTAAGTGAGAGACATCCGAAAAACGAAAGGTGCGGAATGAAATAATAAGTCTGGAAACTATCAGATATATGGACGATGCTATTACTAAACCAGAGATCAATACATGTGTACAGGCTAAGATAAGAATAGGATCTTGGGGAATGACATTACATGAGCAGAGCCGGGTTTGCAGGACTCGCAAAGCCATTCTTAACATCATAACAAACAAGAGTCCTCAAGCATATTTTGCCTATGTTTACTGAGAAGACATTGCCCATAATGAAAATCTCTCTGAAGCATTTGTACAGCAGACCCGAATTCTTTCCAAACAGACCTTGTAATGAAAGGAAGAATTAAATAATAGATTTCACCGTGGAGTATGTTTTCTTTCAAAACTGGCTGCTAGACATCGATTAACCTCTTGGATACCGTGGCCTATAAATGTATGACGTAAATTAAACCAAGGAAGTTGTTCGATGCATGGGCACGGACAATACGGTACAGTTAGACCGTCAATTCTGTTTAATAACATATGTTATACAGGGACTTATGTAAATGTTTGTGCAGACTCAATTAATGCGTCTCTTATATACATGGTCTCTTATTTTCCTCGCATCGTAAGGGGAAGACGGTATTTTATTTTGATACGTTTGTCTGTATGTGTATTCAGAGATGTATTTTCAATCTACTGATCTGATCATCCTCCTCCTCCTCCTCATCCTCCTCCTTCTTTTTCGATGAAGGATGTGTTTATTTCGCTCTGAATTTAAGCGGGAAATTAACGTGTTTATTGAAGATTATCGCTTCTAATTATTTTGCAATATGTATAATAAAGTGATTCTGTATATGTGTGTAATAATATTTTTGACTGTAATTGTTGGATTAGTGGCAATTTCAGTGTATCTAGTGACTGTATATAGCTAGGCAATAGGTCGGTGTACAGCGGCCATTACTAACGCCAGCCTTGTTGGCTGGTCAGTGCAGGACTCACCTGATTGGCCTTTAGTTTATGAACAATGTGGTCTCAGCCGGTCGGTTTTGCCAGTAAGGTAAAGACAGCTGTATCTGCCCCGCACCCAGGTATGTTCTCGGATTACGAACCGTTTACAGGCATTGATAGAAAGAACGGTGTAAGAATTGATTGCTTAGACGGAGTTTCGCTTGAGGCATATGTTAAAGGGGCGGCTTCGATTGTAACTCCGGCTAATGTGGTAGCCGCGTAGCGAAGCAAAGGGGCCATTCTGATTTGCCTAAAAACTGACAATAACGTACCAAAGCTATGTGTCGAAGGCGTTCAAGTTGCCGGCGTCTTTCATAATGTTTATTCCCTAGAAAATGAACCAACAAAACTCATTATTTCTAATGTACCGCCATACATACCGAACTTTATAATTAAACAATTATTAGAGACATATGGCAAATTAATTGGGAATGGCCGAGCAATACCGTTGGGGTGTAAATCCCCCGAATTGAGACACGTTAAGAGTTTCCATCGTCAAGTCAAGATCGTGATTGATAAAACAATTGTACCAGATTACATAGACATCGTGTTCGCAGGAAAAACGCACAGGCTTTTCATAAGTACGGACGAAATCATCATGTTTTCGATGCAACGAAAAAGGACACTTCCAACGTTCCTGCCCACTTCGTGACGTCATTGAATCACTTCGTGACGTCACTGAATCACTTCCGTCAGATAATGATAAAGTTAACATAGCTGCTACTGGAGACAGTGATACTGAATTTCTGAGATTAGGGGCATTGACACAAACAGACAAAGGCCAAAAACCAGTTAATAAGTCAGTATTTAAGAGGAAATCGCCTAAGATCAAATCTGACAATCGTTTCGAAGTTTTAAACTCGCTTGATGACGACAACATTGAGATTATTGTTGATACGCTAACGTCTAAATCGACCACTGTTTTTCCTAATGATATGCAAGACATAACTGATAACGCGTCCTCTACTGAACTGGATAATAACATCATTACCGTGGAGGTGCACAACATACCGGAAAGAGCTGTCCAGTGTCGAAATACACGTAGAAACAGAAACTGTTCCCATGTCAATGCAAGAAATTATCGGTCAGGTAGACGATAACAGCGCGATACTGGAGACTAAAGATTCTTCTGTGCCATTCAAACCCGGCCATGACCCATGTAATGAAATCACAATAGCAAATGTAGACTTACCACCAATTTCACAGGACTTGATACTTCCAGATTACCAGGACGACGAAAGCTCCGATGCGGACAGCATATCCGTTGTATCGGAAATATCAGACATGACAGACTCCTCCGAATCAAGGGACATAGCTAATTCCCTTGATGACGTTAACATATTTGTGGAAAGTATCAAATATAGTAAAAAGGTTGTAGAACGATGTAAGGAGTTTCAACCGAATCTGAAGTTGCTCAGGCATCAGATGTTTCGATTGAAAAAGCAACAACACGTTGATTCTGCTTTTAAGCTACGCGTAAGTAAGATCGTAACGAAGTTAAATCATAGGCTCAGACATTAATCCGTATATTAGTAATTTAATTACTGTCATACGAATTTTGTCTGTTATCTACAATAACTTGACATGTATAATACAACTACAATAGATTTATTATTTATTCTGATTATGGCTTCTTTCTCATTAGCAACTATTAACACCAGAGGCTGTCGAGATTCCTTCAAGCGTTTTAAAATTTATAATCAATTGCGAACAGAAGTAAAGACTGACATCGTATTTGTGCAAGATACACATACAAATCTTTCTGATGAACTAATATGGCGATTAATATGGAGGAGAGAAATGCTTTTCCCCCCGCATTTTAGCAATAGTACTGCTGGCGTGGCTATACTTTTTAAGCCTAAGCTTAGTGTTCATATTATTAATACTTTGAATAATGTCCCTGGTAGAATTTTACATGTTACTGTGAAAATGAATGATAAATATTTTTACTTAATTAATGTATACAATCCAACTGAACACTGTGACAAAGCCAAATGTTTTGACCTCTTAAACACCCACATCTCCTTGTTAACGGAGATGTATCCAATAATTATTGGAGGGGATTTCAATTGTACATTAGATCATCAAATAGATAGAACATCCGCTGCTGAACCACAGCCAATTGCTGGGAACACGCTAGAATCAGTAATTAATCGTCTTAACCTCGTAGATGTGTTTGGGTCTTTACATCCTTCAGCGAGAATTTTTACTTGGACGCGATCGGACGGTGCTTCCTCTCGACTAGATAGATTTTATATTTCAAACATTTTTAAACAGTTCATAAGATCATACACAGCTGTATCTTGCAATGATTCTGACCATTCTATAGTTTGTTTCTCTTTTCAATTAAAAAAACCTAAGCGTAAAAGTGTTCATTGGTGCGTGAATACGGATTTGCTAAATGAAAAAGAATACTGTAGCTTAATCATTAATTTTTGGGAAAAATGGCGAGAAAGAGCATCTCTCTTTCATAGCATACAAGATTGGTGGGACATGGGGAAGAAGCACATTTGTACATTATCTCAACGTTTTACACGTGCATGCGCGAGTATTTTAAACAAACAGCGCATGTGCTTACAAACGGAGATAGAGCAATTGTCTAATTAAGTGCCAATGAATGACGAATTACGTAATAGACTAAAAGACAAAGAATCACTTTTTGCCATTCTTCTGAGGCAGCAAACAAGGGGAGCATGGGTGCGATCCCGCTTTCAACATATTAACGATTCGGACAGCCCCACAAAATACTTTTTTGAACTTGAAAATAAACGATGTATAAATAAAACATTTTCCCATTTGAAATTGCCAGATGGAACAATTGTGACTGAAGATTCTGATATACTGAATTATGCCTCTGAATTTTATAGTGATTTGTACAATAACACCGGAATTTGTAAGCACTCTGAAAATGTATTATTATCGGATCTTCAACAATTTAGTGAAACTTCAAAGAGTGATCTAGAAAGGCCAATTTGCTTGTCTGAATTATCCACTGCAGTTTACAAACTAAAGAATAATAAATCAGCAGGGATAGATGGATTACCTTCTGAATTTTATAAAACCTTTTGGGACACTATTGGTAATGATTTTCTTGTTGTCTTTAACCAATCTATTCGGGAAAGGAGATTGCCTACGTCATGTCGGAGGGCAGTAATCACGCTGTTGCCCATGAAAGGCGATCTTAACCTTCTAAAACCTGGAGGCCTGTGTCACTTCTGTGTGTTGACATAACATTTTTTTCAAAGTTTCTGTACAACCGTATGAAAACAGTATTACCTGACATAATACACGGAGACCAGAGTTACTGTATACCAAAACGGAAGATCGCAAATAATATTAGATTAGTAATAGATGTTGTAGAATATTCTAATTGTCTTTCCCTACCACTTGCTATAGTCTCACTAGACCAAGAAAAAGCATTCGACCGTGTAAGCCATCAATATTTGCTTGACACTCTTTCAGCTTTTGGGTTAGGAGAATATTTTTCAAAATGTAGCAGAACTTTGTATACAGATGTACATAGTCTGGTAAAAATAAACAACTCATTGTCTGTACCTTTTTCGTTCAGACGTGGTATTAGGCAAGGTTGTTCTTTATCAGGTGCATTGTATACCATTTGCATAGAACTTTTACTAGACAAACTATGTTCAAATCAAGGATTAAAATGAATAACCTTGCCTGATACTACTGATGAAAAAGTGGTTGTTTCAGCTTATGCCGATGATATGACGGCGTTCGCCACGTCTAATAAAGATTTCGTCAAGCTACAAAAATGGCTGGATATATATGAAGCCTCCTCTAATGCTAAGATTAATTTAGAGAAAACTGAAGGTCTGTGGGTGGGCTTATGGAAAAATCGTACCGATGAGCCATTGTGGATAAAATGTAATAACAAATGGTTAAAGATTCTTGGGATATTCATTGGAAATTCCGTAGATTTTTCTAATCAAAACTGGATAAACTTGGAATCAGAGGTTATTAGTAAACTGGCCAATTGGCATACTATATCTCGAGCCCTCTCTTTAAGAGACCGAATTATTATTACCAAGCTTCTCACTGCGTCAATATTGTGGCATAAATTTACTGTCATTGAACCACCGGCCGATCTTGTGAATTCAATTCAGAAACGTTTAATTAATTTTGCATGGATTGGAAAACATTGGTTTCCAAAGTAACTGTTATCCTTACCTTTAGAAGATGGTGGGCAAGGATTGGTGCACTTAAATTCCAGAATAAAAACTTTCTGTATTTGTTACGCACACTATTTCCTGTATTTTCGCGACACACACCCTTATTTTAGGTTTACTAGTTGGTTTTTAAGGCGATCACATGAGGTGAACTATGATGATCAGCTTTTCTATATTGAACTTGATACAAGCACTCTTAAAAATGTACCATCCTTTTATAAGACATTGTTAATCTCCTGGTTTTCCTTTACTGTTTCCAGAACGTCATTACCTTCGTGTACAATGGATATTCTCCACGAGCCATTGTTTCTTAATAGCCTGATTAAAAACCATTGGACCGGCCTAACTTTTTATCTAAAAGACTTTATAAGTGCTAATTTTAATACTGTAGCTGATATTGTTGATGGTCACCAGAAAGTGTCGATTGGGGTTTTGTCTCACAAAATCGGCACTCATTCTAAGCGATTGTTAGAGAATACACTTAATATTTTATGGAATAGTTTGCCATTGGAATGGCATAAAATGATAAAGCGCCCATGTAATGTTTCTAGATCAGTGTATAAAATAGACCTTTCTGTTACTAAATGTCCTATTAAATACACTGTATCATTTCCGGCTAATTGTCCGAAAGAATTATATAGATTGTCAATGTTAAAATGTTATGCAAATAGTTTACATGACAATAGTGTTAAAATATGGGCAGATATTTTGTTGCTAGATATCACCTCTATGACAAATTGTCGATGTTTTATGAATATTCCTGTACAGGCTTTGAAGGAGCCCTATCTTGGAAAATTCTACATGGTGCATTGGGAACAGGGATGTTTCTTTACAGAGCAGGTTATCGGCCTAATGATCATTGTCCTCACTGTGGTGAGCAGGGGGATATTGCTCATATGTTTTCAACCTTTGCTTTTGGCTGTAAAATTATTGGTGCTTTATTTGTTGGAGAGCGATACCTTTAATATGGTTGATTATGTAGGGGAATTTCCCTGCCCCAATGCTCAGTCAAATTCGAACGAAAAATTAGACACCGTTTGTCTAATTGGATCATATCCAACTGTAAAATGGCTATTTATGTTAGTAGACAACGTCTTATGGAGGGAAACAAACAGACCGACCCACTCGAGAATGTATTTCTAGATTACACTCACGTACACAGATACAATTTCAGTTTTATCTCAACAACGGAACCTTGGATGTATTTGAGAACCTTTGGGCTTTTAACAGTTTTCTATGTACTGTTGAAAACAATGATCTTATATTCAACGGATTTTTAAACCTGTTATGTTTTATTGTTTTTATACGTTACTTAGTATAGATCATATTTGCTTATAAGTAATTATGTTATGCTATATAATTTCTGATATGCTAATGATTTTGTGACTATATATATATTGTAAGGAGATTATGTGATACTATGTAAGCATATGGTATCTTAAAAGCGGGTTTGTCAAGTGGAATACGTGCAATAAGGTATCATAAAAAGTCTTCTTCTTCTTCTGTTTCTTCTTCTTCTTCTTCTTCTTCTTCTTCTTCTTCTTATTATTATTATTATTATTATTATTATTATTATTATTATTATTATTATTACTTTCTGCAACATTCCCAGCTTGGAAACCTGGATATGCCCACCTCGCAATACTTTGGCATCACACAGCAACCCCGACTTCCTTACAACAGAACGCTACCATCAGCAACACAAGTCAACATTTTCAGCAAGCACCCTCCTATCCTGATCACGGAAAACCGATTATACGGATAGAAAGAGAACATCGCAACTACCTACAGTACGTGCCGCCAAGACACACCCAGCCCTGGAAGCGACACACACCAGCTAAAAGACAGATACTTCAATTACACGTAAATACAGATTTCTTTTTATTGAGAGAGCCGGATAACTGCAATATGTCATCGGTAGCTAGTACAAGATGGGCACAGAAAGTGAAATTCGACAATGGTCTGATTCAGGTTATGACAGCCCCCAACCCCGTTTTGGTCATCTCCGCTCTAAGTATCCCTGTCCTGTCTTTTTAAGACTCGGGGCCATTACAGGGAGATCACATTCAATGTTCGATAAAGTTATCATCGCAGACACTGCAGAGCCTCTCCCCCAACTGCAATAAACCGTTGACACTTCACGACAGCGCCGGAATCATTCAAAAGAAACCAGCCACGCATATCTACAGACAACATCAACACAGCAGAAACACAGACACTCAGGGTGACTGTTTCACAATCTCCATACGACGGTATTGTAATTATTTAAACTGTGGCACGCATTTCCCGAGTTGTACTGTAATAATTAAGTTTGTGTCTAGGTGTGATGAGACTGGTCCTACCAATCGAGGAGGATGCTTGGCAGTCTGCCCACCCAGTAAATACAGTCCTGCTTGGCGGGGTCAGTATACTTGATTCCCGCAAGGAATGGATATGTTTAAACCAAACAATAAATTACAGACAGCTAAACTGTTACAATTTTGATTAGGGACTAAAATGTTCCACCGCGACTACAAATCATTAATGCGTGGGCTGGCAAGGCAGCATCAACACCTGAACAGTTTAAAACACAAGGGCAGTTTAAAAAACTTACCTACAGGTTCCGCTCAAAAATCAACAAGAGGTGGAATAATATATACCATACACGTAAAGAAGGAGTGCGCTGATAAAAACTACGCGCAAATAGGGACGCTGTTCTAAGGAACAGATATTTAGGAAGACATGTTTCAACTTTTCGCACTAATTTACAAGAATCAGCAATGCTAATAGCAATGAGCACACTTAATCCGATCAACCACGTGCTTTCAAAACAAGAAACCACGTGATCGTCACCACTGTTTTCCGATAAATTAGATCAAAGACTATAATCACACGAATCACCCTCCTACGTAGCTACCATGTGTGCTGGAGGAGGCGAGAGGGGATGGGTCGGTGTGCGGGTCGCTGACATAATCATGCTCTCCCCACACCATCGGGCGTTCCAGCCTGAAATTTGAACAGGTGAGTTTATAAGCATCTAACTTGGAAACATACTCACTCTAATTAAAAGGTGAGCATCCACAGGAATAAGTAGTTCCCGATTTTAATGTTGAACGAGGGCCCGATTTTCTGATACATGGAGATATAAGCGATTCTCCTTTATTCTTATTATAAGTATATTTGCCTTCTATTTTACGAAGGGAATATTTATTTTGACTCCTTTTACGGACCTGACCGATTCACCCCAACTTTTTGGGCATGGCCATCCGCCCTCCTGTGACATCACAAAAAACTATAAAAGGAGGAAATCGCGCACAGAAAACTCATCTTCCCTTCAAACTCGACACTAGGGAAGATCGGGCATTAGGCTACTTTCGTGTCGCAAACCAAATTCTGCTAAATCTTTATCTTATTACTTTAATTGGCCATTAGGAAAATTATGAAGACATAAAATAGGCTAGGTTAGGTGTTTTACGGTTCCACACATAAAACAGCAATGCGGAAATAAAGATGCCCCTTGCGGAAGATCTGGCTTTGTCTGACAGCTCGATAGAAGAAAATCAGCAAAGAACAGCGAAGAGTAGAAATTTCTGTGTAATTCATTATTATTTAACGGACAACCGTGTAAACGCAGATTTTCCCGCAACTCGGATTTGACATTGCATTTCAACCGGGACCGTCTTTTTCAAGGTGCATTTTGCTCAGATTGCAAATACTTGTTTTCAGCAACGCAGTACGGAGTGACCCACGCTTCCACGTCCAATAATCGTGTACTCGTAGTTGATCTTCAGCCCGGGAAGCAGGACGAGCCTATTGGCATTACAGCTCCAAGATTTGGAAAATCAACACCTGCACCACCTCTTCACGTCTCATCACAGTATTCCGACGACAGAAATCTGCACCAGCTACCATCACTACCACCGCGACGACCAGCATGATGACATCAACCACCACGACAGACTGGACACGCAGCACCACATCAGTACATCACATCACGCCAACGTCGTCACCTCATGTGCTAGACAGAAGTTTTCCAAATCTATCTGCCACTTCCGCTGACAGCAGTGTGGAAGAAGGTACTGAAAGCATCTCAGCATCTCGACTACACCCACCACGTCCAGCATACGCAGATCGCAGCACCAAAACCCATTGGGATAACTTTGCAGCCGATACCTAAGGCCATTACTTTCTCAGATTCAGCAGGATTATTATTAAGTTATGCCGAAAAGTGAATTATGTTTATTATGTTTATTTTTTAAATACTATTCTTATTATTATTAAAAGTTTAAAAAATTGAAACTCTGTCGCTAGGCTGACCAGGTCATCCTACACATCTATGCTAATTAACGCATAGCTATGTCTCACCAATTAACACTGCAGATCCCTATGCTGCAACCACACCCTACTTTGTGTAAGTATGCAGCATTCCGCAGCGAACATCTCATTATTCCGATCATTCCGCCCTAGCTAATGCTGGGACCGCCTGATAGTTGTCTAATGTTTTAAGAACATTATTATTATTAACTTACTATTTTTCTTATTATTTTTCTTCTTGTTTTAGATAACGAGATGGATACTGGTTGGCGAGAGCCATCCGTGTGGACTCGCAATACCGGGCCACACTATATGCACATCCTCATATATCGACGTGCATACGTAATCTACTGTTTTGAAAACTTGTGATATATATAGATAAATAAATATATCTTTATTTTATATGTCTATTTTATAATAACATAATTCGGGTACATTGGAGCTTGGGCGTTCTCAGCAGAAAATTAATTATCCGTCACACAAGAGAACTATTGTTTTAGCTAAATCAGGGTATTAAAACAAATAAAAAGAGCACGCACCGCATCATGAAACAATAAAAAAGAAAGATAAATACTGGGCCAAAATTCAAAAAAAATATATGCCGCTCTCCCCAAACTCTTTCGCACGCCTATGTGCCTTTTCTGATAATCTACGTCACTATTCCTCTCGGCTACGCACGTGCGTGAGAAATCTATAATTCTCGCCTAGCATGTGCCCGGTACATTCGATCCACGACGGTGGTATCATTTGTCACAGGTGCCAAACTAGGAGGTGGTGGTGTAGCGCGCATCGACCGGTCAGGCACGGACCGTCCCAGCGAGGCTGGGTATGGGATGGGTGGGCCAGGTACGTTCCAAGCACGCCCACCTGAGTTGGGTGATGCGCGTGTATAGAGCCGATTACGAGAAGGTCGTAAAATGACTAAGTCCGTGAGATCGCGTTGCTTCAGAGATTGCTTAACAATGCGCATTAGCATTGGGCAGAAAAAGCATCTCAAACAGTACCGAGTTGGTACACGTAATTCTTTTAGATTGCATCTTTTCGCCATTCTTAGCTGCCTTAACCATGGCCAGAATGAATCAAGGATTCCAAAACTCTTTACCGTTTTTAAATTAGTTAAGAATTGGCTGAGTAATGTCTAAATGAGCTCACTTATTCGATTTTCAAAATATTGAACTCCATAGGCTTAGCGCATGTATGTTCTCGGTACATGGGTTCTATAGCTCATCACGTGACTCGCTTTCTTACCCCACCCCCTGGAGCGCGCTCGCTGATTGGCTGAGGCGTTCTATCTGTGACGTCACAAGGCGTATATAAGGAGTTGAAAAATCAGTTTCGAGAGCACTCAGGTAGTGGTGAGGTGCCTGGTCTGAGAGGACGAGCGCATGTGACTGCATTCCATAACGCAGCTATCAAACGTCTGCTGCGGATCCTTTTGGTTTTCAGACTTGTTTTCTTTGGGCACATGCCACTACATCTGCATCTACAGTTTTTGTAAGCTCCCGGGAAGATATCACCTGGGGGCAAAAACCAAAGTAAAGTCATGTAGCCCAAGCCCCTTCATCCGCAACGGGACCATTTGAGTGGATGGGCCTTTTGGCCTGATGTAGCTCGTCTTTCAGTATGTGGGGCGAGTGACGTACTCGGTGGTGACTCGCCAGATCTGCCGTACCACGCATCCAGTGGTTGAAAATTAATCTGCACGTCATGTGTTAGCCTTTTGACATTTGGACTTGAGTTATGGGAACATTGCTCGATGCATCGTGTGAGTTATTCGATGCATCTCGTCTAGTGGAACGCCAGAATGCATCCGCATTAACTAATAATCTTCTGTAGCCAGTCAAGAACTGTAGCGCATCTTCCACTTCTGCACAAGTACGGAGCCCTTTTAGACCATTCAGATAAATCAATAACCTTTTATATGAACGGACTATCTACTAGCCATCCTCCTCCACAAAGGACCGCCTTCACGTTTCCTGGGAATAAGCCGTATCAATGGTATGACTGCAGTAATTTCCTAGCAGCTGACTTCCGCATCGTGCCATCTCGCGTTCCAAACTATGTTGCGCTTTCAATTATCGTGAAAATGAGACTTCTTCCATACCGATGACTAATAAGTACTCTGTCTTATTATATTAGTATTGTATTACTTTTATGTAACAGGCACTAATGATTAATATGTACCTTCCGGTCATCTGAGACTGCATTTTTATAGTTTCTTATTATTATGTATATATTATCCTCATTTTCCGTGCCTATAAGCACTGCAAGGTCGAATGACCTTCTATTTTTTTGTTTCTATGTTTTGTTTATTATAAAACCTCTTGGACCGCAGTGCCACTAGGCTACACAATACAGCAACAACACCCGCATCACCCTGTTTCCCGCACAGCATCAATTTTTCACTGAGGTCGCTGTACATGTTATCATTACGCGAACAGGACATGCGGTCAACTAAACCTGGACTGTTCTAGCTTGATAGGATAGGTTTATAGCAGTAGGGACGATTACTCGATAGGTGACATTTTGTGATGGTCTCTTTTCCGGAGTAGCGGATATGTAACACCGCGCTCAGGGTAGATTAAATAAATTGGCCATTTTCCTTAAGGGCCCCGTAATGAGTGATCGTCTCTGTCTGCGTTCCACCATCTTATGGGCTCATTAATTGTCTGGACCTCCTTCCATCACGTTATTTAGGGTTAGATCTGGAACTATTGGGGTTCCAATGTGGCTAGAAATAAAGTGGAAATCACTACATACATCCCCCGCATATCCTCGGATACTGATTAGTTAGAAAAACCCCGCCAAAGTAGGAAGCACTGCGAAAATAAATATATAATTAATTACTGGCCTGCAGTGCATCTCTGGACGAGGTTACATAACCCTAACGACAGGTAAATGTTGGTTCCTCTGGATGCGGATCAGTATGGATCCGTACCAAATACGCCGGTGACGAAAAGGATGCAGCTCTCCATCTAAGTCTACCAGCGACTGGGCATGGTCTTAAAACCCACCACAGCCACCATGGGAGGTCACTATAGTTGGACAGCTGCTTCTTTGTCCCCACCTTAAAATCTTGGATGTGCTTCTCTAAGCGCTTATGTACCGTATTTGTCCTTCTGATGTTATATGTGGTCATGACTAGACGGTGACAGGATCGTTATATGATTCTGGAACTCTCATCTCATGATAAGTATGCACACGTCTACTGAGGGAGACGTTCTGTGGGGTAACCTCACGATTGCCGAACATTCTCGCCCGTCAGACTTATGTATCGTAAAAGATAGATAGCTTACATTGCCAATTGTGGATAAAATGAGATTTGGAGCCAATAACTAAAGGATAGGGTAGGAGTTAGCAGAATGTCCTCATAAATAAAGCAGGCAACTACTAACACAGACTCTTGGAAATCGCATAGGATGGCGGTGTTGAATTCTGCGGAAATCATCCACCCCACCCTCGTGTAAAACAACCATATAGCTTCACTACGTTGACTTGCTTACATAATTTGGTTCTAATAAGAGAGTGTCCCTTTTTGCCATCTCTCTTCCTCCGCTTCAGCATTGTAGGCATTTCCTGTGACGGAGGCCCGCACGAGGCACTTTCCGTAGGGGTTAATATGGTTTATATTAAACAAGCTAAGTAGTCGCGCTAGGACCCGCCATTGCGGGGATACCTCACGGATCTCATATAATTATTGTATGTATCTTTAAGTTTATTTCCAGGCCGTAAAAGGAGCTGTTGAACCGTCACACCGGTGATACAACCAGCGTGGACGAGACGCGGTGGTTAAACTTTGGCGGCAATGATCGCAGGGCCCCACTGCAACGTGAACGTTCCACCGCCTCTCGAAGTTGGTTTCTGTACGACCCGACAACGGGCAACTCCGGCTCCGCAACCCCTAGATCCGCTGCTAACCAGTTCTCCCGCCCCGCTGCGCCGCGCACCTGTGGTGCCGCGGAACGTGCGTTCGGCGGAACAGCACGCACACCGAGAGGCTACACACGGTTACGCTGCCATTATTTTTAACAGTCTGAGTCCTTTTGTGCGATTAACGGTCGTCGTCGTATTGATTGGGTTGTCGCCATCTCTGACACTATCATTGCGCACTTGTCATCCTAATTTTCGTTGTGGTAGGTGTTGTTGTTACATCGTTTAGTGTGATAGCATTAGAGACAGAATGATACGCTACATGTTATTTAACGTTGAATTCGCTGATATACAGTTAGTTAATGGCAACTAGGTCTGATCATTTTGAAGACAAAAAGAACAAAGGTTTTCAGGACAAAAGAACATTAGTCGAATGTAGATGCAAATAAAACCGACAACAACCAGTGCACAAAATATAAATGTTTTGTGTCCTCTTTTTGAAAATATTGTGCGGGAAAGCAACATATAGAAAGGAAAGGAAAATGCCAGACTTGACAATGTGATATTATTTGTTCTAAATACCAAAGGTCCGAATTCTTAATCGTGTGTAACTTTCATAATCAAAAGATGATCCCGCGTTTATATTTAGTCTCCAATTCACAAAACGTGTTTGGTGTACATGCGTCTAACAGGCCAACGAATGTGTCTAAGTAACAAAAGAATTATTAAACGTCAGTTGGGGATTGTTTATCTAAAATAGTCACCGTTTCCTAGCAGACAGTCTTCTGTTATTGTCTAACCTATAGCAATCAGAGACAAAGAGACAGACAGACAAACAGCCAGACAGACACGCATGTACGTACGTACGCACACGCGAAAGAATACACGCACCCATATGAACACACACACGCACGCACACACGCACATTCACTCACACACATACACACGCACACACGCGCACGCACACGCGCGCGCGTGACTAGTAGTAGTAGTAGTAGTAGTAGTAGTAGTAGTAGTAGTAGTAGTAGTAGTAGTGGTGGTGGTGGTGGTGGTGGTGGTGGTAGTAGCAGCAGCAGCAGAAGCAGCTGTAGCAGTAGAAGCAGCAGCAACAGCAACAGCAACAGCAACAGCAACAGAAGCAGCAGCAGTAGCAGCAACAGCAAACGCAAAAGCGAAAGCAGCGGCATCAGCAGCAGAAGCAGCCACAGCAAGCTGCTGTTGTTGTTGTTGATGGTGGTGATCGTGGTTGTCGTGGGGTGGTGCTATTGTTGTTGTTGTTGTTGTTGTTGTTGCTGTTGTTATTATTGTTGTTGATGTTGTTGTTGTTGTTGTTGTTGGTGGTGGTGGTGGTCGTGGTCGTGGGGCGGTGCTGGTTGTGGAGGTTGTGGTGGTGGTGGTGGTGGTGGTGGTGGTGGTGGTGCTGCTGCTGCTACTGCTGTTGTTGTTGTTGTTGTTGGTGGTGGTGGTGGTGGTGGTGGTGGTGGTGGTGGTGGAGGTGGTGGTGGTGGTGGTGGTGCTGCTGCTGCTGCCGCTGCTGCTGCTGCTGATGCGAATGAACATATTACCAATTATGGCAAATCAATGTGATGGATACCGATGTTTCCTCTTTCAACATGACAAATTTGTCAAATATGAGAATAAGAACATCGATATGAAATGGATGTCTCAGAGCTTCGGACCTGGTAGAAATGCGTTTGCTTGCGGCTTGTTCGACCAGCACAAACATTATATTTCACTCGCTACGCTCGGAGAAATATAAATGGTATTGAATATCACGGTATTGTCCTGGTCGTACAAACAGATAACCCCGAAAAAACACTTTTCCGGCATTTCTAATTAAACCAGACATCCAATACATTTACTCGGGTTAACATGACAAGTAGGTTCGCGTCAAGGTCAGTGTGTCTTACTTTGCTTTCTAACCTTGATTATATATTGTTATTGTCAACTAAATCTGAATTTGCAATCAAATTTGACTGAATTCAGCTTTTAAAATGGATCCGACTACTCTTAGTTCAAATCATAGTGCGCGATTTTGTCCACTAGTGTGCGCATCTAGTCAGCTGGGAAATATGAGAAAAGGTAATACTATTTCGCAAGTATAACCATTTCAATCTGGGCTACGATTCTGAAGCATTATATGCAACCTTTATTATATGGGCGGAGATCACGCAATTTTGAAAAATATCTTCGCAGAAATATATTGCAAAATATTGGCCCCTATGATGCGTAAAGCCTTTTTATCATGGCTGCGGTTATGGAGGTTTTGATATAGCTTATCACATGGCGCCTTGGGAACCATATACAACTGTTCTGTATGAAGAGGATCAACTGCATTGGCTCTTTGATAAATGTAAATATTTTGTAAATAATTTAATGAAAGTAAATCAAAATATTTTCGCCGCATTCAACATTTCTCTGATAGTATTTTCCTAAAATTGAAAACCTTTCCAGTTTTAGCTATTCCTCGCCAATCCCTTGCTAAGCTCCATCCACGCTTCGCCCGTATTGTGATCTATCGATCCCTGAACTCCTTGACTGTCAATTTCCAGAAAACTATACAGGTACGTTGTTGAATTTTTTTAAACTACTTTTACTGAGTGCTGTTGCTGTTTAAGTAGTTTCAAAATATTCAACAGAATGCTTACTAAACAGTAAACGTGTCGGAATATTAAGCATATAAGACGGAATAAATCGAGTCATTTATGACGTCATGATTATGACGTCATCCTGCATGTCACGTAGTTAATTATGAATTTATATGACGTCATATGATGATTGATAAACTGGAAAGGTGAATTCGTGTTTCATTGGAAGTCTGTATTATCCAATTTTACCATAGTCAAAGAGTACAATTTGTAAATACTTCTGTTCAACGTGAATCCCATGTTATAATCACGCAATCTTCACTGACCTACTGATGGACGGATCAATGGATGAATCCAGTTTATCAATCAATCAATCATATGACGTCATAATCAACGACGTCACATGCAGGCTGGCGTCAAACGCAATTACAGCATGACTGACATAATTAAGTCCGTTATAAATACTTAATAGTCCGTCAAGTTGTACGAATTATATGTCTTTACTATATAATAAACATTCTGGTTGAATAATTTATCAACCAGTCAAATTAGTTTCAAAAATATTCAGTAGCCTACTTCTATAGCTTTCTGAAAATTGAGATTCGGGGAGTACAGGGATCGATCAATCCGAGCAAAGTGTGGGTGGAGCTTAGATAGGATGGGTGGGGCATTGATGAATTCCATGAATCCCAAATTCAAGATAACTATGCATGTAAGCTGCTGACCTTTCTGAAATTAATCTGACTCATTTCTGTAACTTCAGATGGGAACAACAGCTCCGAGTCAAACACGTTTCAGAATATCCGATTTAGATTTAGAAATTTATCCCATTCACTTCATTATAACCCCCACATAATACCAATTTAGTGGTCGTATACAAAGCAAATGTGATCTTACATTGTCCTTGTTTGTGCAGAATGCTGCCACTTGAATCACTCCAATGTGACATACATTTCAATTCCCATGAGCCTATTATGAGCATACAATGGACCTTTTCACTTTATCTATTCATCATATGAAGTCTATGTGACGTTGAGGATGACGTCATAGTCAATGACGTCATGAAGGACGTAATCAAGTTCGTCACAATTCATAATTGATCACGGACTAAACCGCTGCTCTACGAATATTCAACAGTTCACCTGTATGGTTTTCTGAAAATTGATAGGCAGGTAGTTCAGGGATCGATCGATCACAACAGGCACACAGTGTGGGTGGAGCCTAGCTAGAGATGGGCGGGGCATAGCTAAAACTGGATTCCTCTATTATGACGAGATAATGCCTTTGTTTTATTGCTTAGCTAAGCATTGCCAATGTACGTGATTCCATTGGTGTGATACTGATGGATAGCCAGAAAGCTATTCGACACCAAAGCCATATATGTCGTGGGTAGCATACGGCATCATTTCTCAATAGAACATAATATGTGTGCCGTATGGATTCCCTTAATAAGATAGTGGCAGAAACAGGCTGATCGAAGGCACAAGCCATTTTATGTAAACCATCAAGTTGCATCAGCCAGTTGTATCAGTTGAATAAACTCCACTTCGTCCCTGGCTTTATTCTCGTCTCTGTGATCTAATCTGATTTTATGTCTTGACTCGCATAGAAATATAGCGAAACTTGCCCGGTTAATCGTATGTGATATATATCGCATGCGATTAACCGGGTAAGTGCGGTCATATTTCTTATGTGATATAATCCACGTGTCGTTAAAGGAAAACTCACCTTATCTTATGCTAGCCATTCAGATGATAGAACTTGCCAGCCATAATACATCCCTCACACTATAGCTTTCTATCGCACCGGCAACGGACGTTATTCAGGCTTTAGTAGCAACATGTTGATACATTTCTGTCATGATTTACTTTTCAACCAATTACATGAAACCTAGCGTGTATACCTCGGTATATACGCTCAGTCATGGAGATGCCATCAAATACTTTGACAACGCTATATAAAAGCAATCATACAGATAACTGTTGAATATTTTGAAACTATTATGAATAGGCAACAACTTCCAGTCCGATTAGTTTCAAAATATTCGACAAGATGATTATTACAAAATAGAGAAGGTAACGCATTGGCACTTACATGACATCACACATTATAGCTCGATGAGACAAAATGGTGGCGGTAACTGTTCAACATTTATAGATTACATATTACATAGCAGGTACTTGTGATATAAATAAGGGAATGTGGCAGAATATGAATGATATGGAATCTATAAACCATATTATATCAGAACAACTGAGATGAGATTAGTATCTCTTTACTCAGCTAAGGTGTGTTTGTGTAGGCAGTACTTCCCACATGCTTATGCGAAAGCTACATGTTATTAATACATATTCGCCATGCTGGAGAAAAGTAGGCAAATTAATAGACGGCAACTCGTACTGTCTACTTTGTCACTGAATAATGTTGCTATTTTGGATGGTGACACTTTAGCTACGCTAAGCTGATGCTGAATATCTTCAACAATCATTACAGACTTACCTTTAGAGTTGGAATATTTACAGGACTTATGTTATGTATGATATATCAGAAACGGTTGAACGAGATGGAATCTCAGCGTGCGTTCGTGTGTTCGTGCGTGCGTGCGTGCTTACGTACGTTGTCGCATTTTAGGAGATACCTCAACATAGGACCTATATCTTCTCGCAACTAGTCTATCAAGAAAAATTGAAACATCCATCTCCATGTCAATTTCTTTTATGCGTGTTTCAATCGATATTAGCTTTCAGTCCAAGACTCCCTATTTCAACGCAAAGGATATTTCAAAGTTTATCCATCCATCATATGACGTCATAATCAACTAAGTGACGTGTATGCTGACGTCATGACCATGACATCTTGAATGATTCGAAATAGTCCGGCTTTAATGCGTAAATAGTCCGACACATTGTACGAATTGTATGTCTTTGCCACAGGCAGAAACAGCACCCAGTCGAATTAGTTTCAAAATATTCAACATATTACATGCATAGTTTTCTGGAAATTGACAGTCAGCGAGTTCAGAGATCGATCGATCCCAGCACGAGTGTGGTGTGGGTGGAGCTTAGATAGAAATGGGCGGGGCATAGCTAAAACTGGAAAGGGCCATTATAGAGGTAAGCTGTTAAATGTTTCCTGATATTTGTAGCTGTCTATGTTGCAAAATATTCAGCAGAATGATTAATACATTGTAAATTCATCAAAGACTGACCTACATTAATTTTTTGGGACGTCCAAGAATATGTGACGTATTTGATTTTGACGTCAGATACATGAGTGCGAGATTTGATCCCTCCATTTCACATAGCCCCTCATTTGAGACAAGCGAAACATAATTCACACATTATTAGGAAAGTGTACTTGAGAACAACCTTCTTTCTGCCTCGCTTTTCAGCAACATTTCAAGCATTAAATTATGGATTATATTTAGTGTATCTACTGTTGAAATCTTGCGAATGATTTTGAAAAATGTTGCACGAAAATCTTGTTTCTGGATTAAGCACCCTTATGTTCAGCCCAAAAATTACTTGCAAAATGTAAAACAATGAATATGATGATGTTGATACATACATTAACCATTTACACCTCAAATTTCTTCGGTAAAATTTTTTTCTCATAGAAAATGTCCGTTTGCAGACTAAGAGAAGATTATTTTTGCAGATTTATCGCTGGAATAACTGGCTCGGCTATCGAGCCAGTCATTCCAGTGGTAAATCTAAAAAATAGTCTTTTCTTGGTCTGCAAATGGATATTTCCCAAGACAGAAGCCGTTCATGGCTGATATGAGTGTTAAAGGATTAACAGCACCAGTGTTACTTCTGTTATTTGTGATGTATGGCGAATCCATACAATTACAAATCAGACCACCTCACATAAGCTTCATCAAAGTCCACAAAGCCACCAATCAACCCACTAACGCTTACATAACATTTCTCTGTAGAATGACAGTTCCCTCAAACCATACTTCCCACACACAATACAGAGCATGCGCCCCGGGAAATCGTTTTAGCCGCTGACTTCACCTAATAATTGGAGTACATTACCTTGATAATACAGGTTACTGAACCAATACTCATCCACTGATAACACATGTTACTGAAACAATGCTCATCCAGTACCGGCCCAGCAACCAGCACTATCATGGTAATCTGCGTTGACTCTTCTACATAACTAGTCCATCTATCCGGAGCGACATCTAATGAGCAGATGCTGAATATCTTCAAATTGATCGATATTTTCATTCTTCTGAAAGAAAGGCAGTCATATATTGATTTGAGGTATCGCATGTACTGGATGATACATCAGAAACGGTTGAATGAGCGGGAATCGTATGAAACGTGAGATGTTATCCGAACACCCATTACATACGTATCATTAGAGCTGGCATAATCACATCACTTATCTTATTTCGTTGCATTACCTGCATTAACTTACAATCTGATAAACCTGGGATCACTGTACCATTAGCCAGGGTTTGAGATTTAAAAAACACGGTACACGGCAGGTTCTTTTTGAAATGAAATATATGTTGCGTCCGAAGATCCAGAGTCATAGTTGCCTGGATGGTCACCTTGTTGTCACAAATTACATTGGTAATAGCGTGAATTGGAAGATCAAAGCATCTGTCATGCCCTTTAACAATCCATTCTAAATCCCATACTCTGTAGTCAGTCTAGCACTTATTCAGGAACGGAAAAAAAAAAAATTGGCACAGCATGGAGGTCTTTAACAGATTACACCATCAGATAAACAACTTAATGGAAAGCGAATCAAGCTACTTTATGTTGACCATAAAATAGACTGAGACAGTCGTAACAGTTGAATTATCCACAAGTACGTCCTTGGCGTTTATGCCTGCTTCGGTGATTAATCTGGTATTCTTGAGGGTATAGCTAGCGCATGGTTATATCCAAAAGCGACCCGGCAAAATCTTATCATTCCATAAGCCAGGCGGTCGACAGATTACTAGAAGCACGATCAATCCGAGCAAAGATGTTCTTTGACAAATTACTTGCAGAGATGACATTTTCTTTGGTCCAGTACTGTTTACTTATAACACACTTGACAAACGGTCAAGATAGCTAGGAACGGCACTGGTGAGGGTAGTGAGAATATTATTAATGGATCCGATATGTCAGGCAAATGTATGACGTCGTAATCCTAATAGCCCGTCAGTTGTACGAATTATTTGCCGTTACTATTTAATGAATATTCTGTTGAATATTTTGAAACTAACGTGATTTGGCACTATTGCTGCCATAGGCATCAACAGCCCCCCAGTCAAAATTAGTTCCAAAATATTCAACAGGTTAGCTGTATCGTTACCATGAGATTGGGATTCTGGGAATTCTGGATTCGAAGCATATAAATCGAGCCCAACACACACAAAGCGTGGGCGGACCTTAGCTAGAGAAGGGCGGGCATATTTAAAAGTGGATTCATCAGTTGGATAACGATTGCGGAACTTTCATCATGATCAGGTTTCATTGATATCTTTGGTATTCTCCAGGTCCTATAAATGACAACTAAAATTATTAATTAAGATGAAATACATTATTACGACAAGTGTTGATTATGCTGAAATTAATTTAACTGGGTGCTGTATGCTGTTTCTTAAATGGTAAAGCCATACAAGTTGGGTTAAGTGTCTATGACTGACTTATATACGTCATTCATGATGTTATTGCTTTGACATCAACCTACATGTGACTCTATCCATTATGACTAACAAATTGGATACTTCTTTTTGTTGTTGTAAGAACATGTCGGGGTATTTAAACGGATGCCACTTTTGAAAATGGTTATATAATATATCCTAACTGACAACCAGCCTGTAAGGATAGTATCTATTTGGCGACCAGCCTGTAGGGATACTATCTATCTGACGACCAGCCTGTAAGTGTAGTATCTATCGGACGACCAGCATGTACGGATTGTATCTATCAGACGAACAGCCTGTAAGGATGGTATCTATTTGACGACCAGCCTGTAAGGATAGTATCTATCTGACGCCCAGTCTGTAAGGAAAGTATCTATCTGATGACCTGCATGTAAGGATAGTATCTATCAGACGACCATCCTGTAAGGATAGTATCTATCTGACGACCGACCTGTAAGTATAGTATCATTCTGACGACCAGCCTGTAAGGATAGTAGCTATCTGACGACCATCCTGTAGTATCTATCTGACGACCAACATGTACGAATACCATTTATCTTACGACCAGCCTGTAAGTATAGTGTCTATCTGACGACCAGCCTGTAAGGATAGTAGCTATCTGACGACAATTCTGTAGTATCTATCTGACGACCAACCTGTACGAATACTATTTATCTGATGACCAGCCTGTAAGTGTAGTATCTATCTGACGACCAACTTGTAAGGATAGGATCTATCTGACGACTAGTCTGTAAGGATAGTATCTATCAGACGATCATCCTGTAAAGTCTGTATCTGACGACCAGGCTGTAGGAATAGTATCTATCTGACGACCAGCCTGTAAGGTATAGTATTTATCTGATGACCAGCCTGTAAGGATAGTATCTATCTAATGACCAGCCTATAATGATAGTATTTATATGGCGACATGCCTGTAAGGGTAGTATCTATCTGGGGACCAGTCTGTAAGGAGAGTATCTATCTGACGACCAGTCTGTAAGGATAGTATCTATCTGACGACCAATCTGTAAGGATAGTATCTATCTGGCGACCAGAATGTAAGGCTGGTGTCTATCTTACGGCCAGTCTGTAAGGAGAGTATCTATCTGAAGATCAGCCTGTAAGGATGTAATCTATCTGACGACCAGTCTGTAAGGATAGTATCTATTGTATTAACCGGGACGCCAGATGGGTAATGCTACGCACGCGTTACTTTAGAACATAATTATATCGTTTTCTAAACCGCAGAGAGGACCATTGCTTTCTAGCGGCCAGTTTGTATAGAAAACATGATTTTGTTTGGAATACTTGTATCATTATGTACAGTTTTCATTCATTGCACACTTTGTGTTAATGTTTTACACATGCCTCAAACGGTTTACTATTATCACTAGGTTCTCAATAGCCAGACTCAGTTTAGTCAGGTTTGTGTCTCTGTCAACCGTACCAGTTATGTGTAATGAAACCATCATATGTTAAGATTTATTTCGTTTCGTTACATCTAGGCATATAATCTAAGACTCTAAAGGTATGCAATTTCAAGAATTTAATTTTCAAACATTCTGCTGGGAAAATGCACTTTTAAAAGGCCATCTTCTGCTAATAGTGCAAATACGTATGGCTTCTACGACATAACATGAATATGATTCCGCTGGAGTCGTCTCACAGTCAGTCTCATGCTAATCATTCCACCAATCCTCTTACAAGACTGCTTCTTGTCTAATGAAATACTGTAGATATCGGTCACACCTGCCAATTTAAGCCAACTAGACCTAACCCTGTGCATAAAATAGCCAATTACGACCAGACAACTAGCAACAATCGAAATTGGAATATATATGAGTATGTTAGTAACAATCGACTATTTGTAAGTTGAACGCGACATTTCCTGACTATCCTTCAAGCACGCGGCCAGTTGTAGCGATGTCTATATAACTTTCCTGGCGCTATGTAGTTTGTCTGTCCTAAATGAAAGCCACTAATGTTTGTTTTAGGGATCAGATGTGACTGAGCACACCAGATTATACTAACTGAATTAGCCTATATGGCTGGATAGTGGGGCAAGGAATGCTTCTGTCAATCAATGTATCAGGTTTTATTGGAGATGACAGCTGAAAAGCAGGTGCGTTGATTATTGATGAATCAAGTTTTAGCTATGTTTAGCCCATTTCCACCTAAGCTCCGCCCATGGTTTCCCAGTTTTGTGATCAATCGAGCATTGACTTCCCAGCATCCCAATATCATGATAACTATACAGGTAAGGTGTTGAATATTTTGAAACTAATTTGACTGGGCGCTGTTGTTGCCTATGGCACCAACAGCACCCAGTCAAATTAGTTTCAGTATATACAAAATAATACTTATCAAATTGCAATGACATATAATTCGTATACTTGGCGGACTATTAAGCGTTCATGACGCGCTTAGATACGCCATCAATTACCTTTTTTGATCGTGACGTCAGCTTAAATGTGACGCAATTGATCATGTCGTAATCTTCCTGAGTAACAGATTGGATTCATCCATTGGATTCATCCATTGGATTCAGTATCTTGATGTCAGCGATTCCACGGGACTGCTTGGCATTTCGTTCACAGCGATGACACTGTATAGAGGATGTGTGTTGTCATTGTGTGATTAGGCATGGTGAAGTATCGCATAGAAAATTACCAAACTTCGTGAGAAAACGAAAATCAGTGCAATATTTAAAAAGGACCTTGACCGACTAGCAGGGACTTACAGAATAGCGTTTGACAGACTAGCAGGGACTTACACAGGGACTTACAGAACAACCTTTGACTTACTAGCAGGGACTTACACAGGGACTTACAGAACAGCCTTTGACTTACTAGCAGGGACTTACACAGGGACTTACAGAACAGCCTTTGACCGACTAGCAGGGATTTATAGAACTGCCTTTGACAGACTAGCAGGGACTTACAGTTGACCGACTAGCAGGGACTTACAGAACAGCCAATCTTACGTCCATCGTGCGCACTATAATGATAACGTAAGACAGACACCACATCATCGAGTTCATAAAGTATAGCAACCATCTGCAAAATTATATAATATTGCTTCAGATCAGGAGTGTCGAAGTCACTCCAATTGCTAGTAGTAATAGACCAGTGTGCGGAAAATGACGACTGTCATGTCTTAAAACGGAATATCTCCAAATATTGCCTATATCCGTTGAGAAAACAATGAATAAATCTAATTCTCGTACATCACTTTACATTTCTTAGTAAATTCTGCCGTTCGGCTGAATACCGTCCCTTACAAGGAGATGGCCAGATGCATAGTGTGAACATTAGCTATGATTTTAACATACGATTATATAGAAATTGCTCCTTTCTCTATTGCTGTTACTGGTCTACTATGACATTGACGTTGAGTTGACGAACATAAAAATGAAGAGAACGTTTACAATAATGTTCGTAACTGTAATGAATTACAATCAGATAAGTTAAGAAAAATGTTCACATAAATAATCTTGCTCGTACACGCTTTTCAGTTTTCACACTCGCACTTAGAAACAGCCGTGTTTACGCTAGAGTTATACATGGTAGTGATCTATCGCCGAGATCAAAGCGGTCAATTACAGAACTGTTACAAGGTCCGTTTTGTTATGAGGCACCAGACACGTCCTCTATCTAAAACCGGGTTAAGAATTTGTCCAACATCACGATCTTATTATGGAAAGCGTGACATCTTTCAAACAGCCGACATCAGCGTATGCGGTGTATTCTACTGACAGCTATCACAGCATGAATTTATCAGTTTCGAATTGCAATTATCGGTCAGATTATATCCGGTCAAGTGTTGACAGGTCCTTCGTCCAGCACGTTTTCGCTGATTGAGATCGGAGGAAGCTCTTTGTCGGGTACTTCTGACAAACATTTACATTATTCTTTACCCTAGGCATCTTTATTATGTAGATACTTAATCTCATGATGACCAATGGTCACATTGGCCACAAAATTGCCAGGATCCTCTGATCAACATGACCTGTTATCAATCTGTCCCCTCATCAACCTGTCCTGTCACCAGCCTGCCATGTCATCAACCTGTCCTGTCATCAACATGTCCTCTCATCAACCTGTCCTGCCATCAACATGTCCTCTGATCAACATGACCTTTCATCAACATATCCTGTCACCAATCCGCCCTGTCACCAACCTGTCCTGTCATCAACATTTCCCGTCATCAACCTGTCCTCTGATCAACCTGTCCGTCATCAATATGCCCCTTCATTAAGTTGTCCTGTCACCAGCCTGCCCTGTCAACAACCTGTCCTGTGATCAACCGGTCCTCTCATCAACATGTCCTGTCATCAACATGTCCCTGTCTTGTAATCAACATATCCTGTCACAAACCCACCCTACCACCAACATGTCCTGTCATCAACATGCCCTGTTATCAACATGGCCTTTCATCAATATGTCCCCTGTCCTGTCATCAACCTCTCCTCTCATCAACATCTCCACTTTCCTGTCATCGACATGTTCTCTCATCAACAAGCCCTGCCATCAGCTTGTCCTATCATAAACATGTCCCGTCATCAACCTCTTCACTGTCATGTCATCAACATGTTCCCTCATTAGCCTGTCATGTCATCAACATGTTCTGTCATCAACCTGCCACATGCCCTATCATTAACCTGTCCCATGTCCTTCCACTAGCATCTCCTGCTACCAACATGCCCCGTAATCAGCACGTCCTGCCATCAGCATGTTATGCTACCGGCATGGCCTGTCATCAGTATGTCTTGTCATCAGCATGCCCTGTCATCAGCATGTCTTGTCATCAGCATGTTCTGCTACCGACAATGGGGCTGTGTTAAGGGAAGTGTGCTCCTTATATATGGTTAGCAAGAGCATAGCAGGTCGTACCTGGGCACTGGTCCAGGGGCCCCGTCTTCATAGGTCTCACACCATACATTATATCTGCCATCATAATTACACAGGTAAACAGGGAAATGCGTTCTGTATGCACTCTGTGTATTTAACATTATGTATTGCATGGACAGAATGTGGATATAGGTCATAAACTCTATGTTTAGCCTCCACTCTCACAGAGACAGCAACAACAACCAGATATATGGTTAGCACTGTTACGAAAGCCATATGTACTAATAACCTTAATATTATATTTAGAAAGTAGGAAATGTTAATCAATGCTTAAAATTATCTTAGAATATCAACTAAATATAATTAGGACATGAAAAACTCGCAACAACCCTGCAATATAAAATGTAATTATACTTGGGCAAACTTATCTAAAAATCATATACTAATCGAGAATGCATCTATGTTCTGACATCGCATACTCGGAACTGAATTCTTTTAAATCAAACGCGGCCTCGGAGATGTATTGCCACCAATCCGACATGAAAATCCATAGCTTATAAAACACTATTTTATAGAGAAATTATTTTTTGGGAACATGCCTCTCTGACCGTCACTTTTTCAAATAGTGGTATTGGCTAGCCTAGCCGAGAGGGTTATAGCTACATCTCCGACTGAATCGGGGACTCGAAAGAATACTTCAAAGATAAAATATGACAAGGATAATAATTATCTTGAAATTTTACGCGAAAAGATGTTGTTACCAGAGCGGCTACTAGCATGTAGAATGACCACACTCCATGCAAGCATACTGCCTGCAGCTTTACCTGATTGGCCAATCAGGACCTGCCACTAGGACAACTGAGTCTGCGAGTGTATGCCACTAGCATGCTCGCTATGTAATCCGTGAGGGCGAAACCTTGTTTTCAAGCTTCACTTTGTGCCGCCCAATTCTAAACGGCGCATGACCATTTGCAAACGACGCTGAGAGAACACACATATTCTTGCCTGTAGCTAGAAATGTAATTGTATATATGCGACCTATGCACCAGAGATTAGAAACTTAGCTGCTAAAGAGATTTTGCTATGGCCATAAAGGCCTAAATAGCTTTTATCACGACCAAATTATTAACTTATTAATAGGTCATCGTCTTTGTGTTATTTGCAATCGAAATAAGTCGGAGCGCAAAAAATTGATTCTTACATCAATTAGACAATACAAATATAAAACGGATGGAGGCAGGACTCAATCTCCGAGAAATATGTTACTGTGACCTTTGAGACAAACTGCGGGCACCTGCTATGTAACTACATGCAAGTTGCTTTAAAACTAGCCGTAACTCGACACCTTTTATGAAGCCGTACCTAGTATTTTATAAATGAATAACATTACATATTTATAGTTCCAGCACCACACCGAATTCACTTCTTCGGTTACATTTTGTGAACCATGGAAGATGGTACTGTTGATATAGCTCACATATCTAAGCTAAGAGGCACTCACACCCAGCACTGCCAGTTTGTGATAATAGGAGGAAACATGTTGAGAATACAAGCGGCACATAAATGACCTTTCCAGTTTTAGCTATGCCACGCCAATCTTTAGCTAAGCTCAACGAACACATTATTCGTGCTAGGATCGATCGATCTCTGAACTCCCAGAATATCAATTTCCAGAAAACAGTTAAGCTGTCGAATATTCAGCGCCCAGTCAAACTAGTTTCAAAATATTATACAGAATGTTTATTAAATGGTAAAGACATACGATTCGTACAAGGTGTCGGACTATTAAGCATTTAAGACCGACTACATCGAGTCACTAATGCTGTAATTTATTATGACGTCATTCGTATATTTGCACAGTTTTAGATTACAGTGGATTTATACACCAAATTCGAATAATGTATACGAAAAGTTCTTGAAACTGCAAGACAGATAGGAATATTCGATGTTGTTCAGAGAGCCATGACAATTAGGTCAGGATAAAATATTTTGATACATGTCACACCTTCTTCTTCTTTTCGATCGCTGGTATCACACTTGGAGAGCCGTTCTCAAGATGAAATCTGTGGTTTTCTGCAGTTCTTCCACAGGTCCATACAGCTTTTCAAGAAAAGAGGTTGACAAAGGCCAGATCTCTTCTCTCAGCAGCTGATACGTACTGCAACATTGAAGTATGTGCTCTGTGGTCTGTTCTGCTTCTCATTGTTCACCTTTATAGCCTGATGGATCCATAAACTAAGCCTAGTAAAACGTTTTGAAACTATGGTCTGGACAACAGTGTACAATGATCCTCGTGAGACATATCCAACTAACACTTCCTTTAAGCATCCATGCGAACCATCGCTGAGACAAGATACGGTGATGTTAGCACAGCTACTAAACACACTAAAACCACAAAAGCAGACTTCAATCATATCGACTATATAGTGTACCATGCAAAATCAAATCAATTACCCCGAGATCCAAGTGCAGACAGTAATTCTGATAATAAACCAGTGACTAAAAGAATACTGGTCGATTGCTCCACACGAAGTCTCCCTTTCTGAGTTGACATTGAAGTAGCAATTAGCCAATCTCTGTTTGTATTCAAACGCTAGGTCTATATACAACTGGAATATGATAGTAGTTGATGATTCGCCGCATACTAATATCACGAACGCTTAGGAGTGCCACCACCCTGGTGAATATCAATTCAGATACAAACTTGGCTTCATTCATCCGGACCTGGTGGAATCACTATTCCTATTGACTCATTAGCCACACCTACAGTATCACCGACACTTGCTCCATCTGAACATATACGCCTAGAAACAATGTTCACAAGAGCAATCTTGGAACCCACATAATTCATGTGATCAGTACATTGTGATAGTCTTTCTCTGAGGACCCGTATGCCCGTTACAATATATTTGATGTGTAGTGGCATTCATTGACGGCGTATCTTACTATATATGTGTAGACATAATAATGAACAGCTTTGTCATTCATTGTTATGTCAATGAGACCACGTGACATATGTCCATATGACAAAGATATCGTCCCTGCAATCACATTTGGTCATATATGGAAAGAATATGCCCATTAAGAAAACTGTCCAAGGTTTTTCAAAGGTTCAACCCGTTCAGTCAATCATAGTCAGCGCCATGGCAGACAATTACAAACTCCAATGAATGGACCTTTCCGGTTTTAGTTATGCCTCGCCCATCTCTAGCTAAGCTCCACCCACACTTCGCCTTGTTGGAATATATCCATCCCAGAATGGTCTGACTACCAATTTCCTGGAACTTATACAGGTAAGCTGTTGAATATTTTGTAACTCATTTGACTGCGTGCACTTGATGCCTATAGCAACAACAGCGCCCATAGGCAGCAACAGCGCTCAGTCAAATTATTTTTTAAATATTCAACAAAATATTTATTAAATAGTAAAGACATAAATTTCATACAACAACGCATAGTCTGTCTTCAATAGACCTTTCCACTTTATCCAACAATCATATGACGTCATTCGTGACATGTACAATGACATTATAATCAATGACGTCATTATAACGTCATGAATGACGTCAATAAGTACGTCACGAACGCATAACTGAAGACGGATTGTGCGTTGTTGTACGAATTGTATGGCTTTACATTAATAAATATTTTGTTGAATATTTTCAAACTAATTTGACAGGGCGCTGTTGCTATCATAGGCAGAAACAGCACCCAGTAAAATTAGTTTCAAAATATTTAACAACTTATCTCCATAGTTTTCTGGAAATTGATAGTCAGGGGGTTCAGAGGTCGATAGAGCCCAACACGAGTGAGGTGTGGGATGGAGCTTAGCTAGAGGTGGGCGGGGCTTATACAATTGGAAAAGTCTATTATGCGTTCGCGACTTACTAAACTACTTCATTCATGACCTCATAATGACGTCATTGATTATGATGTCATTCTTCACGATTATGACGCCATATGGTGGATGGATACAATGGAAAGGTGAATTCCATTAACCCGAGCCATTAACTTGCGCCCAGTACTGGATGAACCACAAAATCACAAGCGGCGATTATAATATTATGAGACTATAACATGCCATTCATAAAGAACTACATTTCTAATTGATTCCGTAATTTATCTTTTTCTGGACTCCTTCAGGCGCAATGGCGGAATCCAATCTGTCAGTCAAGTATATGACGTCACATGTAGGTTGACGTCATAATTAATATACGCCATGATTGGCGTATCTAAGTCCGCCATAAATGCTTAATAGTCCGTCAAGTTGTACTATTTAGTAAACATTCTGTTCAATATTTCATGGAGTTCAGGGTTCGATCGACCGCAAAACGGGCCTAACGTGGGCGGGGGCTTATGTCCACACAGACATTTGAGAATGTGGACTAGTGTTGTGCACCGCGAGAGGTTTGAGAATGTTCAGTTTTATCTAATGTTAATCTGAAGTTTAAAAAAGCAAAGAATTTCGTGCATTTGCTTGTATTTGCTGGTATTTGTAGATACGCCCGGGAAACTGCAAATAAGATCCAACATGTTGTTATAAGCGTGGATGAATTATAAGATAGCAGACAACATCTAACAGATACAGAATTTTAAAATAACTAACGAGATCTGTACATTTCAAGATAACAAATCATATATTTGGTAATGTGAGATACGTTATTGTTTATGGCAAGTTCAATAGATAAGGATGCTTCTTTGCAGATAAATCGGAGGATTTTCTGTGAAAAGAACAATATTTTCGTAAGGATGAGTCGGTTCTCAGATAACTAAGAATATAGCCTACTCGTAGATATACGCGAATTCGCATAAAATGTGTCTTTAGATTGCAACATTTTTCTGCCACACCTTTTTGAATATGAATTTTAGAAATCACTCAAAATGGTAACTTTAAAGACGCGCCACTTCTCGACGCGTGAGCGTCTTGGATATGGCAATCTTGCCTTAAGGCCATATTCCACGAACGCGTATATTGCCGGCATATGCGTGAAGCGTGTACGTATGATTATATTTTCGATGCAAACTTAATTATATGAGATATTTCAATGAGTCCGTCACGGCATGATGCGTATTGTTGCAAAAAATGCTTTGGGAGCGATTTATTCACGCATACGCGCAGCATACAGAGAAGAAATTTCCACATATGACGTCACATTGGGGGATCTTTTAAGTTTTCAGCTGCTTTTAAAGATTTCTTTTACAAAAACACACGTTATACGCAAACCTTATATGCAATGTATATGTGTACATTGCAATACGCATGCGCGTAACACATACACATGGCGCTTACATGCCACGCATACACAGCACGAAGACAGGTTCGGAAACTAGATAACGGGACAGGTATACCACAGTCCGAGAGCGTGGCCTGAGATCATCCGCATTCATCAGTTTTAATAATACTCACTAAAAGGTTAGTCATCCCAGCCCCTGAACATTTGTTAACGCGTACTTGTCGTCGTCGTCGTCGTCGTCGTCGTCGTCGTCGTCGTCGTCGTCGTCGTCGTCGTCATGGTCGTCGTTATCGTCGTCCCGTTTACATGTACGGTCGGTGATACTGAAATGTCAATAATGAAATATTTAATAGCAGAACTTGAACGTATATAATGTGTTGATACATATTAACATTGTCACAATTTATCTTTGCATTTTTTCTAATGCTGTACTTGAGGCAGTTCAACAGAGGGGTCTATTGCTGGCTATGCCCAGCTCATCTCTACCTACCCTATACCCACTTAATGTGTACTATGTACCCACGTTTGACTCGATCTCAACAAGTTGAAACAGGAATTCTTAGCATCTCAATTCAACGGCACCTGCACAGTTAAACGCTTGAATATTTTGAGACTAATTTGGCTGGAATCAATGGCAGGAACAACTCCCCGTCAAATTATTTACAAAATATTCAACAAAAGGTTTATTAAATTGTAATTTCTCCAAAAACATTTAACACTGTCCGAACTTTGTCACTTGCGTCACGGACATACGCCATAGGATTGAGACGTCAGCTAACAAGTAGTGTATTATGCTTATGACGTCAAATACTTGAGTGACAGATCAGATCACTATAGACACACACAATATAAAAATAACACACATATAAATAAAATAAATAAAAATATGAAAATAAAACTGCGTACGTCGGAAGCAACAAACAAATCCCTCTCACATTTATATATCAGTAAACGCGCTGGTCAAAGGATGGACAAGCACTAGGCCGGAAATAGGTTAACCCGTACTCGCAATTCGAAGCGGGCGGGCTTGATCAGCTACGACAATCAATAGCATAAAGCGCCGATGACGATGGCGGTTGTTTAGAACGATGGCACGTTTACCCTAAATACATCTTAATATATGACAAGTTGTATGTCCAGATCTCGTGCTTAGGAATAATGAAAGCGTTCTGATAGCCCAGAAAACGACCTCATTGACCTCCAAATGCGATCAGTTCTCTGTATTATTGTAATGTAATTAAGCACAGGATTATTGCTGTCTGAAGCGTAGGCACGATGGAACACGACCCTGCAATGTACAAGAAGAATGGAACTAACGTATTGCCAGCAGTGAAACTAGATACTGTATAACATGTCTATAACGGATATGCTAGGGAGCAGTGTCGTAATTACGGAACATGTGCTACGCGTTTACCAGACAGACACGCAGACTGACAGACAGATTAACCGACCGATCGAGAGACTGGCCGACCGACCGACAACAGACAGACCGGCAGACCCACTTGTACTAGTTGTGAGTCACAACTAAAACAGGTTGTCGCTCCAGTAATATAAGGAATTTATCGCGGTTAATGACATTTGGTACCATAAGATGGCGCTTCACCCGTCGTAAAGAACCAACTTTTGGAACCCAAAATAAAGACTACACCATTTATAAGCATGTTGAGCTGTAGAAAGTGAAGGAATGACAATCACCCTGGGTTTCAGCTTTGTTGATACAATAAACACCCCCACCAGACAGGCAGACTTACTAGTCCGGGAGCCAATTTTTAAAAGGGGTCTAGAAGAATGGTTTCGTAGCACACCCAGTACTCAGGAGGTTTGTCTCTATATTATGCTAGACCGATGTCTTGGGTATATTCTGAGCCGTGTTGTACACGAAAATTGTGGTATCACTAACCCGTGAGAAGCCCATTTACAATAGGTGTTGAATGTAGCTCTCAAACAATTTTCACAATGGTATATTTCTCACAAACTTAAGCGCTTGTTATATCAATACAATCTTAACCAAAATGGAAAGGAGTGATCGTATATTTTGCAGATTTATACATAATCAACCTCGTTTAAGACACCCGTATGTTGCTTTGTACATATTGGGGCACTTAGGTCTTCTTGTGACTAGCAATACCTTAGCTACAACAGTGCCCATGTTTTCTACATCTTTCATAATTAAACTTTTAACTGACATGCAGTGCGTGTCTACACAAGCTGGCAGGACATATTTATCACGTGAGCAAATGAGAGAATGTTACTCATCCGTGTCAGAGTCATCTTCGACAATTGTATGCTGAACATTGTCACACATTTCACCTCCCATACAAAGGCATGCTTCAGTGCAGAGCAGATTGTTAGCCTTGCATTTACAGAGATCTGTTCTTTTGCAGGCAGACTTTTGACATCTACATGATGTGAGTTCAATTAATCCAAATGGAGCAGGATCCTTTGATATTAGAACAGGCTTGAGTAGACCATCCACTATACTCCAGCCCTGTCCATTTGGAGATGGAAGATTCTGAACAGCTTGCAATGAACGTCTCCAAACAAGAGCTTGAAAATTGGCCCTTTCGGTGTGATGCTTTAGACTATTCGATGTAGGTGGAAGATTTTCATTTCTTTGTCTCTTTTGACAAAAGAGCCAATAACGGGTTTCATCAGCTGTCTTTTCCACATCCCTGTTGGTATACAACTCACAGACAAATTTCTCACATAGAATTGCAGTATTCGGTGATAAGTCAACATGTTTGCCGAGTTGGGCTAAGCTAAGCTGATGACATTCAGATGACTTTAAGAGATTGAATGCTTTTCTCTTAGCGACTCCAAATAATGCACTAGTGCTATCACAACCTGTAAGAGAATGAAACCCAGGCAAAGACAGACAGATAGCTGGGCCCAGTACTTGAGCAACTGTATGTATTGGTATGTATCGCAATTTGTCCTTTGTGCCCGTACGGAACCATAGTTCAGAACAGTGAAGCGAACGATACGTATATATACTAAGTACTGCCACGTCTGTATCAGGAGACTGTATAACAACACGCATGTGGTCTTTTGAAGCGTGTAGCGCGTGCAACATCATACGCGTATCTGCTTCCTCGTGATCTGATCGAAGTTCTTCCAAATACGACGAATTGTTCGCTGAAATGACAACAACATCCATTCCATCGTTAAAGCCACAAGCAGGATTGACGCAATTGTCGGCAGATAGCATATTTGGACCAGTATCACGCCACCGCTTGCTGAGAAATGCATCCAGGTTACTTTTGTTGCTTGGATTGCTGATGTACTTGGCCCATTGCTTTGGAACAGGAGTATTTTCTCCAGCAATCTTTACTTCCAATGCTGTTGATGACCCACGTTTTAGCTGCTCTTCCGCTTTGAGAGATTCCAGTCTATCATATCTGTCAAAAACTATATCTACTCTGTTGCAGTCTTCTTGATTCAGTGGAACTGTAAAGATGTGCCAGTATTTATCAGCCAATTCTCCAAATGTAACGTACCTCCAGTTTTAACCATTTGCACAATTGCCATGCCATCTACTACATAAGCTGTTGCGCCTGTCTTGTCAACAGGTGGAAGCCGTCCATCAACATTTACTTCCTTTTTTAGTTCACTTAACAAAACACTTTTCACATTCTTTCTTAGAGTCCCATCCGTATGTGACAATGATAGTGGAACAGCAGACAGTTCATACGTCATCACTAGTTTTAAATCAACATCTCTGGACCTTGCGGCAATAATTAATCGACCAAATAGTTCGCGGTCAGATCAATTGTTTTGAGTTTTTTCTTCTGTGCTAGGCTGGCAAGTGTTTTAAGTTTTAAGTGTGGCAACGTGTCCCAAAAGCTTCTCGTGTTAGTGTCCAGCCGCTCCTGAACAAAATTTTCCATAATCTCCTTACCAATGTCACAGGCGGAAACAAGTCTCTTGGCGATTTCACTAGGCAATACCACGCCAGTTGCAATGTTTACAAGCGGAAGACACTCGCTGTCGTCGTTTTCCGCAATATTAAAGGGATTGGTCATTATATCTGATGAGAACATCGAAAGTATCTTCTGCACATCGGTTTCATCCCTGTTCATTCGATTAGTCCCCATTTCCTTATGTACTCCAAACATGTGACTATCTTGTAACCCACACATTTGCTTTGTAACCGTTGTTATGGCTGCCCTCTCGTGGCTAGTTAAAAACCACCTCTCCAGAGCTCCTGGCTTTTGTGTTATTCCAATAATACCACCTCGCTTTTTGGAATCCAAATTAATCGATTGCTCTAAGGCCATATCTGTCCACACTTGATTGAATGGATGGTCTGAGCGACTTACAGCTCTTATGAATCCAAGCAGCAGCTCTACCATATGAATATATGAGTTCCAAAATGCGAACAGGTGTGATTTCGAGCTTGACTCAACTTTACAGGATTTGAACAGCTGTTGCAATTTATTCACGTACATACACACCTCTTTGAAATTTTCTTGCAGTGCGTCTAAGTCGTCAATGCTGCTTCGGCACATCTTAATTTTCTCATCCAGACTCTCCAATTCTGTTGGAGTAATGTGGTCTTCATGTTGTCCATTTTGTTGAAAAAGACTGCCATTGTAATCGCAGCAGCGCTTCCATAACCAATTTGTGAGCCCTCACTCCTCGATTATATGACTTCCCTTTAAGTAGAGCAGCAGCCGTGCTGCTACCAGATGTGTTGGCCTCTATGAGGAGATCTTCTAAGCCAGAGTCATCAAACATCTTTCCTATAACAGCTAAGTAGTTTAGCGCAATGTGGAATCCCCCCAGTCTGATCACAGTGTCACTAAACTCTTCTTTATATCGCTACTGTATCGCCTTTGCCTTGACATATATGGCCAAGTCGAATGTAATGACCGAGTCATTCTGTCCTAGTGTTGTCATCATCCTTTGAACTTGTTTCATGACCGTATACACCGTATTGAATTCAGTTGGTGATCCGGAAATCATTGGACAGTAACCGATTTGTGTAAAAGGTGCGTTAGCACATGATACAAGTGCATTAAATCCACTCCAACTAGGGACTGTTTGTGTTTCTGTGGTCATCATGGGTACAAGATCTACCGCAAACAATTTTATTGGACACATTCGAACGATGGCCCATGCAAGATCCATGACTAATGCCTGTTCCTGGATTGAGCTATCACATTGGTACCAATCCTTCTTGACAGTGTCTATGAACGCGGTCACAACTGGTCTTCTACCAAACACCCCACAATCGAGAATTCTGTTTTCAGTACCTGGTGCTGTCAAAGCCCTTCTCCTGACTGAGTGTTCAGCATGTATGACACGCTCTGGTCTTGGGCCAAATTGCATTCGTTGGAACATCACCATTGTCGTTGAGTGAGTTGTCTGTTTACCGTCTAAGGTTTCTTCAAGTATATCATTGTTATCAGCTGCTACTTGAACGAACGAGTTTGGAACAATGTTTGTTGGTATTACAACTCCATACCGTGTTGATTAAGCTAATACTTCAAGCGCCATACTAGTGTCAACTACCTCAATATCATCATAGGAAACGCTATGACCCATACGATTTAGAATGGTGACAACTTGTTTGGAACCTGTAAGATGCCTCATTGTCATAGCGAGGCTTATGTGTTTTGGCATTTTCTTTCTCCCGTGTGATACACAATGCGCTGTGTCTTGGCATATCATCATTACATGCCTCTCATCACCTTCATTAGCACATTCTGATCTAACATTACCAAACTGCTCTGGTGCTAAATCTGCATTCGTGGTAACCCACCGCAGCAGCCAGTAGAGGCTTTGGGGAATACTTTCCTTTGCTTTGTCAACAGTGGTACAGCTGGATATACAGATTCTATGATGGAGTTAGTATACATACATAAAATATAACCTTCATATTTCACCCTCGCCTTTGGTATATGCATGCAAAATGTATGTTGGATATATGTTAGGTCGATATCCGTCTAAATATCATATATGGTGAATCTAATACGATATTACTTTGAGTTATGACACGATCATGCTTATATCGTTGTGCACTGTGGATACAGCCAAAGCCTAGACCCCCTATGCAAAGAAATCAGGATAACTAATTAGTGCTACCGCAATTTGTTTGTACAAAAGGGCTTAAAATGTGTGGGACATGTCCCCCAAGCCACAGCAAGTGTCAGACCTTCCGAATACTGGGTGTGCTACGTCACGATTCTGACCTAGCTTTAGCTCCTGGACTATACAGACTGATCGACCGACCGACCGAGAGACTGGCCTACCGACCGACAACCGGCAGACCGGCAAACCCACTTATACTAGTTGTGAGTCCCAACTAAAATAGGTTGTCGCTCCAGTAATATAAGGCATTTATCGCAGTTAAAGACTTTTGGTACCATAAGATGGCGAATCTCAACTTTTGGAACCCAAATAAAGACTACACCATTTATAAGCTTGTTGAACTGTAGAAATTGAAGGAATGACAATCATACTGGGTTTCAGCTTTGTTGATACAATAATCTACCGCACCCCAATCCATATATATATATATATATATATATATATATATATATATATATATATATATATATATATATATATATATATATATATATATATATATATATATATATATATATATATATATATATATAAATATATATATATATATATATATATATATATATATATATATATATATATATATATATATATATATATATATATATATATATATATATATATATATATATATATAAATATACATGTATATATAGACTGGTGACTGGGGCCTCCATCGAAAGAATTGGATGCGCTTAGAAGCCATCTTCTATATCTCCTACATCTCTAAATAAATATCAATAAATATCATCCTTTTTTAATACTGCGCTACTTATATGAGTAGGCCTATGAGCCACCCCACCCACCCCTATACACACACGCACGCACGCACGCACGCACGCACGCACGCACGCGCGCACGCACGCGCGCACGCACGCACGCACACACACACATATATGCTAGCAGCATTATCGGTTGGTCACTTGCATCAGGCAATGGCTGATACAAATCATGAACAGGGGAGATTATACATTAAATGCTTACTCTTTCCTAGGTTATAATGTATATAGTTTACAAAAATAAGCAAACTATGACAGTATCTAGGATTTACCTCACAAACATGGGTGCCGGAAGCAAATTTTAGGGGCGAGGGCAGGATCCACAAAAGGACACGCTGGACGGTATTTTCTGCAGGAAGATATGGAATGGGTATCCCCACCCCACTCACCCCCACCCCGCCTCTCATAGAAGGGTGTTCGGGGATACCCACCTACATAACCACCACGAGTAAAAACCCATTCAAAGGTGCAGGCTCGTTCGTGACTCGATTACCTGCACTCTGAGTTTCTTATTATTACGTATAAATGTTAGAGCAATGTTAAGCGAATAACTTATGGATTCTTTGCTCAATTGAGCCACAGGCCTTTGAATTTTCGTCCATCCATCCCTCTACCACATATCCCCCCTACTATATATAATATACACAAGGTATGAAACCTTCATCCGTGGGCACCATTGCCAGAAAGCTGATTGGTTGGTTTGTAGTCAGGACCGTGATGCCACCGGATTTTAACAACAAACCCACAAATCAGCTTTCTGACAATGGTGCCTACAGATGAATTTTCATACCCTGTGTATATTATATATAGTAGGGAGATATGTACTAGTGCGATGGATGGACGAAAATTCAAAGGCCTGTGATTGAACTTATTCCCAATTCACTGTGTGAGAGCGGGCTGGCGGGTTGTTGGGCCAGATGCACACGTTGAGTTTGTGTGCATTCCTGCATGTATCTGCACGGTGGACCTGCGCAGTTTGTCTTAAAAATATTTAATTGGACCTTAGTTCCTAATTATATTTGCAATCAGCGGGATTCAGAGGAAAAGTGGTTTTGTAAAAACTAGATCATCCAAGACAAATCTATCAATCATGTTGAACATGTGAACAAGGTTTGTTCAGCTCTTGCCTTATATGAAGACCATGACGTGTCCTGGGTTTCATTCCAAGCAGTTTCACAGAAGGTCTTTAAATGTAATTAAAAATAAAATAGTGCAAAATCCAAGATGACCACCAATAAAATCGATCAAGAATCTTTCCGGGACCAACCACGGATCTGACCCTATGGATCTTTCCTGCCCAGCAGTTCTTAAGGACTCGCTTAAAGAATACGATGGACATATGCTGGATGAATAGACAGATGAGGCAGCAACACAATTACGTCAAATTAGTAACAAACTATTCAACAGCTAGTGTGTATGGAATAAGCAATTAAAATTATGGTTTCGTAGCCTCATACTTAGCCATATTGGCGCGTGGGTGTCAGAGGTACATTTGGCCCGGGGATATTCAACGGATGCCTTCAAATGTCTGATTTTGTTTACGTGTGGATGGTGGCGTAATCTTTTATGGTTGGAACTCAAAGGGCTTGACATGGCTAAACATGTGTATCCCGACCGTACAAGTTGGTAGGGGTGGGTGGGGTGGCTCATAGGCCTACTCATATAAATAGCGCAGTATTAAAAAAGGATGATATTTATTGATATTTATTTAGAGATGTAGGAGATATAGAAGATGGCTTCTAAACGCATCCAATTCTTTAGATGGAGGCCCCAGTCTCACCCTCCTGCCATTCTATATATACATGTATATATATAAATATATATATATATATATCTATATATATATATATATATATATATATATATATATATATATATATATATATATATATATATATATATATATATATATATATATATATATATATATATATATATATATATATATATATATATATATATATATATATATATATATATATGTGTGTGTGTGTGTGGGGGGGGGGGGGTTGGGGTGGGCGGGGCAACATTTCTTAGACACATTCCTCAAATACACCCGCTGACATTGCACTTCGGCCATGTGTATACAAATTATTATATCTTTGCATCTGCTTCACACGGTAATTAAAAATTTGAGTTTGAGAGTTACTGTTAATTCTAATATCCCCTGGTGTTTACACATTGCCGCATCCAGCCGACCATCATTGAACTTATATTCTATTCTACCCACTAAGCAAGGAACTAACGGTCATGGACCAGTATCAATTAAAAAATTCAAATAGCATATGACTATGTATCTTACCTTTACTTGCAAATATACATACAACGTTTACGGATAAAAAGTCAATATCTCACATGTAACAGCCACTAGATAAATAGCGTCTGCATTGATGATTTGATTCGGCCTAGAAGTACTCCCAGATTACTTTACGGGACTTGTGTTAATGTCAAATCAACCGAACTTTAATACAACTGTTCAGTTTGTTCTAAATATTCTAAAAATCCTGTTTAAAAGTCTAAAGTAAAGTTTACTAATTTTTCGCATAGAAACGGGTAAAGGGCACAGCTTCCCCCGCTGCCCCCCTGCCCAAAGGACAACGGGTGGGGTGGGGGGGGGGAGGCAGCTTCCCCCGCTGCCCCGTGCTTCCGGCGCCCCTGCTCACAAAGTGTTTACATCCATATAAAAGTGTAGGATTGTATGCGATTCTTGATGTATAACGCTCAAATGTTACAATTAGTATTCTGCGGGTTAAGTAGAAGAAACATCACACAGCTGCAATCAGTCATCCTCCGCGTTTGAGCACTGTGTCTTGTCCGCAGCCAAAATATTTAGCCTCCTCATGTCCATGTTTGATTGGAGTGTACCGAGTCCTGCTTTCTTGAAGTCACTTTGTAGCACGCTTAACATATTTACGCAGCGACGTCCTCTCACGGCTTTACATTTGCAAGCTACAAGTATGGCAAGTGTGATATATAGGAAATAACGATAAGGTTGCAGAGTATGTCATCATGGTCAGCTGTCCATATGCAAAATCTGTGCTCAGTTATGGGAAAGGATTGCGATTCGTAGTCACTGATATAATGTGAATTTCTAGTTGATTTTGTATGGGCGCATAGGTAAGCGATGGGCATCATGATCACTTGATATAGATCAAGGAAAGACTGCCTTACACATCGCTTCTCCGAAGTCACGATGAGATACAAGAGCAGTATGACACGTGGTCTACAATACTGTCTGCGATACCAGAGCAGTATGTCACGTGGTCTACAATTCTGACTAACGAAAGTTTGTTAATGCACGGTGAGGTACCAGAGCAGTATGTTACGTAGTCTACAATGCTGACTGACGAAAGTCTGTTAATGCAAGACGAGATACCAGAACAGTATGTCACGTGGTGTATAATGCAGACTGACGAAAGTCTGCTAATGCATGGTGAGATACCAGCGCGGTATGTCACGTGGTCTACATGCTGACTAACGAAAGTTTGTTAATGCATGATGCGCTGTGCGAATTAGTTATGCAAGTACTCACAATACGACTATAGGGCAACATGCAACTCCCAGATTCTTGGGATGACTACTTTCTAAAGTGTGAGTTTCTTTCTTGTACTCGTTGAACAAATGCCAGTTAACGTTCTCCAACTGCCACTGCCCTTGTAATAGAATGGTCAGTGCCTTAAACGTCATTTTAATTTGTTGCATTTGAGATTTTGAAATGAAAGATTGTAAGCAATTATTACTCACGCCACCAAAGGGCGAGTTGCCTGCCTGTCTGTCCGCCTGGCTGCCTGCCTGCCCGTCTGCCTGACTGCCTGCCTGCTCGCCCGCCTGCCTGCCTGCCCGTGCCTGTCTTCATGCCGGCCTGCCTTACTAGCTGTCTGCCTGACCGCCTGCCTGTCCGTTTTTAACAGCAGCACATCTCGGAAATGAACAAATTCGAATCACGAAAGTTGGTGCTTCATATGATACCTGACTAGATGGAAAATGGTCAAATAACTATGTCATGCGATCTCTATGTATAGCCATACACATTCATTTTAGCCATAGCTCCGCAATACGGCAAAATAGAATCTTCAAATTTGGCACATACCGTTATATTGCAACTGTTTAGGATTTACCTTGAGTTTTCGGCCAACGGATCAACTATTAAAGTCGTGGGGTCACTATCCACGTTGGCGAACAGGGTATAGAGAAGCTGAGCGTTGTCTACTCTTGAATGTGTTTTCACCCCTGTTCTTATTGTCATAATCAAATACTAGGTATGCCGTATAATGCATTGTCTGCAATTCTAAGATCGGACACCGTGATCTGATACATCTATGAAAAACTTCATGCTAGAACAATTGCATGACTTATGCAAGAACCGCTTAATACAAAGGTGCTTGTTTCTCTCATTCTCTCCCACTATGCGTATTTGTTTTGATTAATCATGTATTATATTATGTGCCCCGTGTCCCGCAAAGGTGTAATCGCTACTTAAGCGATATAATACGGCTTCTAGCAAATACAGCTTGTCAATAACTTTCTTATTTTGGGATTCGAACCCGAAACGTATAAGGGTGGTGTTGGCATAGAACCACAGAAAAGTGTATTGTGACAATCCTAGCTCCAGACTCGCCTAGCTCCAGACTCGCCTACTCGTTCAACATGCATGTTATCCTGGCCGTTCACAAGGCGTGCAGATTGAATTATCGATTAACCTTGATTAGTTGATTAACTAACCAGAGGGAAAGAATAGAGAGAGATATGCTGTGTAAGAAGTATGCTATTATCATTTGAATGGAAATCCGTGTCCTTATGCCTGGCAGTCAAGACATGGCCATTAACTGAGGTAATCACCACTAACCCAGCTTAACGTGTAGATGTTAGAAGCTATTCACACTGAGATGTCTGTAAGATGCCGGAGATTCTTTGAATATGAGAAATTTGCAGCCGTTTTGGGCATCAACGACCTTTACAAAAATCGTACTAACAAATATTTCATGTTTAAATCTAGCTCCATTGAAACTAGTTTTCGTGTCTCTTAAGACGAATATAGTGAGGAAATTAATGATGCTTGATAAATGAATGCCCCCAGGTGCATACTGGCAATGATAGACGATACTCAAGATGCAAGCTAATGCTTCTTGGCTGCGATCAATTTGGAACGCGGACGAATCTGAACCTTGACTTTAGAATTATTACGCGCTTTTATTTTGCTAAGCACATAAAAACAAATAGGCCCTGACTTTAAACGAGGATTCTGCTTGACTTTTCATTTAGAGACTGTCGAATCGGAATGAAGGACGAACCTCAGCAAAGCCTGCATAGTAAATTAGGTTATTGCTAAGCTAGCTGGTCTTTTATAGCTTCATTAAATACTTAAATCAATAATTGAAAATATAGATACCATTTTCCTTAATAATGTGTGCACGGATTGATTCGTGTGTGCGTACATACCTAGGCGCATACATGCATACCCACGTGTTAATTGGGAAATGCAAGATAGTGTTTTCTGCCCTCTGAACGCACATAACCCATTGATGTCTAATTAATCATTCAGGTTAGCCCCTAGACTATATTAGATATACGCATTAGAGGTCTCATATAGAAAATTATTCATGTTTTAAATGGAATTCCCATGATTTCAAAATCCTACAAGACAGACCGCCTTTGTCGATGTATTTAAAGGTATAACACTAAATGGATGCTAACTAATTTTCCATTGTATATGTGTACATTTGTGATATTATGGAATGTAGGCATCCAGTTTTAGCTACGCCCAGCCCATCTTTAGCTAAGCTCCACCTACACGTTACCTGATCGATCGCTGAACTCCCTGATTATCAATTTACAGAAAACTATGCAGGTAAGTTGTTGAATATTTAAAAACTAATTTGACTGGGTTCTTTTGCTGCCTATGCCTATGCCTATGCCTATTAATTCCAAAATATTCAACATCAATTGTATTAAATAGTAAGCACATACAATTCGTACAACAACACATAGTCCTCACCAATTAAGCGTACATGACGAACTTACTTACATCATTCGTCGCATAGTTGATTACAGCATCATATGATGGATGGATAAACTGGAAATGCCCATTAGATAACTGCCGGCACAACGTTTATAGAGGGATCCGATATGTCATTCATGCATAGGACGGCACAATCTATTTTCGGCTGGCATCACACTCATACTGACATAATATAACTCCGTCATGACGCCAGAAATGTGTGCCATGTACACGAATTGTATGTCTTTCATGGATTTGTAATTTAATACACATTTTGTTGGATATTTTGAAACTAATTTGACTGGGAACTGTTGCTGCCATAAGCAGAAATAGCCCGCCTGTCACATTAGATTCCAAATATTTAACAGATTTCCCCTATAGTTTCTTTGAAATTGGGATTCTGGTACTTCAGGGTTCAAAGTATATACATTGATTCTACACATGTATGCAGTGGGTGGAGCGTAGCTAGAAATGGGCGAGACATAGCTAGTAACGGATCCCGCCATTATGCGTGCAAGATGTGCCAAAGCTATCTCCTGAATTTCCAGTGGCAAATTATTGTTTAGAAACCAATAATCTTACTGGCTTTGCGTTTTCCTGTCTGGTCAGCGAACTTGTGACAAGGGGTAATCTAGATATTATCTTTACTCATATATTCAGAATATAACAGCATTGCAATATTTCAGCCACAAGTCAACGACACGTGGAATACACAGAAACTGTCGTAAACATACACCTATCTGATCTCATTAAAGTAAGTTCAACACGAGAGAATTGTTTATTACTTTCATCGGACCAACTCCTATGGAATATTGTGGCTAATAACAAAGTGAGCGTGTATTAAATGAAAGCGGATTGGCAGAAGTAACACTTTTCAGAAGATGTGTGGGCAACCTATAGTCAATATTAATCGAAAGGAAGTGATAAAGACTAGACACCTTCATCAGCAATGCAATTTCTTGGAAATGGAATCATTGATGATGTTCTGTTATTCCAGGAATTTCTTGACTTCGCTATGTCACGGACACGGGACGGGCACTGAATGTGCTAATGAGCTAAGAGTAACCTAAGGCAATGGACCGTTCCAGTTTTAGCTATGCCCTGCCCGCGTCTAGCTAAGCTATACCCGTGCCTCGCTCGTGTTGGAATCAATCGATACCTGAACTTCCAGACTATCAATTTCCAGAAATCTATACAGGTAAGTTGATGAATAGGTTGAAACTAATTTGCCTGGATGCGGTTACTGCCTATGGCAGCAAAAGCGCCCTGTCAAATTAGTTTCAAAATATTATTTTTGTTTATTAGATAGCAAAGACATACAATTTGTACAACGTGACGGACTATTAAGGGTTTAAGATGGGCTAAATAGAGTCATGCACGCTATAATTGATTCACGTCACATAGTTGATTATGACGTCATATGATGTCATATGATAGATGGATAAACTTGAAAGGTCGATTAACATTGGAATTATATGAGTTAGCTATTTACATCGTGAAGCAGATAAGCCACAGCTTGCAGACGCCATCACCAAGTATGCAAATAACGTATCAAGTAATACTGTCATTGATTTATTTTGTCATTTATTTTATTTTATTTCTATTCCCATAACGTAGCATGATTTCTAAGAGGGCAGGCTCGCTGTTGCATTGGTTAAAGTACACTGAATGTGACACATATATGGGTTACTTGCAAAGGCCTGTGTCTCATTTAACAATTTACAATCCATCTCAGTAGTAAAGATGTTGTTGCATTCGAGCGGTGCAATAGCAGCACATCCTTGAAGGGCGATACTCGTCAACGATGCTGAGAAAGTGAACACCTACTCGCATGATTAAAAAAGCATAGGATAAATTCCCTTGTACCGAGAGTCAAACAAATCTAAAGACAAATAGCCGAAGCGAGCTACTACGTCATTCAAGCACCAATTGGCGGGTAGGTTGGGTGGGGTGTGGGGGTGTTGGGATAGGGGAGGGTGTGGAGCAGGGAGGTGGGTGATGAAAGCATCCATTTCTAGCTACTTCTGTACGTGTGTTAGAATCGATTTATATACTTTGAACTCTAGATTCCTGGAACCCCAAACTCAAGGAAAGGTGTTGACATTTTTGAAAGTAATTCGACAGGAGATGCTGCAGCTGCTCCCAATCAAATTAGTTTCAAAAATATTAACCGAATGTTTATTAAGTTGTAACTTCATCAAAGACATACACTTTGTACAATTTATTGACGGACTTGATTTATGTGATGGAGCTACGTGAGCCTATGCCATAATAGTTATGACACGTGTGATGTAATTCGTCATGGCGTCAGATACTTGAGTAACAGACAGATCCTTCCACTAATGGATGCATAGTCCCACATGCGCCTAGACTGAACATGAGAATATCTAGCAGAATCAGAAGGTCTGGAAGTACGAGGTACTCAGTTAAATGTTGTACATTATTTCTCGTGCAGCATTGTTGTTTTCGTGAATGTTAGAAAAATTAAGGACTACTATATAGCAACTTGAGTACACGTCTAGAGCAAGACAAGAAAGATCTTACACTGAGGGTAGAAATACGAAATACTGATAGCTACAGTTGTACTGTCAAACCTCTACCACCTTGCAACCTATAGTACTTAATTCGGAAACTCTTGTTAAAGTATACATATATTTAACATAGTGCTATGGAGGCGGGAGAGATAACGGGCCAAACCACGTTGTTAATCCAATAAGGAAGGTCCACTGTGTCCCTGACATAGCTAGAGCCGAGACATCAGTAGTCGGTTAATTAGTTAAATATCCATGTAGGTGTCACTACAATAGAGGGTGCCATTTCCAGATATACTCGACCATTTCTAGCTATACCCGCCCATTTCTAGCTATACACCGCCCATTTCTAGCTAAGACCACCGTATTTGCGTATTTGAGACAGTTTAGACGCGTTGATCTCTGATCAGTCAAATTAGCTTTCAAATATTCGCCAGAATGTTTATTAAATTATAAATTCACCAAAGACACACAATTCAGACGCGTCTGTGGAGAAATCTTTGTATTTGTTTATATGTAGCATAGATACATTATACCTACTGTACTATTGTTCACCTATTTCGTAAGTGTTTAGTAGACCATTCCCGAGATATTGGCTACCGAAAAATACCTAAAAATACCACACAACCTTTTTGGAATCTGATGTAATAAACATATGGTGTAAAATCAGCATTACACAATACCGCAATGAAACATTGTATAGTTTTTCACTTCGAATCAGTTGCCTCTTAATTAATCATGTAATTAATCATGTAGTATTTGGTAGATAGTGGAGTATTCATAATATATAAGCTGCCGAACGTTATAATATCCAGCAGCTTGGATAAAAATGTCACACTCGATGGATTAGGCACAATATACTAATGGAACCCTGATTCATATTTCACATGGTCACTTTGATATTCATGAATAATGTATAAAATATTGAATGTAGAACGTCGTAATAAAAGACATTTTGGATGTTGTATACTTTGTAGTTTGTTATTTCTTTCTATCTCAACGATACCTACAAGAACCTGAAGCCGTAAGCAACCCGTATGCTGCAAGTCTTTGATCAACCATTGAAGGATCCTTTAGTTATATTAACCTCGCCTTATGTCAACTACGCCTCAAAGGGCTCGAAACGCTACCCATATCAATGAACCCTTTAATGGTCAGGATCCTTCAGGAAAATTATAACTTTCACACTTAAATTTACAGAAATATCTTTCTGCTTTCCTACAAATGGCCAGTCCTCAATACCGCTAAGGATAACATATTTGGCCAGCCTGACCATGAAAGAGTGAATGGGAAAGAAAAATCCAGTTTTTTCCTAGCCAGCCCTCCATTTGCAGGCGAAGAGATGATTATTCCTTATAAAATTTACTACATGTGTCACTGCTTCCGTTACCCCCCCCCCCCCACCCCACCCCCTGTTCGACTGTCTCCCAGTCTCTCTTTTTCTTTCTCTCTATCGCTCTCTCTCTCTCATTCTCTCGTTCACCCTCTCTTTTCCTTCCCTCTCTCACTCTCTCCCCACCCCCCCCCCCCCCACCCGTCTCTCCCACAATCCCCATCTCTCCCTCTCTACCTCCCCCCTCTCTCCACCGTGCTCCCCCTCTCTCTCTCTCACGCTTCATCTCTCTCCACTCTCGCCCTCTCTCCATCGATCTATCTTTTTCTCTCTATCGCTCTTCCTCTCTCTCTCTCTCTCTTCATCTTCTCTCTCTCTCTCTCGCTCTCTTGCTCGCTTCCACCCCTCTTTCCCTTTCTCCCGGTCTCTCATACACGCTCTCTCTCTCCCAACTCCCTCCCTCCCTCACCCTCTCTCTATCTCTCCCCTCCCCCCCCCCCCCTCTCTCTCTCAATCTCTCTCTCTCTCAATCTCTCTCTCTCTCTCTCTCTCTCTCTCTCTCTCAATCTCTCTCTCTCTCTCTCTCTCTCTCTCTCTCTCTCTCGCTCTCTCTCTCTCTCTCTCTTTCTCTCGCCCCCCAAGAGATGCCAAATACAATGCTGCCGTTATCACCTGCTGTAGCTGGTTCTAGATTAATTTCAATTATTTTGGCCTGATTGTTATAGCAATAGTTTAACCTGAGCATTCAGGTAGGAAGAATGCATGGTATCTCCAGATGAACAGTTTTGTACACTTGAACCAGACTCGTCTAGATCAGATAATCAATAGACCTATCAATGATTCGCATTATATGACATGTCTTGGCTAAACAAAACAAACAACTTACGAAGAAGCATCGCACGCTTATTTGACTGTTCAGAAAGTTGTTAATCTTTATAAGAAGATACAGATTTGGTTCCAAGCATCATATGATATTCTCCCTCTCAAATCAACATTACACCACAATATCGTTTCTACAGCGCGTAGCTCTCAATATCAACATCGGTTTGAGTGCTGCAATAGAAGAATCCCGTTTTAGCTATGCTAAGCTCCACTCATGCGTTGCCCATGTTGGGATTGATCGATCCCTGTACTCTCTGAATTAGTTTCACAATCTGGGACAGAATGTTTATTAAATAGCAAAGACATACAATTCGTACAGCAGCACTTAATCAACCCATCAATTATGTGTTTGTAACGAACTTAGCTACGTCATTCATGACATCATGATTATGACGTCAGCCTAGACGTCACTTAATTGATTATGACGTCCTATGAATGATGAAGAAACTGGCAATGTCCATTACTGTATGTTGTTTTGGAGGGACGATATTTTATTTTGATATCGTAGGTATGGAAAGCTGTTGCTGTGTTTAGTAGCATCAGCTCCCACCAATACATTTTAAAGACATATTAGTGAACATAATCACAGCTAACAATTCAGCAGTGTATGTGTCAGATCATTCTTATTGTCCATTTTATGTTTCAGAGAACATTGTGTAGCGCAGATCGACCAGCCAGGTGCGGATCGTCCCAGACCGTCTGGGTACGTAGCCGCTGGGAGTGTTTCAAGCACGTACCCCTGGGTAGGATGATGCGCATGTGTAGAGCCGAATTTGAGAGGATCGTAAAAAGACTAAGTGATGAGATCGCGTAACGCACATGCGCGGGCATCAGCGATTGCCTAACGACACGCATTAGCGTTGGGCAGAAAACGCATCTCATACAGTACCGAGTTGGTACACGTAATCATTTTAGTTTGCATCTGTTTCACTGTTCCTGGTCTCAGTCATGATATAAAGCGAGGATTTCAAAACTCTTTACCATTTTAAAATCGGGTACGAATTGGCCGACGTATGGCTAAATGAGCCAGCTTATTTTATTTCAAAATATTGAACCCCATAGGCTTAGCGCATGCATGCTCTCAGTGCATGGGTACCACAGTGCGTCACGTGACCCGCTTCCCTGCATCTGATGTGCGCTCCCTGATTGGATGTGGCGTTCCATCTATGACGTCACAGGCAGTATATAAGGGGTCGAAAAATCAGATTCAACAGCAGTCAGGTGGTGGTGCGGTGCCTGGTCTGAGAGGATGAGCGCAAGTTACTGTACTCTGTAATGCAGATATCCAACGTCTGCTGCGGATCCTTTCGGTTTTGAGACTCGATTTCTTTGGTGTACTAGCCACCACATCCGCAACCACCAGTTTTTGGAGGCTCACGGGAAGATATCACCCTGGGGGCAATAGAGAACTATAAAGTCAGGTATCCCAAGCCTTTGCTTCCGCAAACGGACCTTTCCAGCAGATGGGCCTTTTGGCCCCGATGTAGCTCGTCGTCCAGTATGTGGGGAGAATGACGTGCTCTGTGATATCTCGCCAGATCAGCCAAACCAGTGCTGGAAATTTATCCGCACATCATGTGTTAGCCTTTTGACATTTTCGACCGAAGTTAGGGGAACATTGCTTGATGCATCGTGTGAGCTATTCGATGCAGCTCGTCATGTGAACCATCAGAATTCATCTACATTAATTAACATTCATCAGTAGCCCTTCAAGAACTACAGGGCAGCTTTCAACTTCCGCACCAGTACCGAACTTTGAGACCACTCAGTTAAATTAAAACTATTCATATAGACTTGACTATCTACTAGTCATCTGCCTCAGCGAAAGTTCGTCTTCACTTTTCCTGAGAATGAGCCGTATACGCAGTGTGCCTGCAGTATTTTCCTAGCAGTTAACCTTCGCATCGTGTCATCTCGCTTCCAATTGTGTTACGCTTCAACTATCGTGAATATAGGACTTCTTCTGTACCGATGACTAATAATTATTCTGTTTTATTATGTTATTATTGTATTGCTTTTATGTAACAGGTACTGATGACTAATAGATACCTCCCGGTCATTTGAGACCGCATTTTATAGTTTATTATTATTATGTATATATTATCCTTATTTTTCGTGCTCATAAGCACCGCAGAGTCGAGTGACCTTCTATTTACTGTATTTTACAAAGTTAGTGATATGGCAGTAGCCATCAATGTTAATTGTTTTGTTTATTATCAAAACTCTTGGACCGCAGTAGCACTAGGTTACACTATACAGCAACCACGCCGCACCACCTTGTCCCCCCCCCCCTGCACAGCATCAATTTTTCATTGAGGTCACTGATCATGTTCTCATTACGCGAACATGACATGCGGCCGACTAAACCAAGACTGTTCTAGCTTGATAGAATATGTTTATAGTAGTAGGGATGATTACTCGGTGGGAGACATTTTGCGTTAGTCTCTATTCCGGAGTGGCGGATATGTAACACCGCACTCTGGGTAGATTGTATAAATTGGCCATTTACCTTAAGGCCTCCGCTATCAGTAATTGTCTCTGTGTATATTCCACCATCCTTCGGGCTTATTAATTATCTGGACCTCCTTCTGTCACGTTACTTAGAGTTAGCACTGAAACTATTGGGGTTCCAGAGTAGCTAGAAATAAAGTGACGATTACCGCATTCACACACGCACGCACGCACGCTCACACGCACGCACGCACGCACGCACGCACGCACGCACGCACGCACGCACGCTCACACTCACACACACCCACACACACACACCCACCCACCCACCCACCCACCCACCCATCCACCCTCCCACCCACCCACCCACCCGCACGCACTCACGCACGCACGCACGCACGCACGCACGCACGCACGCACGCACGCACGCACGCACGCACGCACGCACGCACGCACGCACGCACGCACGCACGCACGCACGCACGCACGCACGCACGCGCGCGCGCGCGCACGCACGCACGCACGCACGTTATAATCCGTACCTGACACTCTGGTGACAGAACGGATCCAGCTCTCCATCTAACTCTACCAATGACTGTGTGCGGTCTTAGAACCCTCCACGCCCTCCTGGGAAGGTCACTATAGTTGGATAGCCGCCTCTATCTCCCCATCGCAAAACTTAAATATGTTTTTCAAATGCCTATGTACCGTTATTTGTGATTGTGATGTTATGTGTGGTCATGACCTGGCGGTGACAGGATCGTTATATGATTCTGGAGCTTTCGTCTCATGATAGGTACGCATGCGTCTACTGAGGGGGGTGGGGGTGGGGTGGGGGTCCGTATGGTGCCCTCACGGTCACCGAACATTCTCGCCCGTCAGATTTATATGTTAAAAAATAGTTAGCTTACATTGCCAATTGCGATAAAACTAGAGTTTGAACCAAGAACTAAATGAGAGGGTAGAAATTAGCAGAAGGCCCGCATAAATAAAAGCGACAACTGCTAACACAGAATCTTGGAACTTATATAAGATGGTGGTGTTGAATTCTGTGGAAATCATCCGCCCCACCTTCACGTAAAACATCGTGCATCACACCAACCATATGGCTTCACTAGGTTGACTCATTTACATAATTATGTTTTAACAAGAGAGTGGCCCTTTTTGCCATCTCTCTTCTTCCGCTTCGGCGTTGTAGGCATTTTCCTGTGATGGAGGCCCGCACGAGGCACTTTCCTCTGGCAACTAAATAATGTTCATATGGGTTAATTTGGTTTAAATTAAACTAGTTAAGTAGCCGGGCTAGGACCCTCCTTTACGGGGATTGTTCACGGATCTTACTCTGTGAGGTACCTCTGGCGAGGACCACGATTATGAGTCGTCAATCCAGCCCCATGTACTAGACATCCTCCAGGTAACAGCAAACGAGTACGATTGTATGGCTACTACTTTGATAATTATTGTATGTATTTCTAAGTATATCCCAGCCATAAAATGAAGCTGTGAAACCGTCACACCGGTGACACCAACAGCGTGGATGAAACAGTGAGGTTCAACTTTGGCGGCGATGGTCGCATGGCCCGACTGGAACTTAAACGTTCCACTGGTTCTAGAAGTCGGTTTCCGTATGATCTGGCAGTGCGCAACACCAGATCCGCAACCCAGAGATCCACAGCTAACCAGCAATCCAATCCCACCATGACACTTCCCGCCGTTGCCGCGGAACGGGAACGTACGGCGGACCAGTGCGCACACCCGGAGGCTACAATTTCCTGGAATACAAAATCAACAAACACAATCATGTATATGAAAACCCGATAGCTAGCTTTTGTGAGTTACCTCTTCAATCCGAAGAGGCATTGATGTTAAATTCAGTTAAACGTCTGAAAATGTGTTTGCTCACATCTCAGCCGTAAGATAAACACTTTTCATTCGTTCTAATACAAATGTGGTGCTAGTTCCTTTAGGTCACAGTAGCTTGCCAAGCATATTATGACATGTATCTCGTCATCTACCTAACTCTGCCAAAGGCAAGCTGAAACCTAAAGAAAATTTAACCATAGTAGACTGTGGAACACTATTGCAATCAAAACGAGAATAACCTAATAATAATAATAATAATAATAATAATAATAATAATAATAATAATAATAATAATAATAATTCTGTATTCGCCAAATTGTCAGTGCAATTTATTCCTATGTAAGAATATATGCGGTCATACATAGGTCATTATCGAGAATATGAAACATCCGACCGTCTGAGAATGTAGGGATTCGATATGACACTCAAGTATATGACCTCATTCTCAAGTATATCACAATACAGATATCACAATGCAGAGTTACGAATCTTGCTCCGTCATGAACTTTGAAAAGTCCGTCAATTACAGGTCTATGGCTTTGATGGATTTCAAATTTAATAAAGATCATGTTAAATATTTTTAAACACATTTGACCGGGCGCAGTTGCTGCCATAGGCAACAACAACACCCAGTCAAATTAGTTTCAACTTATTCAACAGATTACCACATACCAGTATAGCTACCTTGGAATTGGGGTTTTTGGAAGTCAGGATTCAAAGTATATAAATTTATTCCAATTCACGTAAAGTGGGCGGAGCATAGCATGAAATTGGTTAGGCATAGCTAGAAATGGCTTCCTATATTGTCATCAATAGCATGATGTAATACACATTGGAAGATCAATGTTATTCATGCATAGAAAAATCGTGTTAGCTTTTGAACCCAAATGGCTGAGTTAATAAAGCCTTATTAAGAACTTTAACATTAATTTAATTGGGAACCGTTGCTGATTTTTTCCTGTCAAAATGGTTTCAATATATCAAACACGCTATCTATATAGATACCGTAAAATTGAGATTCTTGGAATTTTGTTATCAAAGTCTTCAAGCGAGTGTGCACGTTTATAGTCTGACTCCTTATTCGTATCTTATGGTGACCATTTTGTTTTACTTGCCCGCAATGTTATTAATGTGAGAGACATCCGAAACACGAAAGGTGCGGGATAAAATAAAAAGTCTGGAAACTCTCTGATATATGAATTATGGACTGATGCTATTACTAAACCAGAGATCAATACACGTGTACAGGCTAGGCTAAAAATGGGATCTGGGGAAATGACCTTGCATGAGCAGAGCCGGGTTTCCAGGACTCACAAATCCATTCTTAGAATCATTACAAACAAGAGGCCTCAAGTCTATTTTGCCTATGTTTACTGAGAAGACATTGACCATAATGATAATCTCTCTGAAGCATTTGTACAGCAGACCCGAATTCTTTCCAAACAAACATTGTAATGAAAGGAAACATTAAATAATAGCTTTCACCGTGGAGTATGTTTCCTTTCAAAGCTGGCTGCCAGACATTGAATGACCGCTTGGATACCGTGGCTTATAAATATGAGGTAAATTAAACCAAGGAAGTTGTTCGATGCATGGGCAGGGTCGATACGATACAGTTAGAACGTCAATTTTGTTTAAAAACATATGTTTTGCAGGGCATATGAAAATGTTTGTGCGGACTCAATTAATGCGTCTTTTATATACACGGTCTCTTATTTTTCGCCCATCGTAAGGAGAAGACGGTATTTTATTTTGATACGTATGTCTGTATGTATGTCCAGAGAGGTATTTTCAATCTACTGATCTGATCCTCCTCCTCCTCATCCTCTCCCTCCCCTCCTCCTCCTTCTTCTTTTTCCTCTTCTTCTTCCCATCTCCTCCTCCTCCCCCTCCCCCTCCGCCTCATCCTCCTCCTCCTCCTCCTCCTCCTCCTCCTCCTCCTCCTCCTCCACGTATCAAATTGCGAATATATGACTGTCAACGAGACTAATGGTCGGATTCATTGGATGAAATGTTAGCAGAGTAAAGGTTGCGTCTGTAGGCTATGCTTCTATAATTTGGTCGTGATCAACATAATCATGAAGATCAAGCAATCCGAAATTCTTTGAATGTCACACAAATCGGAGGGCGATATATTATATCATAATCAACAAATATTATATTGTTTTACGTCACTGGCTTAAGGAAAAAGCATTGCCATTCGAAAGTACACCAAGGCCAGCTCGACATGACATCAAATGGCAAAAGAAGATAAACCGTATCGCCTCGCCCCCCCTCCACCCTTATCGTATTAAATATATCGTTATCTGCACACGGATACAGGCAAGATGAATAAACATAGGCATACACATTGATGTGGTATCAATGCCTCTGATCAACTCAATTCAAAGTACAAGTCATATTATCTGGAACAGCATCATGCGTTCGGATTCCTGTTTATGGAAAGTAACCTGGATTATGAATTAGCGCTACTGTAGTCACCTCTGATTCTACCAGATGGCGCAGAACTAGCTACAACAGAGGGAGCCATTTCTAGCTATGGACCACCCAGTTGCTAGTTAAGCTCCTCCAACTTTTTGTCTGTTGGAATCAATGTATATACTTTGATACCGCCCTTCCCAGAATCCAATTTCCAAGGTAACTATACAGCGAAGCTGCTGAATATTATTAGTTTCTAAATATTCAACAGATTGTTTATTAAATAGTAATTACATCAGAGACATACAATTCGTACACTTGACGGACTTTTCACTGTTCATGACGGAGCTAGATATGCTACATTGTATTGCGACTTCCTCCTATGTGTGACGTATTTGATTATGACACTATATATTTGAGCAACAGCTTGGACCCATCCATTGTCATGTGCGTGCACATACTGATGTAGCGATATAGCCGTAATACCCGTGTACATATAACCTCGTGATATACAATGAGTTAGAGCCGTTAAGTCTGATCTGAACAAGGCGGATATGAATCAGTGACGTCAGCAAGCTACTATCACCAAGGATAATGGCGCAAGATAGATAGAGGCTCATAGGCATATTACCACTGGCATTCAATATCAAAGTAAGGTATGGAAATGCGTTATTACATATTGCCGATATTCAGTCAGACATATTTTTAATCCATGTATATACCTACATCATTCTATACTACAATGCTGTTTTATACATTGGCTCAATACCATGCAGTATACCATTATTTGATTCAATCCCAGCGGATGTGCACATTGTGTAAGTATAAATAGCCTATCTACATCAGATACATGCTTTATGGTTGAAATAGGAAAAGATTACATATATATATATATATATATATATATATATATATATATATATATATATATATATATATATATATATATATATATATATATATATATATATATATATATATATATATATATATATATATATATATATATATATATATATATATATATATATATATATATATATATATATATATATATATATATATATATATATATATGCTGACATCACAATGCCGTCATGATAATATGACATAACCAAGTTACGACATTTTATTTAGCATAATGGACGCTTAAGAATGCCAACAATGTTTTATGAGGTTTTTGGTCCAAACTCATATAAAAAGTCCATTTTGGCAAATTTCTCAAAATCTTTTCACGAAATGATGATGTTACAAACAGTACAGAAGCACTCCTGGAACTGAACAAAACCGAAGATACCGGAGCTAGATGCATATACCACGGCAGCGTGGTGCTTCGTGAACATTGAAACTAGTGTATATTGTATGTAGATGTTGAGCACGTGATGCGTGGAAGATTCACAGCATGTATGCTTTCAGAAAACAGGTATTGACCATTACAGACGAATGGGGTTTCGTTTCTGAATGGTTGACACTCACAGGTGGGTATTAACGCACGGATGGTAGATATGTGACTCAGATGTAACGTAATCAATCAACCAGACACTTTACAAGAGAGTAATGTACGGATACTTAATCCTAGGTGAAAGACTAAATTAAATTTATTGAATTTTAACAATTTTAAACGATTTTCGCAATTATTTGAGGGACATGGGTGATTTTACTTGGAAGCAGAAAAGGATCCAGTTAAATTTAAGTTTCAAAATATTACACGCTTGAATTTAAGATGGAATTTAGACGTAATACATGAGGAAAAAACAAAAGAGAAGTCCCTACTCGGATAGAAATGTTGAAATGGCGTCGGGATTCAGCTCAATGATTTGAACTAACACACAAATTGAGACTGCAAGTCAAATTATTCATTTTCATTTTATGGACAAATAATTATAATAGATAAATATAACATAATTGCTAACTCATTGCACAAATTCTACCGAAAAAGGAAGGGAGAGAGGTAGAAAACCCAAATCTGGCAAATACATTGATACTATGAGTGGGAATAAAGAAGCTTAGTTTAGGATCAAAAGGCCAAAAATCGAGGTCACGGGTCACTAAGTGCATACAAAAATATACATTTTAGCTATAGGTCGGGAACACAAGTGGGTTGAATCATCAAATTTAACACATACATTGATATTATGAGTGGCTAGAAAAATCTTTAGTTTGGAGTAAAGACGTGAGGTCGCGGGGTCACTTTGTGCATACCAAAATACACATTTTCGTCAATAACTCTGCAATGCAAGAAGTTAGAATTACAAAATCGATAACATACATTCATTTTGTGTTTATCTAGAATTACGATTTTGTTTCAGTTCAAAAGTTCAAATGTCTAGGTAATGGGGATACTAAGTGCATCCCGAAATACATCTTTTATAGCCATAAATCGAGAACGCAAGTAGGTAGAATCACCAAATATGGCCCATCCTTTAATGTTATAGGTGGCTAGATCTTCTCTGAGTTTCAGAACAACGGATCAAACATCTAGGTCACGGGGTCACAACGTGCATACTGGAATACAAAGTTTTGGCCGAGCTCTGGAATGCAAGAAGGTAGAATCACCAGATTTAGCCCTGTAATGGTGTTCACTTGGGTGTCGCACCAATATAGGTTATACGATAACTTCTAATATTATGATATGATCACTGCACTTGTGCGATTATAGGAAGTTAATTTCTGCTGAAACCGAAACTTCTAATATTGAGGACATACATGGGTATCTTGACACTAAGAAATAACATTGACCCTTGACCCAAAAGTGAACCTGCTTCTTTGGTACAAGACTTTGGCGTAGTCTCAGTTCGAACATTTTCCTTAATGGAATGATGTTTGGTATCATGGCGTATCTTCTAATATGTCCATTGAACTTTCCATGCCAAAAGAATTCGTTGGGTTTTTTTTGCAAAAAAACAAAACTCGTAACTTTCACCTTAAGGGTAACCTTGACTCTTTGCCTTTGGCCCCCAAATCAACAGATATCTCCGAGAGTCAAGGATTACGTCTAAGCCACACAGCGGTGATCCTATAAAACTGCACATGCAGTCACGCTTGAAATACCCATAATACACATTCCTATGCCATTCACGAGTATCTCGAAAACCACTGGATTCAATTTAATTTTACTACCAAATCAAGTTAATAGAGGACCTATAATTTGACCAAGTTTTACATTGATCGAACCAAACAACATTTTGGCGGCTATTTTGGAAAAGAAATTTTGTTTTCAATTAAATTTCCGACAATTTTGAAACTTTTCATAATGATTCGAATATTCGTATGACATTCATATCATCTCAGTTATATTCGCATTAAGCTGACTAGCCACAACGCCATACAGGTAAAACACTGTCTAATGTTAAATCAACTACTTTCAGTCATATGAAACTGTAAAAAACCAAGTAGTTATCATGTGCCCTTGAAACCAGCAGTGCATCGTGAAAACATTTTCATCAAAACTCCTTGCTTCCACCAGAAACAGCGACGTTCACTTATGTTTTCAAAATGATCAAAAGTAAATTAACAATAGAGATCTAATCGGTCTATATCAGCGCATATTAAATATAATATTCATACCTTTTACAAAACTATATTCATATTTGATTTCGCTATGTTCAGGTATGTGCTATGCTAGCAGTGGCATTGATTGGTTTGTTGTAAACATATTTTATTGTCACTCAACAAGACTTGGATTGAGTCACAAGTCAAACTGACTTAGATTCGACTCTTTCCCTAAGACTATAAAATGCGGTATGCTATAATTTTACATAATAATTTTACAATAAAATACAATTTTATATTTACATATAAACATTAACATTATTTATGCTACTTATTAAGAATAGTGAGACTAATAATTGAAAATTGAAACTGAAATTTCCGTCACGTTTATCGATTATATGTTTTTGATAGATTTAGGTAAACATGCTATTAAAATTTTTGAAACTAACCTGAACGGGAGCCATTGCTGTAAAAAGGAGCAACGACACCCAGTCAAACTAACCTCATCATATTCAATAACACTCATGGATAGTTACCTCGAAATTGGGACTCTGGGAATTCATGATTCCGATTCCAACACGCGAAATGCTGGCTGTGCTTAGATCAATAATTTATTGAAAACAAATCGAAATATTGTCTTTGCATTCAGCTTTTCTCTAGTATTGTCATAAAGCTGAAAACTGATTTACTGATGCTAACGTAGAGATGATTTGGAAACATGAAAACGGGTAATACAGAACGTTTAAGCTTTCGCGATGCAAAACTGTGTAAATAAGTATTAGTGTGAGTGGCCTCAAAGAAAATAGTATTGACTTGGCCATTTGCATCTTTCAGAGTATGACCATGACACGAACCTTAGCTAGTATTATATTGATCGTGATCAAACAGAGCACGCTAAGAAGCATGAATAGAATGGCCAGATGTATTTATGGCAACATTTATTCTTTGGGGAATGTACTTTATTGCATTACCGTTCTT